>OY992887.1:49894294-50436794 GCA_963921405.1 Cepaea hortensis | reverse complement strand
TTTTGGTTTTTATCGGGGTGTGTGATATTACATATACACATTTCTTGGGGAAATTCCCAGTTCTAAGCTGGTAACGATTCCTGAGCCTTCTCATTCTGAGGCGGACACTGTAACTTCTCAACCATGACATCAGTTCAGCAAATCAAGACATGGGGTTCAATGTCGTGTTACAGTTACATTGAAAAATCGGAAACAAATGAATGAGAACGGACAATGAACAAGCAATTAGAAAGTCGAATAGAGACCCTGGAGATGTGGAAATATAGAAGAATATGTTGTAATTTATGGAAACAAGAACAATCAAAAACAGAGGTTCTAGAATCACTAGGAATGAAAAGAGCATTGATGAAAGTAATAAAAGAGGCAATTGAAATATTTCGGCCTCGTTAAAAGACATAGCACTCTTATGAAACCATACTGAAGAGTAAGGTTGAAGGAAAGCGAATAAGAGGTAGACAACGATACAAGTGGGAAGATAACATCAAAATATTGGCTAACAACAATCTGACAAAATTAACAGTCAGAGCAAGAGACAGACAGTGTTGGAGATCTATTGCAGCCAATCTTCATTTTTGAGATGGCACCTGATTGATTGATTGATTAACAGTCACAATAAGAGTAGGGGGTGTTTTAGATGTAAGGTGTGAGTCTATGACTTGACAAATGTTTGATTCAAATCCAGTTGCGGACAAAATCTGGGACACCATCTGGGGGAGGGGGGGGGGGAGGGTCTTGGCAGGGTGTATTTTTAATGACTGTGGGGTTTTTGAAAATATTGCCGTTCCAAGTTTTGTATTTACCTTTTATGTTGCATGACCTCTACAGAGGGGGAACACGAAACTGGGAACGGCATTATTTTAAAATCCCCACGGTCATTAAAAGTACACCCTACACCTTTCTTATATATATATATATATATATATATATATATATATATATATATATATATATATGTGTGTGTGTGTGTGTGTGTGTGTGTGTGTGTGTGTGTGTGCGTGCGTGCGTATGTGTGTGAGTGAAATGACGTTGTTCAACCTTTAATTAGATTATAATCGTGGTTGTAAATTTGTTGCTAGTTTCCAGTGTATTTCTTGTGCTGGTATTTGTTTTGTTTGGATTTGTGTGTGTGCGTGCGTGCGTGCGTGCGTGTGTGTGTGTGTGTGTGTGTGTGTGTGTGTGTGTGTGTGTGTGTGTGTGTGTGTGTGTGTGTGTATGTGTGTGTCATGTCATCTTTTAGTGTGTTTGTCCTGAAAAGGATTAGTCCTAATGAGAACTTCCCTAGTGCTTGTGATTGGATATTCAAGTTTGCTATTTTCGTTTCTGTGAATATATTGTTTGAGAAGTCTTTGTATTTCTTAGATAAGAGATGTACGGCTGCAGCAGGATATACGAGGGTAAGTCAATAAGTAGGTCACAAATGGCTGAAGAAAAATAACTAAATATGATAACAACTTGAAACCAGTTTATTTGTAAACATATATTGTCCCTTTATTTCTCAACATAATTTCCACCAACATTGATGCACTTATCTCATCGTTTTATCAGTCCTCGCAAACCGGATTCATAGAACTGCGTGCTCTGTTTTCTAAACCACGTTTTCACTTCACATTCAACTTCGGTGTCATTCTCGAAATGTCTCCCGCCAAGGTGCGTTGTCAGTGTTTATGCTGACAAATGTTAGTTCCCTAATTCGGTGCATAGATGGGTAGAAAACGTTACGAGGTGGAGTCAATAAGTAAGTCACACAGTTCTGTGGGATTGCCGGTAAGTGAAAACAAAGTAGCAGTTCTATGCAGCCGATTTGGGAGGACTGATAAAACGATGGGATAAGTGCATCAATGTTGGTGGAAATTATGTTGAGACATAAAGGGACAATGTAGGTATAAAAATAAACTCGTTTCAAGTTGTTATCATATGTGTTATTTTTCTACAGCAATTTGTGACTTACTTATTGACTTTCCATCGTAACACTAGGCAATAAAAACAGTTAGGGAAGTTTAACTCCTGCGGGAAAAAAATAATAACAAAACAGAAACATGGTGCACATACCTTACAAAGAATTCCAATACGGCAAACGTTAATCAAAGGCAAGAAAATTAATAATGATAACCAACAATAAAAAATAAAAATAAATAAAACTAAGATCAAAATGAATTATACCAAGAAACAAAGAATCAATGTTTCGATAACTGTAATCTTCATCGGGAACAATACCAACAGATCTAAATAAGAACATGAAATTACAACATGTAATTAAATATCAAACATAAACCAAAAAAATTATAGATATCAAACGTTGCTAATTGCATCTAACTTTGCACACTTTCCGTTCCATAATGCCTTATTTGGCACCCTTCACAACTGAACTTCTGCGCCACCTTCCTAACAACTAAGTGTATAAGTGTAATTGCCTAGCAACGTTTTATATGGTCAATTCATTAGGTCTGGAACAAACCAGCTAGGCGTTCCATTGATCGGGACGTATACTATAGTATAGTCCTCTGCTAATGATCCTGAGTTTCTTCTGATATCTATAAACTATACTTTTCAATGAAGCAGGTCAACGTTATAATGGTGATCTCTTTCTTCTTATTATTCTTTTCTTCTCTGGTCCACTAGCAGTCAGCGTTGCGCGTCTGTCCATCTTTACAACATTGTAGGTTGTGAAATGAGTTGGAAGGATAAGTGTTCTCATTTATTAATATATATATATATATATATATATATATATATATATATATATATATATATATATATATGTGTGTGTGTGTGTGTGTAAACAATGATATACACCTTTGCTTTATAGACTTACACAAAGGCTTTTGATAGAGTTAGACATGTCAACATGGTAGATATGCTTGCAGATGTACACATTGATGGGAAAGACATTAGACTTATAAAAAAAACATATATTGGAAAAAACAAGCTGCCATAAGGATTGATAATGAAGTGGGACAATATAAACCTATTAAGAGATGTGTTAGGCAGGGATGTGTAATGTCTCCAGATCTTTTTTCCCTATACAGTGAAAATATTTTCAGAAATGTAGAAGATATAAATTGGATCAGCATTGGAGGAAGAAACATCAATAACATTAGATATGCAGATGATACAGAATTGATTGCAGACAATGCACAAGATCTACAACAATTAGTAGACGCGGTTGTTGTACACAGTGAGAAGCTGGGGTTGGAATTAAATTGTAAGAAGACACAGGTTATGGTCGTCACTAGGAAGAACGAAGTACCACACTGTAATATACAAGTAAATGGGAATATTCTTCATCAAGTGAATCGGTACAATTATCTCGGAACAGTCATAACAACTAATGGGAGATGCCTTGAAGAGATTAGAACAAGATTCGCCATGGCGAAAGTAGCCTTTAGCAAGATGAAAAACATTCTGACCAATAAAAAGATGTCAATTGAAACGAGAAAAAAAAAGAGTGTTGAGGGGATACATAGAGCCTGTTCTTTTGTATGGATGTGAAACTTGGACAATGTGCAGTCAAGCTGAAAAACATCTGATGGCTGCAGAAATGTGGTGTCTGAAGAAAATGCAAAGAATACCATGGACAGACAGAAAAACCAATGACCAAGTACTACATGAGACAAATGAAAATCGTAAATTGATTAGAGAAATTAGATGTAGACAGTCAAAATTTTGGACATTTTATGAGAAGAAATGTTTTGGACAACTTAGTGACAACTGGCAAGATCGAAGGGAACAGACCAAGAGGAAGACCGAGAGGAAAATACCTGGATGGCTTGGTCACATGGCATGGTCGAGACAGGAACACTGAGCTGATCCACGACGCTGGTGATCGAGTGAAATGGCGAGTCATGACCGCCCACGCTTTTCGGCATGGCACATGATTGATTGATTGATATATAATGGAAATATGCAGTAGCAATTAAAATGAGAATTTTAAAGGGAACTATTATCTCTCTGTGTAGCGAAGTAATAATGAGAGACATCAAAGTGGGGTTAAAAATACTGAGTTTATAATTTAAACAGACTAAGATATGCAAATGACATACTATTGTTAGCTAAAGACCCAGATATGTAGCAGTTGTTTGGCATTATTGCAATATAGAGTGCAAAAATGGACTTTCCTTGAATATCAAGAAATCAAAAACAACGGTTATATCAAAGAAAATGGTTACATCAAATTGTGATCTAACAACCGAAAGAAGAATTATTAACTACGTTAATGAAGTCAATTACCTAGGAGCAATCATAACGGAAGATGCGTATTAGATATTAAATGTAGAATAGGCAAGGCAAAAGCTGAATATCAGAAAATGAACAGTATCTTATGCAATAAGTCACTATCATTGTTTGTAAGAGAGAGAGAGAGAGAGAGAGAGAGAGAGAGAGAGAGAGAGAGAGAGAGAGAGAGAGAGAGAGAGGGGGAGAGAGAGAGAGAGAGAGAGAGAGAGAGAGAGAGAGAGAGCACTGAAATGTTACACAAAACATGTTCTGCTATGTGACAATCAATTATGGAGCATGATCTAACAAAGTCTGAAGAGCTTGCAACAAACGGGGGTGTGGTTTCTGAAAAGTATGCTGCACATATCTTGAACTCTTGAATGACCAGTGTAACTAATATAGAGTGCATGAGAAAGGTCAGTGAGTGTAGATCAAGATATAGAAATATACGAAGGGGACAAACTGTAATCTTTGGTCATGTAAGAGAAGAGAGGCATTCAATAAATAAATCGTGACGACAGGAAAGATCAGCTGTAGAAGTGACAGGGTGGGATCACGAGAAATTATGCTTATAGACTGTAAAGGTGGCATGAAAGAGCATTAGCAACAGAACTAATTCAGAACACCAAGGGCTAAGATCTGTCGAGACGCATGGGCGAATCTGACAATTGGCAGGGCATGTGTTTATGATTATCTCTGAGGCTGTCACCGTAAATAATTTAATATAATTTACAGGTATTTTTTGTTTGCATATCCTATTTACAGGGCTGTCAACATCAGTACTGCTGTTGTTGATGTTTTGGCAAGTTTACGTTCAATAGTTTGCCATTGCTTTCTGAACGACTGGCTCCTTTACCAACACGTTAAGCCCCAGCGCGACACGGTCTGCTGCCAAATCGGTCGCAGCTGTGTTTCGAACGCAGGTAAGCGGCTCACGAATCGCGTCCGCAAATCCTTAAGCCACGGAGACCGGCACTGTACAGATATTAGCTGCCACTTATCAAAGAAAACAGTTGAGAGTATAATCTGTTCATAAAAGTACAACAACAGAATAAGAGTTTAAATGAGGCAACTAAATAACCTATCATTCATTGGCACCTTGCCGTCTTCACAGACGATAGTTTGTAAGGGTGGAGTTATTGCCTCTCCATAGCACAAAGCCTGGGCTAAAATATAGAGACCATGTGTTGCCCATGCAGCATGATCCCTCTCTCGGACTGCCTAGTTCACTCCAGAGGAAAGGTAACACTTCTACATCTGGAACAAGACAAGCTGCAGAAGCTGCCGGATCAGCAAAGCAATACTCTAATTGTCCGCCTGTCGGAGCATCGTTCCTATAACAGCCGCCAACCAAGGCTTAGGGCCTGGTCTGCCCTGCCATGACACTTTGCCTTTAGGTTGCATTTCCTCGCACCAGGGTAAGGCTTGTACCCTCCCAATTGCGCTCTTCCGCCCGAAGCCGTTGGCACAATGTGGGGTGTCGGGTTTGGTAAGCGCCGCCCAACGTTCGGCGCTAACAGAAAGCAGGTAGTACCATCTACTGTTATACGGTAGCTCAGTCATATCTGACTAAGACCTGACACAAAACTAAATAACCACAAAAACATAACCACAATAATAAATCAACTGGAATATGCTTAACGCCATGCCACATGGCTACAGGTGCACATTGTCTCTGAGAAGATACATTTAATATATAAAAACCTGTTTTAAATACACTTCAAGAATTTTCTAGAAGTTTTCTAGAATGAAAAATTGTGAGGAAAGGAAGTTGATCACTTCACCTGTTCCATAACCGAATATCAAGCACTTCACACTTCTACGGTGATATTTAACATAGGGTTATATTTCTGAACAGTACATGTATTCATCTCTGGTGAATGCTGAAAACAGCATACGACTTGATAAAACAATGCATTTATAAAATAATACAAGTCTTGGTGAAATTAGGAATATATAAAATAATGCATGTGTCCATATAATCCATCCATCCATCATGTGCCATGCCGGTAAGCGTGGGCGGTCATGATTCGCCATTTCACTCGATAACCAGAGTCGTGGATCAGCTCAGTGTTCTTGTCTCGACCATGTCACGTGTATAACTTAACACGTCTTTATAGAATTAATTAGAATGTATAAAATAATAAATTCTTTATAGAACTGGACATTTATAAATAATAGATATTTTTATAGAATTAGACATGAATACATTTTCTAAAGTCTTTATAGAATTCAATCAATCAATCAATCATGTGCCATGCCGGAAAAATAATTCATGTCTTTATAGAATTAAACATTTATAAATAATACATACTTTTATGAATTAGACATGAATACATTTTTAAAATGTCTCTATAGAATTAGACATTGTAAAATAATGCATGTCTTTATTTTGTATATGGTGGTAGTCCCATATATGTAGACCGATCAGCTACCACGACTCCCAGTTCCTACAGTAGTCAACAATAATTCACAATGGTAAACATTGCAAATATTAAAACAATACAATATTATTCACATAACAAATTAGAGGTGTAACACTAACATATTAGGAGAAGAACAACAGTAAACAAATATTCAGAAATGAATTATGTATAGAGAATATGAACATAACAGTACAATCAATCAAATATTCCCTGCATGTAAACAGTCAATACATTATCTGGAACAAATAATAACAGACGAGGGCAGGCGTCAGACAGAAGTAACATAAGAGAATTGGAATGGCCTAAGTACATGTCAACAATATGAAACTGTTTCGCACACTTAAACAACTAAAGGAGTTGAGTTGAGTCAAGAACCGACATCACTGCACTCAGGACATTCCCATACGTGCTCCGTCCCCTCGTTCAACAGCCAGCGAAAAGTCATACTACTAATCATTCCCACCGCCATCTGATTAAAAGTTCTCCTGGTCTTCCCTCTCATTTTTGAGATTCTTCCAGATCCCCCTCAATCTCATTCTTTCCACATATGGGTTCTCAATCTGTTCCACCGCCTTCTCCACCTGGTCCCACAAGCGCACGACCACCTCCCCCTTGTCCATACGCAAAATTCCACCAAAACAACTAAAGGAAAGAGTGATCACGTGTTACATATACTCGACAGCAGTGTATGACGATGAGCATAAAGCATTGTGAGGGGACATGTTGTACTGTTGATGAATTGAATAGGGGTAAATGGGGGGGGGGGGGGAGAGTTTTTGCTTTCAGCATGTTGATATATCGACAAATAGGGCAATGGGGTTTATATTATCAACACGTAGTACACTAAACGGATAGGATACAATGTGACTGAAGACAACATGACTAAACTTGATCAAGATTGGACAAGTACAATACTTCTAGCATCAAAAGACACAGATTTTGTTCCAGATTGGGATTTGAGGAGGTGGGGGGGGGGCATTTAAAGGAAGGAAACATTACATGTAAGTGGAAAGCATTAAAAGATGGACTGCGCGAAGTCAGAGTGCAGCGTCAAGAAGACCGAGAAAAATTACAGCCAACTTGAACTGCAGAGATAACACTGGGTGATGATAATGATGATGATGATAAATCAATGCAAATAATACGACAACAGACAAACACATATGCAACTATGCCTACATTTCCAAAACAAATGAAGAAACCAAGAAATACATTGTAGAAGTATACAACGATGTTTGAGAAGAGAAATTCGTGATCGTTTAGTTCAACGGCCCGCAGGCCGTTTAAGGTCCACGACATCATTCGGTCTGGCCCTGCAGAGGTAACCGCTAGTGGACTCTAAATGTAATAAATATACGAGGTTTATAAACAATCATCAATAAATCGAGTAGCAACATCATTAATATTAGCTAATATCGTATTCCTCATCAAAGAGAAACAGTTCGAGCCGCTACATTAAGGGTGAATTAATTAAATGTTTGACCAATTTTTATGCTGATAATTTTGTATGGCTCGCAAATGATATTATGAATATCCATATGGCCTGTGGCAGAAAAAAGGTGTCCCATCCTTGGTTTAATACAAGGCTTCCAAAGTGGATTACATCACTGTACAGGAGTAATGGAAACATTCTGGAAGCGGTGCGGTTTTAATAATGCAATAGATTTATTATACACCCATGTCGGACAGGTCAAGGGAGAGGGACCAGACGAAGAGACATACAGAAAAAGGTGTGCTAGTATGAATGTAAGCAGAGGACAGGTGGCACAGCTTGAAATCGTTTGCTAATAAGTGTGTTGATAGATATTTGCAGCTGTTGAGCTTGACTCTAGTCCGACTTTGTGAAGACACGTGAAGGGTGTAGCATAGATGAGGCAATTGAAATACCACTACTTTTATCGTTTCTTTACTTATTCAGTCGGTGGAGATTTGCCCGCAACAGACAAGCATTATCTCCGGCGGGCCTATTCTCACTGGTCGCGAGATCCGCACAGTGGAACGGTGGGAGATTTGCTCGCAACAGACGAGCAATATCTCCGGCGGGCCTATTCCCGGTGGTCGTGGGATCCGCAAAAGTCAGGCGGGGAGTCTGACGGTAGTACACGCTTTACACAGGTCCGGACATTTGTGATTGACAGATGTACGCGTCCTATGGTCAAGGCACGTACGAGGCCCTCGCCTGTAGGACTTGGCTGAACGCCTCTAAGTCGGGTCCCTTGGGTGCCTGGGTCTGGCCACCACTCGCCACCTGCTCGTGGAGGCGAGGTCTCGGAGGTTTGACGCCGGGTCGCCAGCGTCTGCAGCCTGCCTTGTTCCAGACGTATTGGTTACCCATTCCTCTGGAGTACACAAGACAAGGCCGAGAGAGGGAACATGTCGTTTGGGCACCACATGTTTCTCTGAAGCTCTGCCCAGGCATTGTGATGGAATTTTGGCCACATTCCAACTCACATACTTTGGTCTGTCAAGACTGTAAGGTGCCACTCACAGATATTTGCACCGGTTCGGGATTAAGGTCTAGCAGAGTAAGAACGTATGTTACTAACCGTCCCTGCACTTGTAAAACAGTTCATCGAAATATTTCTGAAAATGAAAGGTTTCGAAGATATGCGTCTGTCAAACCAGCTGTCGTAATAAAATATATGTGAATTTCTGCCAATTCACACCATGCCTCAGTGCCTGCCATGGGATTTCAACAGTGTGTGGTTGCAAAAATATAGTAACATTTATCTGTATGTACAACAGTTTGTGCGTGCAGCATACAGAAGCATTTATCGCTATGTAAAACAATGTGTGGGTGCAAGCATACTGAAACCTTTACCGTCAAGTACAACATTGTGTGGGTGCAAGCATACAGAAACTGTTACCGCTATGTACAACATTGTGTGGGTGCAAGCATACAGAAACATTTACCGCTATGTACAACAGTGTGTGGGTGCAAGCATACGGAAACATTTATCGCTATATACAACAGTGTGTGGGTGCAAGCATACAGAAACATTTACCGCTATGTACAACATTGTGTGGGTGCAAGCATACAGAAACATTTACCGCCATGTACAATATTGTGTGGGTGCAAGCATACAGAAACTGTTACCGCTATGTACAACAGTGTGTGGGTGCAAGCATACAGAAACATATAACGCTATTACAACATTGTATGGGTGCAAGCATACAGAAACTGTTACCGCTATGTACAACATTGTATGGGTGCAAGCATACAGAAACATATAACGCTATTACAACATTGTATAGGTGCAAGCATACAGAAACTGTTACCGCTATGTACAACATTGTATGGGTGCAAGCATACAGAAACATATAACGCTATTACAACATTGTATGGGTGCAAGCATACAGAAACATTTACCGCTATGTACAACATTGTATGGGTGCAAGCATACAGAAACATTTACCGCTATGTACAACATTGTATGGGTGCAAGCATACAGAAACTGTTACCGCTATGTACAACATTGTATGGGTGCAAGCATACAGAAACATATAACGCTATTACAACATTGTATGGGTGCAAGCATACAGAAACATTTACCGCTATGTACAACATTGTATGGGTGCAAGCATACAGAAACATTTAACGCTATTACAACAGTGTGTTGGTGCAAGCATACAGAAACATTTACCGCTATGTACAACATTGTATGGGTGCAAGCATACAGAAACATTTAACGCTATTACAACAGTGTGTTGGTGCAAGCATACAGAAACATTTACCGCCATGTACAACAGTGTGTGGATGCAAGCATGCAGAAACATTTACCGCTATGTACTTAACGAGATGTGACAAACATATATATCTTGAACTGATTAAGTGTCATAGGATAATAAATCGTCTTATTCAAACTTCTCGTAACAGCCATGGGCTTATAAATCAAACTATAGTTAAAATATCAATGCAGTAGTTTTTCATATACAACCATCTTTTTCTTATATATAATACAACATGTCTGCTACCATTTTAACAACACTGAAATCATAACTGTGACACACCCCTACTTCCCATTTTCCGCCATCCATTTTTGTTGGTTCAAATCTACATTTTGTTTTTACTGAATATATTAAAATAATGTCTACAATTAAAAAGACAAATGCAATAAGTTTATGTTCACATATGCAATAAGTTCACAATAAACGTTCAATTAAATTGACAAGAATAAACACATGTAACAAAGTATAAAAGCAAGTATTCTTTATAATTAACGCCGCATGTAACAAACTGTATCTACAAGAGTATAATTATAATTATACAGAGTTGTAATCTACAAGCCTTATTTAAAAAGTAAGTAAAGCAGGTTTTTCTACAAATGGAGGCTTATTCGGTACGTGGCATCAGCTTAATATTTGTGTAGGCCGAACGGCGCTCGTCTGGTGATGTCGTCAAAATCAAACCGGCTTACATTAATTCCCAGAACATTTCCAGATACACATTTTAGTATGAGTCGATCTAGCAGCACAAGTCACCATTTTTTTTTTTTTAGTCCGCGAACCAAAGGAGATTCGAACACACTACTATCCGGTGGCGGTAAATCGTGCTAGTTACTAATATACTGCGGCTCCCGCGTTATGTAAAGTTGCATACAAAATGTGTAAATGTGGTAACGATGCTCTCCAATGCCTCCTTTTTCATAAAACAGGTATGGTCAAAAATGCTATTTCTTACACTCACCCACTGCAAAATGGCGATGAGATACTGAGCATGCTACATGATTTTTGGTTAAGATACTTGTTCGAAGGCTCTCAGCCAAGGAATATGGCCGAACGCCTCTGGCGCATGTTTCCTGGATGTGAGAGCCTGGCTGTTGTTCACCGCTACTGAATAGAGGTGAGATATTGCCGGCCTTCACTTGGGAACGTTAATTACAAGTACCTCTGAAATCGGAGTTGGTTCGCCTGAGGGCGAGGGACACTGGTAAAGGGGAAAGCTAACCAACACGCACATTTCAGTCCATTACTACTATAAATAGTATGTAAGGGCTACGCTTGAGTTTAAAGCGGATTTATTAAATCATAAAAGAGGATGGAATCAGTCAGAAACAAATCAATGTATTTAAGTTTTAGGGTACTTTAATAATAATAGATGGAAGATTTATTAAGGAACTTAAATGCAAAAGAGTTCTTAAGAGCCATATAGATCCAATACTAATCTACGAAAGCGAATCGCGGACAATTGGCAGACAAGTGACGAATTACGTGGAAGCTGCAGGAAATGTGGTTTTATTAAAGAATAAGAACACAGTAGAATGACATAAAGAGCAATGAAGATATCTTGCTAGAAGTTAATTCACAAAGGTAACTGGTTACTCGCTTCAGCCGAAGAACGTTCACATTATTTGTGCATGTCAGGAGAAGGGGGAAGCTGAAGTATGCCTCGATAATAGGAAAATTGGAGGGGGAAAGAGGCATGGGGAGACCAGGAGAGAGAGTACTGGACAGTTTAAAATCATTACATGGAGGAACGATGGTATTATAAATTACTAGCTACGAAAATGACAGAGGGCTGTAGACAGACATGATCACCAACGCCACACGGCATGAACTATAAGAAGACAAAGAAGTTCAGCGTTAAGTATAGACAGACACAGTTTTAACTTTAACTAAGGGGGCCGCGTGGTCTCGAGATATGGTGTCCACCTCAAGTGCTGGAGGTCTCGGGCTCAAGCCCCGGTTATGACCGGGATTGTTTTTCGTGGACGTCTAGTAATAAAATTTCCCCGGGTCTCTGGGTAATGAGATCGGACGCCCGTGTGTATTGTTGCGCACGTAAAAAATCCAACTTGGCAGTTGGAAATCGAAAAAGATTAGCCTGACGGCGCTGCCAGGGTAAAATTTCGAGTTAAAAATTTAACCAAGTATTTCAGGATCCTGGCCGGTGCTATGGAGTTCGTGCACTGAGCTGAGTTTCTCCAGACTCAGGTTTGAGTTAGGAGGAGAACGGAGCACTTATGGGTTGCACCCGTGTGTCGTGATGTTGATCCATCGACTAAACTAAACTAACTAAACTAAACTAAACTAAACAGTTTTAACTAAGACAATATCGTAAACTTCAGCTTTTGCACGCACATGTGTGTTGAGATGTCCAGTCTTATTTTACCGCTAATGTAATCATATCAACATATACTTTACGTGCCATTGCAATGCTCTCTATCCTGTGTATCTGTCTATGTGACGATATTCCATGGCAGATATTGCCTGCAATTGTAGGTTTTCTGATGTACTAGGTCACGTTTTATTGGTTAGGATGACCAACCTTCATCTGTGTTTCCTTTCTTTCCCATAATCCTGTTGGTATCGGTGCACATCCTACAAGACAGATGCTTCCACACAAAGAATGCAAATCTGGCCAACAGAGCTACACCTTCAGTAGAAATTTTAAAGGAACTTTGGAGATCTCTAGTGCACAATCTTCCCATGACCTGTGACAGAATTTTCGCAAGGTAAACGACAATAGCAGAATAAGAAGAGGAAGAGAGAGAGAGAGAGAGAGAGAGAGAGAGAGAGAGAGAGAGAGAGAGAGAGATGGGAGAGAAGGATAAAATACCGGTGATGGCCATTGCATAACACGCCGTCTGTCCTGGAGATATACTAATTATACAAAATAAAATCCTGAATTTCATATGGATTGAACAATGGACCCCTATAATGGTAAGTCAGTGCGTTAACCGTCATGTTTTAATGTCCTTATTAGAGACAAGTATTGTGCATAAACTGAACATATTGTGCACAGTTGTTTATCAGACTCAGCTGTCACCTTGTTACACAAACAAATAGCTTGCATAATCTGAACATATATGTTATTTCTCAGAATCCATGAGAGTTGTCTCTGTCTAGTGCATCTGGATCAAATGCAGAATTCGTTTGGCCTTTCATCACCTCTTCATATGATGGAGGGGCGTCATTGTATCCCGGGTATGTTGGCAAACCATTCTCGTCGCTGCTTCCTGGGGATACAGAAATATTGCAAGCCAGAGGGTCCACACATACATTTTATCATATATATATATATATATATATATATATATATATATATATATATATATATATATATATATGTGTGTGTGTGTGTGTGTGTGTATGTGTGTGTGTGCGTGCGTGGGTGCGTGTGTGTGTGTGTGTGTGTGTGTGTGTGTGTGTGTGTGTGTGTGATCAAGTGCCCTTTCAGCTGGAGTAGACGTTCATGGCTCTCCAGATCTCAGTATTTGGTGTTCTGGATCAACTCTACTGATGATATTCCTCCGTGCCATCGTCTAAATCCATCCAGCATCATTACTCTTGATCTGCCTCTGCCTCTCACCCCCTTTACCTTTCTAGTTGTAACGATGTTCTCCAATACCTCACTTCTCATCACATGACCAAATAAAGCAGTTTGTCTCTTTTTTATTGTTGTGTATAATATTATGGTTTCATTAGCCTCTTTCAGGTAATCGTTGTTATTTACTCAGGCAATCCACGGAATTCTCAACATTCGTGTCAGGAACCGATCTCTATTGCTTCCAAGTTCTTCATAGTTTGCTAATTTATATTCCAAGACTTACTGCCTTGCTGCATAATATGCTCTATATAGCATCTTTTTCTTAAATTCATATACAGACAAACCTCGGTTTTCGTAGATAAACCGTCCGAAAACAATCGACAAACCCCAAAACTGATGTAAACCAAGATAATTATTTCCATAAGAATCATTGTAAATCCAATTAATTCGTTCTAGGCACTCCAAAATGCATACTAAAAACACATTTTATAGAGAATAAATATGGTGTTTAATACCATTTTTCGGCCCAGATGTGTCCGAACTCGCACCTTCGACGTGCCTGGTACCACAATGAATGAACGACCGAACGAAAGAACGAACGAACGAACGAACGAACGAACGAACGAAAATCTTTATTTTCAAAGGGTTAAGAACTGGGCACGCAGGCCCATCTGACATTCTGCCCTTCTTCTCTATTTCCTCTCATACATTCTTTCATTCAAAATCTCTTATGAAGCAATTCTTTAACAACAAAAGAACAATAAGCATTAAAACGCATGAAAAATAATCAATAATACATAACTCGTTGAGGCAATGTTTAACATGGGCATCATAAATACCCAAGGTGGGGGTAACGTGCCACACATATGGGAATTTTTTTTTTTCTTTTTTTTTTTTTTTTGCTAGTTGTCGTTCGAGATAATTTGTCATTATTATTGTCTTTGTTGCTGTTATTTTTTTTTTTTTTAAGGGGGCATGTAGTCTGTCCTGAGGTAGTGTTCAAACAGGTTGCGACTGTATGTAGAATGATTGGTGGTGTCTTTGATTTCTTATGGAAGATTACTCCACATCTGAGTGGCAGATATGCTAAGCTTGTTTTATATAAGTCTATCCTAGGTTTAGGGACATGAAGTATATTTAGTCGTTCGCTATGTCTTGCGTTATATTTAAACAATGGCCAAATGTAGCCTGGGGCATTTTGAAATAGGATTTTGTGAGTTAGTTTAGCCTTATTAAAAAGTAGGCGTTTGTGGAGTGGCAGTAACTGAAGACGTTCATGTAGATTAGAATTGTCTGTAAACATATCACCATTGATAAGACGCACTGCCCTTTTCTGGAGTGAATAAAGGCGTTTTGTTATTGATTTGGAGCATCCATCCCAGATTGTGGAGCAATAATCAATATGTGTTTGTATGTGGGAAGTATAGAATATCTTTCTTGTGTTTTTGTCGAGGAAGTTTTTAATTTTGGCAAGTTGGTATATTTTTTTGGCTATTTGTTTAACTAGAGCATGAACATGGGAATTGAAGGATAGATTTTGATCCATGACAAGACCCAGTGCCTTATGCTCGGTTACACTTTCTATAGGCGTGCTACCAATGTGCAGCTGAAGAGTTCTCTGTGAGTTTAGAGAGTGAATGCAAGTGCGCCTCTTGAATTTTTCACACCATAATCTGTTGGCCTTTAAATCACTAAGTACACTAGCATTTGTCCCAGTCATTTTCTTAATGAGATCGGCATACAACAGACTGACCTTTTCACATATGATTGCCTTCGAAACAGAATCGCCATCTAACTGTTTGTGATTTATCCAAAGTAATAATAACTGTTCAATATCTTTAATTGTTTGCCATCTCTGTTTCGTTAGCACATTCACGTCTTTTGCTACATTAGACTCTTGTATACTTTTTCGACTCAATGAAACTTATCGTGGATGACGACTTCCCGTTCATGCAGTCGATTTCAGCAATTTTAATGCCGGTCTCGTATTTTATTATTAGCAAATGATGATCACACAACAACAACAACAACAAAAACAACACCAAATTGAGCAGAAGAACGCGTGTGTCCCTTTATTTTCGCAAAGTCAGCAGCGAGGCCATGTCAACACATTGACGAAAACCGAGGCAATCGACGAAACCCAAGGCAAATTTTAGGCGAAAAAAATCGCCGAAAACCGAAACCGACGAAAACCGAAACCAACGAAAACCGAGGTTTGACTATATATACAAGGGGCTTCTCATAAGTCTTTAGCCTAACCATGAAGGAATAAGCTGAGAAAATTGAAATTTAGCACATGTATAGCTCATTCAATTTGTAATGGACATGTGAATTATGAATTTCCCTCCTCAACTGGTTTTCCCGATATGGTGCATGGCACAGCCCTCCTATTTGACCAGATCTGCACATCCAACGGTTTGTCAGAACAATGGAGAAATCAGACGCCAGGACTCTGATAAAATTATTGATGTTACAGGGAAAAAACACCAACAGAAATACACAGGGAGATGGAGCCAGTGTGTGAGGAAATCTGTCCTTCGTATGCTTCTGTAAAAAAAAAAAATTGGTGTTTGCAGTTTAAGTGTGGCCGTTCCCAAGTTGCTGATCTGCCAAGATCAGGACGATCGTCCTCAGAGTGCAATGATGCAAATGCTGCAAAATTGAAGAAAATCATAGACCAGGATAGGAAAATGATAATTGCAGAGATATCGGGTTCAGCAAAACTGAGTAAGAATACAGTTTTTAGAATTTTACACAACAGACTGAACATGAGAAAAGTGTGTACCCGCTGGGTCCCGCGCCTGCTGACATGTGAACAGAAACAAACACGGGTTGATTGTTGTGGCCAGTTGCTCAACATGTGGCGGTCGAAAAAACATGTTGACGACCATGGTGACGGTAGATGAGACTTGGATTCACCATTATGACCAAGAATCAAAAATTGCCAGCATGCAGTGAAAAACCCCGGGCTCGCAAACACGTGTCAAGCCAAGAGCACAAATATCTGCAAGAAAGGTTAAGCTGACTGTTTTTGGGACGTTAAAGGTGTCATATTGAAAGATTACATGCATCATGACAACACGGTAATGGGCAGTACTATGCAGATCTTCTTATCAAACTAAGAAAGGTTGTGACCAGAAAACGAGGGATCGCGCGTTCGCAAATTCTGCCTTTGCTTCAAGACAACGTGCCCTCCCATAAAGCACGGATTGTGCTGCAAACTGCCAACGATTTGAATATTGAAATTCTTCCACGCCCACCATATTCTCCAGATTTGGCTCCATCAGACTTTTATTCTGTTCCCAAATCTTAAAACATAGCTGAAAGGAAATGGTTTTGACAGTGACGAAGATGTCATACTGGCTTGTGATAACTGGTTTAGTTCGAAAAATAGGTTGTTTTATTCTGAAGGTCTTTTGAAGGTCACGCAGAGATGCTAGAAATGCATAAATTCAGTTACTGGCTACATTGAGAAGGAATAAACACTGTGCCAAATTTCAATTTTCTCCGCCTACTCCTTCATTCTCAGACTAAGACTTATGAGAAGCCCCTTGTTTATATAATTGTACAACTTCAGTGAAACGTAACCAGGGGATTGCTACAGCATGTGTGGACGGTAACTGGATAAATACAAACTGTGTGTCATCATAATTTAACAAAACACGCATGGAACATAACATGAAAATTAGCACAAGCAAAAGAGAGGTAATGACTATAACTAAAGAAGAACAAACAACAACAATTCACCTAAACTAACATCCCTTGAAACAAGTAAAGAGTTTCAAATATCTAGGAAGTATAATATCATCAAATGGCAGATCAGAAGACGAGATCGAAAATAGGTGCAATAAGGCAAATCAACTAATTGGACAAATGGCACCAATACTAAAGAACAAACATGTATCAATAACTACTAAGAAAGCACTTTACAACACAATCTTCCTGCCAAATCTATGCTACCAATGCCAAACCTGGACAATGACAGAAAAAGAGAAAAGAAAAATCACAACAACAGAAATGAGGTTCCTGAGAAGAATACTCAACGTATCAAGAAGAGATAAGATCAGAAATGAAGAAATCAGGACTAAAGTGGGGGTTAAAGCAGCACTAGATTTTATCAGAAAACAGCAAGTCAAATGGTTTGGCCATGCAAGTAGGCTACCAGTCAACAGCATACCACAACAAGCAAAGATGTACAGACCAGATGGAATCAGAGGAAGAGGCCGACCACGTAAACGTTGGACGGAGGGAATAGCAGAGACCATGGGAATATCGATATATGAAGCCCATACTATGGCACTCTCACGAAGTTTATGCTTCACCTCGACACCGCAAGGTACAAGAAGAACATGATGAGATGAGATGAGATGACGCAGTAATATCTATATACACATGCACGCACACATACTCACACAATAAACTTCCTCGCAGACAGATATGAACCAACCCACATGTGAAATAAAATGTAGCATACAACTGTAAATTGGGGTTGTGCTGATAATGCATGATCGCGATCTGACACAGGTTCGAGGCCTGCGTTCGTGGTCCGCTAGGATACGGGAAAGGCTGGTCATCTATTTCTGCATGCATTCAGGCATTAAAATGTGATGGTCTTACCACAGCAGAGACAATAGCAGATTTCTGCTTCAGGACATGTTAACCTGTTTATTGGGACTTTTGGTGCAGCATTTAAGAATTTTCATAAGATAGTTAAGGTATTCACTTATCAACACGGCGGTCGCTAGTTCGATTCAGGTGGCGACAAAATTGAATATTACTCAGACATGTAGGACTCTGGGAATGATCCAGCCTCATAAAATGGGTCCGGGGAAGTAAGTCTGTTATTATTCACGAGCTATTTGCCCAATGAAGCTTGGCTGCTATGAATCGTAATTTTTTTTGTCTCTTGCTTTGGCTGTACACTTCTTCTTAGCGTTATCTTCGGTTGCTCTTCTTGCTTACTCTTGTTCGATTTGTCTCTCCAGTGTGGTTGTTATTGGAGCCGTGGCAAAATAATGGCTTGAAGTTCTCCTGCCTAAACGGTAGTAATGATTTGCAATCTTCATAGGGACTGTTTTTTTAAAACTTGACCTGGGATCCCATGTGGACGTAGCCTGCAATGGGTAGCAGAAAATGCCTTGCGATGTAAGAGCAGTAGGCGTGGTATTTACATCACAAATGGGATGTCAATTTCTCTACAAAAATACGGGTCTAGATCCATATACCAAATAATCTTCATGGCATGGAATACACTCCACCAACCAATACCACATATGGATGACAATCACCATCGGATTAATAAGCCTGTGCGGGTAAAACTGTGGACAGCTGATTTTGCGACTGACTCAAACACAGGACTATCAATCTGAGCCTGTGATGGACCCTGCTATAACTTCTCCTTAAATTTGAACGGGGTAGGGATAATGGTAGAATCGAAAAATAATATACTCATTCGTTTTTCGTTTTCGCTGTTTCCTCTGAGTCCGTTCGCCAATGACTTGTCTCAAACATCGCCTCAAACTTAGGAAACCAAAATGTGATTGGCTAAAATACAAGTAGTCATTAAATAAAGGACTCCGTTACACGTCTTAAGGAGCATATGATGGCAGACTCATACTTGTGTAGACCAACTGGTACTCAGTGGGGGATGCGGCCAGTATTACACGGGCGGGTTTTACTTCTCTGAACTTTTTCTGGTACTCCATTTAGGATGGATCGACCTGGGAGGCCAGGTCTGTTTTCAAAGTTCGAATCCGCAACGATGCGCATCAAGCCCATGACCACTGAGCGTCAAGCCACTACACTACTGCGGCTTCCAATGGTAAAATATATGGCTCTTATTCCATTCTGGTATTTTTCCATGTCCCTTCTACTAATCTGTGTGGTGACATCATAATAATCATCATCATGTGTCCCGCAAAGAGGCATGGACTTTCATGTCTCTCCACAGAGCTCAGTTCTTGGAGTTCTACATCAGTTGTACTGATGGTATTTCTCAATCTCATCGACTTGAACAACCAAATATAATTTATCTCGGTCTGCGCCTGCTTATGCCACCGCTTATCTGTCAAAGAATTATCATGCAAAGAGTTAGGAAGAAAATACAACCTGAAATAGGAGAGGAACAATGTGGGTTTGTAGAAGGCAAGGGTACAGTAAATGCTGTGTATACTGAGAACAGTAATTGAACGTTCTATAGAAGTAAACATAGAGCTACACCTCTGCTTTACTGACTACACAAAGGTTTTCGATAAAGTGAGACATGTCTACATGATAAGAATGCTTGAAGATCTACAAATTGATGGAAAAGACCTTAGACATGTAAAAAACACATATTGGAAACAACAAGTTGCCATAAGAATTGATAATGAAGTAGGTCAATGTCAGGCTATTACGAGAGGTGTGAGACAGGGATGTGTAATGTCTCCATATATTTTTTTGTTTTCAGTGAATATATTTTCAGAAATATAGAAAATATGAAAGGAATCAACATTTGGGGACGATACATCAATAACATTAGATATTGTGTGGAAATGTGGTTTCTGAGGAAAATGCAAAGAATACCATGGACAGACAGAAAAACCAATGAACATGTCCTACAAGAAACAAATGAAGATCGTAAACTGATTAGAGACATTAGACGTAGACAGTCAAAATTTGTGGGCATGTTATGAGAAGAAATGAATTGGGGAACTTGGTGACAACTGGCAAGATCGAAGGGAGGAGACCAAGGGGAAGACCGAGAAGTAAATACCTGGATGACTTGTACACGTGGTATGGTCGAGACAGAAACACGGAGCTGATCCATGACTCTGGTGATCGAGTGAGATGGCAAAAAATGACCGCCCACGCTTATCGGCATGGCACATGATGGATGGAAGAGGTCACATTGCCACAGCCATTACATGTTTTTCAGCTTGTCTGCTCATTGTCCACGCTTTACATCCATACAAATGTATAGGTTCTATGTAGCACTTCAACACTCTTTTTCTCGTTGCAAATGTCATCTTGCAAAAGCCTACTTTCGCTATGGTAATTCTTGGTTTAATCTCTTCAAGGCATCTCCCATCAGCTGTTATGACTCTTCAGAGATAATTGTATCGATTCACTTGTTTAAGAATGTCCCCATTATTTTGTATATTACATTGTGGTATTTCCGTCTTCCTAGTGACGACCACAATCTGTGTCTTCTTACAATTTAACTCTAACCCTAGCTGTTGACAGTGTGCAACAACTGCATCTACCAAATGTTGCAGATCCTGCTTATTATCTACTATCAATACTTTATCATCCGCATATCTAATGTCATTGATGTTAACACCCCAATGGTGATTCCTCTCATATCTTCTAAATTGTAAAAGTGTTACTTTCAGTAATATCTTCTAGCAATCATTGTTTAGTCGGTGCTGTGGCTTACGGGCAAAGAATGTGTTTCACAAGCCTCCCGCATATCTAGGCAAGGGTTTTAAATCATATGTGGATGGTTTTGAAGCAGACGGCCTTGCACTGAATTCGATGATACGGGTGTCGGTTGTTTACAAAGCAATAGCAAACTACTGAACGTAATACATTGTCTAATAAATCACAAACAGCCATAAAATGCAGGGGTCGACTGTGATGTCCTGTAAAGTACGTGCAAGTGACTTTTAACTGCAATTATTGTTAATTACTCTGGCCATCGGGAGCAAATTTCATTTATAATTATATATGAAACAATGAGCTTCAAATTAATATGAACGATCATGATCCAAAATTTACCAGTAAACATTAGCTGGTAAAATGATGGAATTGAGTGCATAAGTTACGAGTCAAATACACATATCGTGTTCTTATGAATGTATATAAAATGCAATAGTATTACCTTGTAAGCATATCTCACTCACCAGTTTGATGTGTTGTGTTTCCATGGTGGATTCTGGAGTCTGGGTCAGGTTGTCTCGCTCGAAACCGTAGAAATGCATTCAAGCAGATGTCGCCCCTCCGGTATACACAGTAGTAATAGATCACTGCTGTAAGTACGGCTACGATGACTATACCTCCTAGTATGACACCAGTCAGGAGGCTAATGCTAGTGAAGAAATTATACACAATAAATTACATAAATATACGCGTTTCTGTAGGGCTATAGATATAAATAAAGACGTGCAGGAGGCGAGGCAGGGTAAGAAGTCAATCATACTTGCAGAGAGAGAAAGAGAGAGAGAGAGAGAGAGAGAGAGAGAGAGAGAGGAGCGAGAGAGAGAGAGGAGCGAGAGAGAGAGTGTGTGAGAGAGAGAGAGAGAAAGAGAGCGAGACAAACAGACAGACAGACTGACACCCAGGCAGACAGATAGACAAAGAGAAGGGGATATACAGATAAATCAAATCAAATCAAATCAAATCAACTTTATTTTAAAAGGGTCACAAATTGGGCACGCAGGCCCGTCTTACATTCGGCCCTTCCAATCACTCGTCTTTCGTTCATCAAGAGCATTATACATTTACATAGGAAGAAAAATAAACGTTGTGAAATGAATGTTGTAAACATAAACAAGGCAAATTACCATGTTATGAGGCCCACCGCCCACCTACCCATACATCACCCCACCCACACATACACCCCCACCTACCCACACACACACACACCCAGGGACACATACATACCCCACCAAACGACCCATCCCCCTCCCGCACATCCCCCACCCACAAACACTGCTCTCACCTGTTCCCCCAACCAAAACACACTCGCCACCCACAAACAACCCCCACCCACCCACACCCACCCACATACACGTCCTAACCCACACATCCACTCTCCACCCACACATCCAACCACCCATCCCCCAACCACATCTCCATTGACACATATTCCCCATCCACGCACATACATCCCTTACCAACCCACACATCCCACATCCACTCACACATCCCCAAACCATACACACACATCCCCACCAACTGACATCTCCCTACCCCCCCCCACACACACACACACACACATCTCCCTAACCACCTATACATCCTCAATCCACTGACACACACCCCACCACCCACACACACATCCTCCACCCACCCACACATGCCCTAACCCAATCCCCAACCACACACACACCCCACCCGCACATCACATAATCCCCTACCACGCAATATTCCCAACCCACGCACCGCACACACACACATATCCCTCACCAACACATCCCACACCCACATATCACCACACATCCCACCTACACACCCCACACATACCACACAATATTCCCACCCACACCCACACAGTTACCCTTACCCATCCACCCCACATACCCCCACCAACACACCAAAGAAATCCCCCACCCACACACACATACCCTACCCACACAATATCCCCAACCAACACACCACACACCTCTCCCCACCCACACACGCATTCCCCACCCATCCACCAACACACACTCACTCACGCGCACATCCTCCACTACTCACCCACACACCCCCACCCACCCACCCCCAACCAAACATCTCTCGAAAACAATACCCCTACCCACACACATCCTCCACCCACTCACGCATCCCACCCCGACACATACACATCCCTCACCCACCTATACATCCCTAAGCCACTCACACACCCCACCCACACATTCCCCATCCACGCACACATCTCCCACCAACACACCCCCACCACCTACACATACTTCCCCCAACCACCACACATCCCCTACTCACCCACACATATCCACCACCCATACAGACATCCCCCACACCCATCACACACATCCCTCACACCACACACTATCCCCCACCCACACACATATCCTCACCCATACCACCACAAATATACCCCCACCCGCACACCATGCACACATCCCCGACCAACACACCGCATACATATCCCAAACCCACACACCATACACTTCTCTCCACCCGCCCTTGCATCCCCTACCCACACAACCCCACCACCCACACATACTTCCCCAAACCATCCACACATCTCCACCCACCCACACATATCCCCCACCCAAACACACATCCCCCGCTCGCGTCCCATACACATATCCTCCACCCATACACACATGCCCCACACCCATTCCCACACCCCTGCTTCACCCCCTCACATCCATCCACACATCCCACCAGTACCCACAAATATCACTACCCACCAACATCCACACACCCCAACCCATCCAAACGCATACACCCACCCACACATCCCCCACCAACATATATCCCCACACTCACACACATCCTCCACACACACTCACACATCCTTACATTTAGACACATACAAAATGTCTCACGTGAGCATTGAAACTAGTATGAACAAACTCCCACACTTTATTAACACACATACACTGACAATTGTCGTTGAGTAGTCTCATAAAAATGTTAAACATGGAGAAAAATGTGTACATAAACAGTGTGTGACGTAAAAATAGTGATGCTCCCACACACAGAGATACACACAGAGAAGGCACACACACACACACATACACACACACACACAATCACTCTCACGCTCACTCATTCTGTCTCTCATTCACACTCACTTACTCTCTCGCTCAAACTACAGTAATGTACATGAGTTTATATTATACATGATGAAATCAAATGGTATTTAACTGATAATATGACAGATGAGAATACACAAACATATGGATTCGTGAGTTACATAACATGCGTGTTACATGACATGCATCTGCTCAGCTCTCTCTCTCTCTCTCTCTCTCTCTCTCTCTCTCTCTCTCTCTCTCTCTCTCTCTCTCTCTCTCTCTCTCTCTCTCTATGTGTATTCTTTCTTATACACACACTCACACGAATGCGCGCGCTCACACACACACACTAACACATCAACTCTCCCACTACTGTATCGCTCTCTCTCTCTCTCGTTCGCTCTCTCTCTCTCTCTCTTTCTCTCTCTCTCTCTCTCTCTCTCTCTCTCTCTCTCACTCACTCACTATTTCCCCCATTCATTTCTTCTGTCCATCTTGATACACTTTATTTCTAACTCTCTTACTCTCTCTCTCTCTCTCTCTCTCTCTCTCTCTCTCTCTCTCTCTCACTCATACACAGACAGACACACACCCTCACGCTATCACTCAATGTTTCACTTACCCTAGCGCACTCACTCACTCTTTTACTCTCTCTCTCTCTCTGCGGATAGAGATAGACAGAGAGACAGACAGCGAGATAGCACTAGAGAGAGAATGACAGATATACATGAAAAGAGATAAAGACAAAGAGAGAGGGATACACAGAGAAACAGACAGAGAGAGGCAGGGTGAGATAGAGAAAGAGAGAGAGAGAGAAGGCAGGGTGAGAGAGAGAGAGAGAGAGAGAGAGAGAGAGAGAGAGAGAGAGAGAGAGAGAGGGAGAGAGAGAGAAGGAGAGAGAGAGAGCCCCAAAAGATTGTTAAACGTTTCATGATTTTTCATGCTCAATACCAAATTAAACAAATGATTTTAAGAAGGCAATGACAGACAACCAAATAGGCTCACACACTGAGATAGAATAAACAAAAAACTTTCAAGTACACAAGCAGTAAGCGAGAAAGAAAGAAAGAAAGAAAGAAAGAAAGAAAGAAAGAAAGAAAGAAAGAAAGAAAGAAAGAAAGAAAGAAAGACCTCATACAGACAGACAGACAGACAGACAGACAGACAGACAGACAGACAGACAGACAGACAGACAGACAGATAGACAGACAGATAGACAGACAGACAGACAGACAGACAGACAGACAGACAGACAGACATATAATTTAGTCAGTGTTTCCCAACCTTTTTTGTACCATGCCCCACTTAAGCCTTTCTAAAATTAATATTGCCCCCCCCCCCTCCCCCGCCCCACGCCCCCCCCCCCCCCTCAACATATACATTATTTTTAATATTCAAAAATTGAAATGTTCACTAAAGAAACTTGAATGATAGGTTTTAGGAAGAAATCACTAGGTAATTATTGAGCAAACACAATAAGTAAATTTTCAAAACATATAATGGAGAACTGAAATTCAAGTACAAAATAATTTTAATGAAAGATTGTTCTATATTATTTTAATTATTAGTAATTATTTATTATTTAAATTTAGTGAGATCCTTGCGCTTGATGCTTGCTGCAAAGAGATCTTATGTCAGGTTCCAATTTAGTTAACTTCAGTCTCAAGTCTCCTCGTTTTGTTATCTCATCTCATCTCATCATGTTCCTCTTGTACCTTGCGGTGTCGAGGTGAAGTATAAACTTCGTGAGAGTGCCCGGTTATGGGCTTCGTATATCGACATTCCCATGGATTCTGTTATTCCCTCCGTCCAACGTTTACGTGGTCGGCCTCTTCCTCTGTTTCCATCTGGTCTGTACATCATTGCGTGTTGTGGCATGCTGTTGACTGGTAGCCTACTTGCATGGCCAAACCATTTGACTTGCTGCTTTCTAATAAAATCTAGAGCAGCTTTAACCCCCACTTTAGTCCTGATTTCTTCATTTCTGATCTTATCTCTTCTTGATACGTTGAGTATTCTTCTCAGGAACCTCATTTCTGTTGTTGTGATTTTTCTTTTCTCTTTTTCTGTCATTGTCCAGGTTTGGCATTGGTAGCACAGAGTTGGTAGGAAGATTGTGTTGTAAAGTGCTTTCTTAGTAGTTATTGATACATGTTTGTTCTTTAGTATTGGTGCCATTTGTCCAATGAGTTGATTTGCCTTATTGCACCTATTTTCGATCTCGTCTTCTGATCTGCCATTTGATGATATTATACTTCCTAGGTACTTGAAGCTCTTTACTTGTTTCAAGGGATGTTCGTTTAGGTGAATTGTTGCTGTTTGTTCTTCTTTAGTTATAGTCATTACCTCTGTTTTGCTTGTGCTAATTTTCATGTTATGTTCCCTACACATTTCGTTTAGACTATTCATGTGGTCTTGTAATTCAGCTTCTGATTTTGCTATTAGTGCTTGGTCGTCCGCAAACAGGAGTTCTCTAATGGTTAGATTTGCAGATGGTTCTTCTTCTGTGTTCTCGTCATGCGGTATTCTTGCTGTCTCTGCTTGGCTGGTTTCTTTACATATGTTGTCTATATATGTTATGAACAAGAGAGGGGACAGGACACAACCTTGTCGTACTCCAGATCTTATGGTGAAGGGTTTGTTATATTCAGCCGATTTCTTCCATTTTCGAATTGCCCCCCTTAACAGTCAAATTGCCCCCCTGTGGGGCGTGGGTCCCACGTTGGGAAACACTGATCTAGATGGTATTCTGTATCCGAGCAACACGTACGGAACAGAGCAGCAAGGTGACTTGGTTTTGCCGCAACATCCCCACAGGCATTCCTCTATGCTGGAACTATGGCTTTTGTTGGCGTTCAGAACATTTGTGCTACTGGTGGTAAAAGCGCACAGCTCAGAGAAAGCGCCTGTGGAAATCAGTTATTAAATAACATTGAGATATACAGAATGTTACATTTTGATATGTATCAATATTTGTTCGATTTGTTATAAGTATGAAGTTACTACACCTTAAATGTTAACTATTAGTATATAAAACGCCACTTGTTCATTCATTGGCACCTTTCCGTCTTGACAGACGATAGTTTGGTACATTGTGCTTCAAAAAGGCATAATAACTACACCCCATGACGGTGGCGAATGTGGCTGATAAGGCCAATTCGCGCTGTAAATGTTCGTTAACAGTGGTTGCATGTGAACACATGGTCATCTCCACCATCATGCACCACCTTACGTCTCTCACGCTCTGTGTGTGGTTTATCTGCAATCATGTTCTCCTTTGTCTTTACTCCATTTCTGATAGTTGCCCTCTATGCAATACGTTCAGCGGGGAATTGCTCCCAATGTGCATTACCAATACATGTATCAATCATGTCCCGCTTACACTCATCTTTGTATCGTAGTAAAGGTCGACCCTGAGATCTCCTACCCATCTGTAATTCACCAAAAAAGATGTCCTTTCGTATTCTGCCATCATCCATCCTCCAAACGTGTCCTATCCATCTAAGTCTACGAAGACTGAGCATGGAACAAACCGTCACACAACCTGATCTTTCCAATACTTCAGTATTTGTGATTTTGTCTTGCCACTTAATACCAAGTATTCTTTGCAGATACCGCATATGAAAGCTGTTTAAACGCTTCTCTTGGTGTGAGTAAGATGACCAAGTTTCACTGTCATAAAGAAGAGTACTAAGGACACAGGCTTGATATAGAAGGACTTTTGTTTTGGCAGTAAGCTTCCTGTTCTCCCAGACTTTTTTTCTTAACCTGCTCATTGTTGTTGCTGCCTTACCAGTTCGGATGTTGATTTCCTGATCTAGGGATAATTTGCTATTTACCTCTGATCCTAGATATGTAAAATTGTCTACTATCTCCAATTCGGCATCGTCAATAAAGATTGATCGTACCCCATGTACACCTTGTGGCATAATCTGTGTCTTCTTTTTGTTAATTAAACCAAATTCAGAACAATCATTGGAGAATGCAGATAGTAGATGTTGTAATTCTTCCTCAGAGTGGGTCGTAATTGCAGCATCATCTGCAAAAAGCTACTCTCTGATTAGTACCCTCCTAATTTTGATCTTGGCCTTCGATCTCTGAGCATTATAGAAGCCGCCATCTCAGCGTGAGTGAATGCATATACCACCATCCTGATCATGAAAGGCATATTTCAGTAGAAGTGAAAAGTATATTCCAAAGAGGATGGGGTCTAGTACACAGCCTTGCTTAACTCCACTCTTGATTTCATATTCTTCTGAAGTTGCACCATCAAACTTGATTATACCCTTCATGCCTGTGTGGAACGATTCCACAATGGACAGAAGAGTTGGTGGGTAGCCAATCTTCTTTAGTGCCTTGAACAGACCCTCACGACTGACCAGATCAAATGCCTTGTGAGGTCGATGAAGGCAATAATCAGTGGTTGATTTTGTTCCCGGCATTTTTCTTGCATTTGTCGCAATGAGAATATCATATCAATGGTAGACCGGTTCTTTCGGAAGCCGCACTGTGATTCTGTGTAGACTTGATCTCCCAGGACTTGAAGTCTGCGCACGACAATTCTGGCAAATACTTTTCCAACAATACACAGAAGTGAGATACTCCTATAATTGTTACAGTCGCTTCGATCGCCCTTGTTCTTGTACAGTGTTATGATGCTTGAATCTTTGAAATCCTGTGGGACTTGTCCTTTTCGCCAGCATAGCTCTATTAGCTGGTGGATCTGTAGAGCGAGTGTGTCTTGCCCACTACTGATTACTTCTATTGGAATCCCATCCTTACCTGGAGCCTTGCCAGATGCGAGGTCATTTATAGCACACTTAACTTCTGTTATGGTGGGAAGTGTGTCCAGGTGGTCAAGAGTTGGCAGGGCCTCTATAGCGTTGAGGGCATCATCCGCTAGTTTCGTCTCACTTGAGTAAAGCTCTAAATAGTGCTCTACCCATCTATCCATCTGCTGTTTCTTATCAGTGATGATTTTTCCAGTCAAGGTTTTCAGTTGTGCACTTCTTTTGAACATTGAACCACAGACTTTCTTGATCCCTTCATACATGCTTCTGATGTTTCCCCTATCACTTGCGTTTTGAATGTACTCACATAACTTGATCCAATAGTCATTTGCACACTGCCTGGCAGCCTTTTGCACATCCTTCCTAGCTTGCTTCAGCTCACTGAGAGTGTTACGCGTTGTCCTTTCCTTGTTTCTTAAAAGAGCTATATATATATATATAGAAAGATGTTTCAGAGAAGCAAATTACCCAAGCTCTAACGAAGAATAGAACTCGCGTTCTACAATATGGGAGTTGGGCATCCAAACCAGTCGACCACGCACTCCTTAGTGTTTGTTGTTTACCAGCGACATGCTAGGAAATTAAACCACTTCCATACAGTCTGCCTTAGGAAGCTATTGAAGATTAAATGGCAAGACAAGATCCCAGACACAGAAGTCTTAGAAAGAGCATCCATGCCTAGTATTCACACTGTACTAATGAAGAATCTGATTCGCTGGGCTGGTCACTTGACTCGCATGCCAGATCACAGCCTCCCGAAACGAATTTTTTTACGGCGAGCTCCCAGAGGAAACGCTTTAGATACACTCTGAAGACATCACTAAAAGTTTTCCGAATTCATCACGACACTTGGGAGATTGCTGCCGAAGACCGAAATTCGTGGCGTACATCATTGCGCAAGGAAGCAGTCACTTGTGAAGCAAATAGAATTGCAAGACCTGTGAAAAAAGGCTGGACAGAAAAACCACTGCAGGAATCCTCCTCCTGGAACGTCAAGCATTCTTTGCCCACATTGTCAAAGAACATTTCGAGCCAAAATAGGCCTTATCAGCCATCTTAGAACTCACGCCTCCATACTTTCAACCCCACTGGATGAATTGAATGGTCATCATCATTCTTGATGGACAAACAACATATTTTATAGTTACCGAAAAGCAATAAAATTGGCAAACGCATTTACTAGACTTCTATTTCTTAACAGTTAGTTGATTTCCTTTACAGAACGTCGCAATTAACCTCAGTATTTATTGACTGTGATTTTGTAGACAATTCTTACTTTCAGTAGTTTGGCATTTGTAGATCGTCAAAGTGTTTAATGAGTTGTTTAAGAAATATTGAGCCAATCCTGATGAACGATAGCGAATCATGGACAATTAGCAGACTGATCTGCAATTATGAGGAAGCTGCGGAGATTTTTTTTTTTTTTTTTAAACCCACTGTGGATGGATAGAAATAGCAGTGCAGATATCTTGATATAAGTTAAATCAGAGAGAGAATGAATTACTCGTATCAGAAAAAGACAATCAACTTTCCGTGAGCAAGTAATGAGAAGAGGAATATTGGAATATGTCGTCGCAGCGGGAAAGTTGGAGGGGTGACGAAGCAGGCAAAGATCAAAAGAAAATAATTCTAGACAGTTTAACACCTGGGCATGAGGCAACATTAGTATCAGAAATGATTGGCAGCACACAGTACAAAAGGTTGTGGACAGATTTAATTATAACATGACTATAAGAAGAAGAAGACGACGTTGAAGAAGATTTTGTCTTTTGAAAGGCCAACGCTCATACACAGTGAAAATCAACGCAAAACTACATGCGGTTGACAAAGTCCCGGTATGTAGGATTTGTGAAACTGTGTTCAATATCCCTAAGTCAAAGACGACATCTACAGCTTACCAAAAAGTTATCAAACAGACATTCACATTTACGATAATTTTACTTCTTACGAAGTAAAAGTAACAAAAGCGTGCATAATTCTAAGATAGCATCTACATCTCATCAAAATATTAATAATAGGCAATCACATTTATGAATCACAATCTACTTCTTACTAAATAGTAGTAACAAGGGCAGTCATATTTACAAGACATCTACTTAATAGTAAATAATAGTAACACATATAAGTACATTTGTAATATTTACGAAATAATAGTAAAAATAGACAAGTACATTTGTAATACGACATGCACTTCTTACCAAATAATACGAGGAAGATTCAAATGAAAACCTTATTGTTTTTTGAATGAATATATTCTGAAAATGCGAGGAACAAATGCATCATTTTTTTATGTGGTCACAATGCAAGTCCTCCAGCTTCGATAATGTGCTTGGATTCCTGTAGAAAAATCGACTTTGGGGTCACTACTCGGTGTGCCAGACCCGGTCGCAAACAGTCTGTCAAAGAAGTCACGCAGTTTTGAAACATTCTATTCCACTCATACACTGCTGGACTTACAGGCATGCATCGCAGTACTAGACCGTCATTCACCGATGAATCTCTATTGGTTTCACCCCTTCACTGATCAAACAATAGAAACCAGAACGCTGCCCATCATTGGTGCATGTCAAAAGTGGGGATGCCATCATTAAACTGTCACAAACTTACGACGTCACAGTGTTCGTCTGCACCGTGATGTTAGTGGTTAACACTCTTGACATCCTTAACAAAAATATTGACAGGTTACAAGACAATGGCATGGTTATTATAATTTCTATCACACTTTTAAGGTTTTCATTTGAAGCCTCCCTCGTAGTAACAGACAATCATAATTATGAGTCATCTACTTCTTATCAAATATAAGCAAGCACATGCATAGTGGCAATTTTAAAACTGATCTGGGCTCACAGGTCCATCCAGCCTAAATGTGGTAACAGGTGTTATAGTTACAGGTGTTAAAATGTTATGGGAAATAAAGGCGGTCGGAAGGATATTATGATATCACCCCTCGAGTGCTAATTGGTGTATACAAATATAGGATTAGCACCATGGCTCATCCCGTGGAAACAGGTGCTTTTTTTTTTTTTTGGTTTACTTTTACACGTAGACGGCAAAGTGTGTCAAACGATAGAAAGAAAGGCAATCATATCGATAAGACAACATCTTCTCCTTATTTAAGAATAGGCATTACAGTATGTAACACAACATCTTAGGCATTACAGTATGTAACACAACATCTGTGCATCATCATCATCATTTGCTGTCTCCTCATTTAAGGTCGGCTGTAATAAGTCTACAACACCCTGTGGCCCGCGTGTTCATGGTTCATCATACATGCATTCGTAAGTCATCACTGATGTCGTTTTCCAATATGTACCATTGTCTTTTTGCACGTTTCCCCTACACTTTTCTCCCCAGAACATATTTAACTGTGCCTATTTATATAACCGACGTATCGTAAGTGTCTGATTTTTAACTAAGTCAGTAATGTTGTTTTTTTCAATGCCAGGTTAATGGTTTTTTGTTTACATACATCTGTATATGTTTTCTTTTCCTGACATGATAACTCCTGATATTTGTATATGTGACTACACCTTGAATGGTTTAATTTTATCCTCAGATTGTTTATTCACTGTCCATGCTTTTCTACCATGCGATAATGAGCAAGACGAGTCTTCGTGGCGAAGTGGTCAAGCCATCTGACTAGGGCTCTGAAGGTTGTGTGTTCGATTCCGGGCCGCAGCCTTCGGTTCACAAGTGCATTTTTTTCGGAGACTCCTGGGGTCGTCGCTGGAGCTACAGAGTTCGTGCTTTGAGCTACGCTTTCCGCGCTGCGGAAAGAGACTGAGCCATATGGGATAAACCCGGTGCAATGAAGTCAACCCTGTCGACTTTTAAGCGACCTTTTAATTAGCAAGACATCAACTTCTCACACGTGTAAGCATATTTAGAAGGTTTTATCGCATTATAAATACATCCTATTAATGTATTACGCTTACGCATGTGTACAACGCAACATCTCTTCTAATCAAAAAATGTTATCAAACACATAAACATGAACAAGACAACATGATTTCTTACCTAGTATTTTAGAAGTCACAAACAGGTACGAGATCCAACCATAAGACAACATCTTCAACAGGTAAATTCGATGCTGTGGCAACAAACAGTCCGATCTCTCTTTAAATCTGGACTATCAAGCTAAAGATAACGCTCTGTAAGTTAGTTGCATGTTCTTTACCAGACGTCGGAGTCAAGCAGTCCCAGAATTTGTCGGATGTTTGTGATTGTTTAGGTAATCTTACATTCAGTAGTTTGTCATTGCATTCTCAGCAGCCGACGTTAAGCACATTGTGAAAATTAACGGGAAGCGATCCGCTACCCAAGCTCCTGCGTCTGACTTGGAACCCGAAATGTCGGAATTGTGAGACACGGAGGCGGAATTTCAGACAAGTAATAATAGAGATAGATTAGTGCAAATACACGCTACCATCCGACAGAGACGGCTTGTATTGTTACAGCAGCCTGCTGCTATTCAATATATGTTGACGCTGGTATTGTCTGTGGTCGTGTTGTTCATGATCCAGCGGCTTGTGGTGTCTATATCTCCTACTAAATGCCACATAGAAGTATTCTCATGTGTTCAAGAGAGGCTGATCTCATTTAAATAAGGTGTTGTGTTTGTTTCTTCGTGAAGACTAAAGCTCCTAATATCATCACATGCTGGCTATTACACAGGTTATGGTCAATAATGCAAACTCCGGAATATGCTGCGGTTGAATTCCACTGAAATGTCTGTTCACGTTATGCTGGAAATCTGAAAAACAGTGTTCTAATGTATAATTTACAAGGGGAGAATCATGTAGGAGAAACAGGAGAAATTGAAACTAGGCACATTCAAGGTTCGTCCTCATATTTGCACTGAAAGTGTCAAACATTGATTTATTTCTTCGACAGGTTATCCCACTGTGGTGCATAAGCCCTTTACTATACAACTATTTTCCATGTTTAAATATCCAGAGAGATACGATATGTTTAAATGTATGGACAGTCCACAGCCTCATTCTTATTCTTTCCGATGTCAATTGTCCTTATTCTTGTTCTTTCCGATGACATGTCATTACGTTACTTCTGTGAGTGTCGATCAATACTTTTGAATGTATTTATCATTCTTTTTCCAACGCATTACAACATGGTATCAATAGCTAGAATATCAAAAGCACTGGCGTTCAGTATATTAGACACACAAGTTAATTCAACATGCTAGAACATTCGAAATCTTATGTTATTTCACAAGTCAGAACATACATCGTGCTGTAATTTCCTGTATAAACAGAAGAATATTTTGTTTACCACAATTAGTTATACTGTGTGGGACTTTTCGCAGCACTGGCGTATTAATTAATAATTAACAGCATGCTACGTGCCTAACCGGTGCTTACATAAAACATCAACTAGCGTTTAATTTCAACAGTCCACTCTCACTTTCAATGTTGATCTTCAAATTTATCCAACTTGAATGTTGTAACCTCAAGAATTCACTGGGTGAAAGGACAGGAAACCAAGGAAACTAAATATAGGAATGATGTTACAGAGCTTTGAGGTTTTGTGTGAGCCCGACACTTGAAACCACCATTCACTCAGTTACCAGTCACGGTTCATGATTTTGGCAATGTGTGCCAGGGACTGCTCCCTTTGTGTGGATTGTCTAATTTAAGAAACGTCAGCAAACCATGCGTAGATCCTCAGAGGTTCTCACATTTCGTATTTGCGGAACCACACAGCGCTATCCTTAACTGTTTCTGACGCTGACAATGCACCATGCAAAATGTGCAATTGGATATTTTTATATATGTACCACTCAACTTATCGTGCGTGAATATATTTCTTTCGTTTAGTCATAGCACACTAAATGAACCCCCATCATCGTATTGTTATCTCGCACAAGATGTGTAGATGTGGTTACCGTAAAAGTAATATAATTGTAGTGTCTCTATTATCTTCATTGGGCAGCTGCTTTGCCCTTCTGTGACTGTAGGAGATCGCTTGTTAAGCTAACGTTTCATGTGTGTGTGTGTGTGCGTGTGCGTGTGCGTGTGCGTGCGCGTGCGTGTGCGTGTGTGTATACAATATTTTGAACGCAAGCGAATCGTTTTGATCAATCTACTTCATTAGAATACTCGGTGTCTGGGCTTAAGGGTTAGTGAACGCAGTTTCACAATGCCTTGGAATACCGGGTCGAGGATTCGAAATCTGCCGCAAGTGATTTGGGAGTAGATCGCTTTGCGTTGATTTCGATGGCATGATTGTCGATTGGTTAGAAAGCAATGACAAACTGGAGAGAGTGTAGTCAATTACAAAACAAGCAATACTGGGGTTAATTGCAACGTGATTTACAAAGGCGTGTGTGTAGCTGTATACTGGGGATAGTTGGTTAGTTGCATTTCCTTTACAGGACGTTTACAGTCAACACCAGCATTTGTTGCTGTTGTCGATGTCTTGGCAAGTTTACTTTAAGTAGTTTGCCACTGCTTTCTGAACGATCGGCACCCATATCATTTACGTCAAAAATAAAAAAAAACAGCGCAATGCGGTCTGCTGCTAAATCGCGCGCAACTGTGTTTCGAACACTGTTATACGGCATCACGAACCGCGTTCGCAAGTCCTTTGCCGCTGAGACCGACTTACGGGGCTGAGGATAAGATATACCAAATTAGTGAAAAGCACACACCATACTCACCTTGTCTGAGCCTTACTTTGAATTAACCCAATGTGAGCAATGAGTGTGATCTGTAAGATCATAGTGGATAGTGCACTGGCTTTCGAAAATAAACGTCAATGATCGATACCCAACTAAAGGTATATTTCTGTTCTTTACTTTCTCTCCCCCCCCCCCCCCCACCCCCCATAAATATCCTGTTCAATCCGTCTTGTATAAAACTAGAATATATTCTATATGTGTTATAAAGCCTACTTCAAACCTCAAACAACATGAACTTGACAAAACGATACTTATATAAGTAAAGTAAAAGTAAAGATCCATTTACCCAAAATAAGGTGCATTGGGCACACGGTACTAGACTCATTGTTTATAGACAAATGGGCACTCTCCGTGAGTGATGCGGTCAGTGTCACGGCGGCCATCTTTACTTTCCAAGACAATTCCTGGTACCCATTTATGAGATGTGCAAGATTTGATGACCTTGGCCTGGAAATCAGATAAGCCACTATGACCCGTACTGTTGAAATTTGTGGTCTCCGATTCTCACTGGGTCTCACTACTAACATGCGAAAAATGTTGCCGAAATCTGTCAGCCAAGCGTAAACCTCTTCTCCGATCTATTTCATGCCACACCGTATACAGATGTCAGAAATGACATTGCGGCTCGTTCATGAGAACCCCTCTCGTGTATAAAATATACCTTCGGGAAACGCCACCATAGGAGTTGGAAGCAAAATGTCCTGTTTGTCGCGAAACGCAAGTGCGTCTCAAACGGGACAACACAGTACCAACTCTACCCCACACCATCTTGGTGGCTAGGCCACATTTAATGGCGGGTGGGAGGGGGATTTCCGAGTAAAAGAGTTGGGACCGTCGTCTGGGCCTTGATGTTATATCTCGGGATTGGCATGAATTTCACAGGTCCCGAGAATCATAACGCTACTCTTTGAGTGTGCGAAGATCTGTTCTGTTGTAATTCGCACACTCTGCTAACACTCGGGGAATGCTCAGTTGCCGTCACTTTCGTGAGGTAATGCTCAGAAGTTCGGCAGACACCGGAGAGTGTGTTCTTCCGGGAGTTGAACACGAAGGAGCCATTCGGTAGACAGTCATCAAGAAAGGAGGCCGCTTCCATGGCCAGCTGTGTAACTGACATCACGGGGAGACGGAGAATGTTCCACAGTTAATGTTGTTGAGGCTATCCTTTCACGGCCGTGTCAGCCAGCTGTATCTGTGCAGCTCTTATAGAGATTGATCTGCAGTAGTGGCATTGTTGTCCTTGAGACGAGGGGCCGTGTCTTTGACCAGCTGTATCATGATATACCTTTTGGGGCTCCAGAGGGAACCTACAGCCCAGAGCTTGATGAATCTATCGGGTCGATGTCTGTTGCACAGTTGTTCCTAAGCTTTAAAGGTAAAACACTTGTATACTTGGCGTCGCTTACTAAAGGTTGTATTACAGTTGTGGGTTAATTATCAACCAGGCCGGCCAGTTGCGCTGTTGGTTGAGTCTCGACCAGGCATGCTAACTGTGTAGTAAGCCTGTGTGTGTACTATGACCTAGATTAGGTGTTCAACAGACATGGCTGAATGTATTGTGCGAGCTAGCTCAGTGGATCAGTCTGGTTGAGGCAAATTAACAATGCATTCGATGCCCTATCTCGACGATGGAGTGTTTTAGGGAATTCTTGTTCGGACAGAGAACTTTCTCTTGAACAGAGCTTTAATTTGATTCCCTTAATGGACGAGGTTGATATTGGTACGTTTCAATCATCATCAGGTGGCGTGGTTGAAACCACTACTTGTCAAGCACTCATGTGACGAACGAAAACCATATACAATTCTTGTTAAGGTGAAACCCAACTATATAGGAGGCTATAAGCTGGGAAGTTGTTATCGAACTATGGGCCTGTTGTTATTTAACTGGGCTTAGTCAGAAGGGGGAAAGATGTCTTCACACCTACTAGGGATTGAACCGTGCGCCAGTATAGCGGTGGGGGAAACACCCACTCATGTATCGCGTAAATATTTCATCAGTGTTGTCTGACTCTATACTTCCTTTGCTGAGAAGGGAATACTTTGTCAAGCGGGTCTATATTTCTATTGTCTCTATACTTTCATCGGAACCAGATTGTATGGGATGTTTGAGTCGACACAATTCCTAGGCAGACAAAGGAATTTATTCAGGTGATGAGTGTCTATATATTCATACACCCACATACAACAGAAAGCCGGTAATCCGATGCAGAAGGGTGGAAGGCGACAAACACAGGAACACCAAACTCTTCTGTTGTTTGTCTGGTCTTTCATTCAGTATTTCAGGTTAGTTATCAATGTAGCTTGAGTATCTTCCATTGACCTTGGAGGTGTAATGGAGTGCTGACCTGGGGTATCCTGATAAACTTATCTACTTTCCTGATGGGAGAAAATGGTGATTTGGAAGGATAGTCCAGGCCATAACACTTGATGAATTTTCATAGGAGGTATGGATTTCTGCCATCCTCATGAATGGAACCTTTCATCATATCTACTATCAATTAGGTATTAGACTTGCGGCTACAAAGCTACTGACTTACGTTGAGATTACCAGGAGTCGTAACTTAACCCGTCGGTGAGACATGTCTGGAAAGTCATACATAATACTATTGTGGTCTGAGCTGGAGGAACTGACCACAATAAATGGAATGTTAGTGTGGATGCATGTTGATATAGTGTGTATTGTGCAAGGGTGTGATGGATGGGTACACCTGGCCTGTTCTATGCTTACAGAAACCCCTTTGATGTTGCTGTGGGCGAGTGCCATTTGCTGTGTGCTGTATCCGGTGCTGTATCCTGTGGGAAGCTGCCTATTTGCTGTGGACCTGTGTGCAGTGACTTTCGTTTTGTGTTAAAAGCCAAGTGACTGGTGGCTGATGAACTTTACTTGATCAAATTTCGAGGCTCCAGGAGGCATCATACAGGATCAGGTGAATGTGTCTTACCACCTCGATATACACACTGACACTCGATACTACACTGACATACCCATGTGGGATGATGAGGAAGTCAAGCAGACTACTCACACCCAATTGACTGTTCATTTATGTATGTCTGTCTGTTGGTTTGTTCATCTGTGTGTTCAAGTCAGAATCTCCAATAAAGATTCTAGATTTGCCTTTTTATAAAGTTGTTCTATTATAGTCAGTTAGGTGTCTTCTTGTGTCCACAGTCTTCATATGGGTAGTGTCATCCGTGAACCGTCCTGGGGACAATCTAGTAAAAGGGAAGACAGAGGGTAATAACGAACCCCAAGGAAAATATACGGGCAACCACCGAGAACCAGGCCGGTGTTGTCCCACGACACTGGTACCCATTTTAGGCTAGGTCGATATGGGAGGCTTGGTCATTCTTATAAGTTCCAATCCGCCTCGATGTAGATCGAACTCATGACCACCGGGCCTGCAGGCCAATATGGTAATGATGTAACTAGTTAGTTGCATGTCCTTTACAAGACGTTTGCAGTACACACCAGCATATTTTTTTTAATGGGGGGGGGGGGGGGGGGTCCGTTATTGATGGCTTGGCAAGTTTACGATCAGTAGTTTGCCATTGCTTTCTGAACGACTGGCACGCATACCATTTCGTAAAATACCAGCGCAACGCGGTATGCTGCCAAATCGCGCGCAGCTGTGTTTCCAACACTGGTATACGGGATTACGGACCGCGTCCATAACAACTTCGCCATGGAGCCCGGCCTGATATAACTACATTGAAAAACAAATAAACAAAGCCACTTAGCGCAGGTCCTGGAGTCGTATGTTCCTAAGGGTACACACATTACACGGATTTATCGAGCAGAGAAAGTGACCATGATTGCCACGATCTTCGTGGGTTAGCGGACAGAAAGTGCTGTATTAGGTAGTTGTGTAGCCAAGTAGAAATAGTTGAAAGATGGGTGCGGGGGAGAGGGGTTCTGAAAGACATTAGGGGGCTGTGCACAGTAAAAAAAAAAAAAAAAAAGGCTAGATTACACAGAGAAAATGGCAAACGCATATTGTAAGGGTCGGCGGGGAAAACGTGTTGAAGAAGCTTTGTTAAACATTGAGATAGTAACTGAAAATGGCCATGAGTGAAGTATGAGGGGATTTCCTAGATTCTTGCTGTCGTTTGATTGGATGTGCAAGATTGCATGGCCGTGACCAGGATATTAAACACCCCACCATGACCCAGACTGTTAAAATGTGTAGGCATCAGTATAGGTGCTTTACTTTTAACATCCGAAACAAATGTTGCCTAAATCTGACGACCAAACATAAGCCTCCAAAATGCAATTGAAAAAAGGAGTTTACTGCTGCCGAGATGATGCGGGAGTCCGGAAGCAAACACAAAATGCGACTGTGAAGCTCTACGGATCGGAAAAACATACTCCGGTACAAGCGAACGTTTCGATCGAAGTCCTCGTTCGCCTGTATATATGTATGTATGTGTGTATGTGTGTGCGTGTGTGTGCATGTGTGTGTGCGCATGTGTGTGCGTGTTTTGTGTTTGTTTCATCTTGTGAGTCATATTTTGTGTTTTTATTACTACAAGCGTAAGCCTGTTCACCGATATCTTTTATGCCGTTTGCAGATGATGGTATGAATGCCAAATCGCTCGCTCAAGAAAACCACTCTCGGGTGTAAAAGGTGGCGTTAGGAAACGTTACCCTAGAAAGTTTCTAGCAAATGTGGACAGAAATTATAAAAAGTTTTAAGACGAAAGCTAAGTGTTTGAATGAGTCAAACAAATGGATGCAATCGGCTATTGACTAGCACGTCGTTTTTATTACCTTGGCGCCTGTGTGCCAGTTAGAGAGCCTCTGAGAAAGCTGCGACTGCTGAGGTCAGCACGAAGAAGGCAAAGGTTCCTAAGAGGACATTTTTAACAAAAATGTTGTGGGGGTGGTGGGTAAGAAAGAAGACAGGTCTGATGTTCTGCCCCGGCACGATTAAAAGACAGGTAGCCGCTACAAGCTGCTGACACAATGTCTGCAGGGTGTAACCACATGACCCGGTCACCTCAAGGTATGGCAAAGCGTTATTTACTTGTGCTTGCTTTATTTACGTGTGTGAAGCTGCGACGACCTCAGAGTTGTAGTAAAAAGGAAATCAAAGCAAGAGAGAATCAAATCATATGCCACGAACCGCAATTGGCATATGGTGCTAACCTCCTATTTAAATAGACCAATCGGTACTTGATATGTGATGTCATCATTCTCATGCTGGCCGCCGTTTCTTCCAAGGACATTTCCTGCTACCAGTTTTAGACTGTGTTTACTTGGTGGCCTAGACCATAAACAAAAATATTTCTCCAAGAGAATTCGACCATACGACCATCTGGCGATAGACCAGCGGGAGTTATAGTATTCATCCAAAGACTGACAATAGACTCCAGAGCTAGTAGGCAGACGGACGAACACATGAACTGTATAGGGTAAGGATTAAGAATTGGGACCAGGTCCTTCTGTCAACCTGCCCTTCTGGTCTGTTTATTTTCATAAATCTTTTACTCATACATCACGTATTACATTAAAGCAACAACAAGAATATATGCATTGTATTTGCTTGGTAATGTGTAAAACAGTATTAGTACTTTACTAACTAATACTAATTATTGCTGTGGTATTTGGATGAAGGCTAGCGGGAAAATACAAGTACCATTGAACAGGCATGCTCAATACTAGAATTGTGTATGGTGGCATGTATTTTCTAATGGAAAACATCTTCAAAAACGTTCTGATTGGCAGTATAGGGGTGTTATATATATATATATATATATATATATATATATATATATATATATATATATATATTTTTTTTTTTTTTTTTTTTTTTTCCGCGTTTCCATCCTGTTTCAGCATATTGCGGTCAACACCAGCATCTTTCAGCTGTATGTTGATTCCTAGGCTAGATTACGCTCATCAGCACGCCACGACTTTCTGAGCGACCGGCTCCATACTCTCATACGTCACTTTTGCGATTCGAACCACTGCTAATTCTCGTCGCGTCACGTGACGAGAGTATTCGGGGTTAGCGGAGAAAGCTGCTTATATATATATATATATATATATAAACTTACGATTGCATGGGGATATCTAATGCTCCGCATTATAATAATAGCAGTGGGACTTTGTGTTTAAAGTATTTCAGTCAACCTGTCATTAATGTATTCACTTAATGTGATATATGACTCTGCAGAATGCACCTGACGAGGAAGACCTTGCGATCAGCCATGATGCCTATTGACAGTACTCTTGTTGATATCTGAGAATGAACTAAGAAGAAGAAGAAACTGCGAATGCTGGGATCTATATGAATCTTATTCATGAAACAGTATAGAAGAATAATGTTACTGACAGTTCGTGGGAAAGTATTAAGCAGGACCACTGGGGATAAAATACAACACGCCATTGACAAACCACTGAGGTATGAATAGACCGGCATTCGATCAACGAGATCCAGCGCTGACGAGGAGGAAATGAAAAGTGGTATGAAACAAAAATTATTTAACTCTAATTTCAAATCAATATAGCTGTATAGAGCTGACACAGGGATAGCGACTAAAACAATTACCAATAAACCCAAACAGTTATAAATTGGTTCATGTGTAGAATAGAAGAACTACAAAGATATGACAGAATCATAAATACGGAGCTTATAGAGAGAACTGAACAAATGTCTTTAAATCAACAGATGAGAAAAAGACACTGGCCCTTAATATGACACACGATAAGAAAGCTTGTTAATAGTACAAGTAGAAAGTCTGTTCTCGGGAACCCACAGAATAGAAGATATAAAGGGAGATATAAAAACACACGGAGAAGAGAATTAGAGATATAGATTAATGTCGTCAGGATATAGAGAGAGCTGTTGGTGCTGACAGGAGATAGGACAGCTTGCTGTGAGTTAGTTGTTTCGGTATCAGTGTACTTCCTTATTATACCTTAGTAATATTCCTAGGCCGGTCTCTCTGGCCGAGGGGTTACACCACTTTCTCCGTAATCCCGTTTATCACGCAGAGTCTCGTAGCGGGCGAGAACTGGGAGCGGTTCGTCCCCCGCTGGTGACTTGCGGGATAACTGAGCCGGCCGCTCAGAAAGCAATGGCAAACTACTGAGCGTAATCTTGCCAAGAAATCAACAGACAGCTGAAAGATGCTGCTTTTGACAGCGATGTCATGTAAAAGGATATGCGAATTTAAAAAAAAAAAAACATTCCTAGTCTTGCTGATTAATTAGTGCAATCTGCGAGTGTTGACAAGCCACACACCACATACCCCCTGTTTGAATTCTAAGTGCCAGGCAAAGGTCGAAGCCTCACCAATTCAGTTAACGATTGAGATAAACACCAATGACCGAAAGCCTTAGATTTTTTTTTTAATCAGCATTTATTAATAGTCTTGCTTGGACTCTTATATTTCACGATGTTCACTATTTAAGTATCAGGATTACCCCGACAAACAGTCTAATCCTGAACACGTTTCCGCCTTGATCCACTATTGCAGATTGAACTGTTCGGTGTTATGAAGCTACGAGATGTATAATATAGCCTGTCACTAATGTCCTCAGTCTGGTACTAAGCGTTAGTTCTTGACTCCTGACGAAGATGTAGTCAAAGTTGCATCTTCTAGACTTATCTCAGCATAGCATTCTTACAACTGTGGCACCATTTATACGTAGCTTTTCTCATTTGTTTATTCGTCAATACATAGACAATAGGATTCAGCAGACCTGCAATTCAAATAATAATATTAACAGTTATTAGAGACAATAGATATTACTTACATATAGATGACTATCAATACTTCGTTTTGTACCATTGCTGGTGTCTGTAACCCGAGAGTAAACAATAACAGGTTGGTTGGTGAGTTGACTTGTTGGTTGGTTGATTGGCTGGTTGACGCTTGGAATTTTTTAAACATTGATTTATTTTATTGATTGGTTGGTTGGTAGACATCAGGATTTTTTTTTCTTCAATGTGAGACTTATTTTTCACTGACCTGAACTCCAGGGCAACCCATCCTAAAATGGGTATTCGGAAATCTCCCGAGAAGGAAAAACGACCGGTGTGGATTTTGACCACATGAAGCATGTAGAATTGTCTAGATATATGGTGCTAGCATTATAGACTCATTACAACTCATTGTGTGAACAAGGAACCCTTTACTATCCTACCAGCAACCGGGGGAGTAACGGTAGCGCAGTGGCTAGCACTCAGTCTTGTCGACCCAGTGGGCATGTGTTCCAATCCCTCTCGTGGGGTTGATGTTTTTCCCCTGAACATGAACTCCCAGGTCTGCTCAGCCTATAATGGTTACCATGAAATGTCCTGGGGAGTAAAGACGGCCGCTGTGGTATTCACCACATCATTCATCCGGTGCCGATTGGTCTCAAACTATGAGACAGCACCACACACTCAATGCGCCTCGTGGTGGTACGAAAAGAGGTCACTTACTCTACCCTTTTAAGAGCATCTGAAACTTATAACTGAGCACTTCCTTTGGCGTTCATTCTCTCTGTGTAGATTTGCTGCGCAAGTCTATGTTTGTATGTGAGTATGTATGAGCGCGTATGTCTCTACCAAAGACCATTTTAGTCGAAATATAAGTATTGCCTTCTTCTTCTTCAGCATTCAGAGCCATTGAGGTACTTTGCTGCAGATACAATCCGTCTCCATTCGTCTCTCTGGTGGACCTTCTCTTGCCAGTCGTTGATTACAAGTGTTTGTAGGTCTGTATATGTATTATCTCTCCACCGTCTTCTTGGTCTAGCTCGGGGTCTCCGGTCATTTATTTCCTGAGTGTAAGCGAATTTTGTTTCCCTATTATCTTCCATTCTTTCTATATGCCCCAGCCATTCTAGTCTATTAGCCGTCATGATACCAGTGATTAGCGGGGACTTAAACAGATCATAAATGTCTTTGTTACTTCTTCTTTTCCACTCTCCACTTTGTGTATCCCTAATGGGTCCAAAGATGCGTCTTAAAATTTTGTTCTCAAAGGTTTGTAACAAGGCTTCGTCTCCTTTCGTTGTACTCCAGGTATTGCCTGCATTTGCTAATTTCAAATTTTCGTTAATACACCTCACAATGAATGTCTTTGATCATGATGTAGTCACCTGTACCAGAATGTATATATCTATGCGATTCTGTAATACAATTATTGCTAACACAATAACCTGTCGTTTCATGTTTGGAATCAACTATTTATCAGAATAATCACATTATGTGTCAACTTGACACTTCTCTCAACCACTGAAAACTGTGTTGAGTCAAGCAGCTGTTAAGCTATATGGATAAGCAGTCTCAGCTGTTGGTGAAGGGCTTGCGGACGTATTTCGCAATCCGTATTGCCGCGTTCGAAACAGATCTGCGCGCGATTTGGCAGGAGACCGCGTAGCGTTAGTTTTGCTTTGGTATCGGTGCCGGTCGTTCAGAAAGCAATGACAAACTACTGAACGTAAACTTGCCAAGAGATCACAGCGGCAGAATTGCTGGTGTTGACTGCGATGTCCTGCAAAAAGGATATGCAAAAAAAGTCTTAGCTGTGACAATGAAGTACCGTGGGTTTACGGTATCAATGAAGGGACAAAACCCAGAAAATAGTTTTTGGAAAAGACACAGTTCAGCTAAGCAATTACGTCCCTTACAGACAGCTATTGATGTGAATAAATATGAAGTAACAGAAAAGATATAGCGGGTGGTGGGCGCGCGAACGAAGTTGATAGCGAACTGAACTGGTAATGTCAGGAGCACGATCGGAAGTGGGTTCAGTCTTGGATTTCATGCTTGCAGTAGCGGCTTCGTCTTCAACATTCAGCAAAGAGTGTAATAATGGTACAAATTGCAGTCTGAGTATGTGTCTAGCCTTTCCTTGCAGTACCGATTGTCGACCAACTCCTCTGGTCGCTCTCTGCCACACCAGTCTCTTCATGCCAGATGATTAATGAGTTCGTCCACGTTACGCACATTATCCGAGAGAGGTATAACCATATGCTTCGTAACATGCACCAGTAATCGACCCTGTAGTTCAGACCCAGCCAGTCTATCTGTCTGTTCGTTTCCCCCAACCTGAGCATATGCTGGGGCAAGATTGAATGGATATTTCCTATTTTTGTGTTTTTAATTGCAGCATGTCAATGCGCGAAGATTGGTCGTCACCCTTCACCCTTCACCCTTCACCCTTCACCCTCACTGTGTGCGTCCGTTGCAAGCAGCCAGTGGAACGCCGCGGTGACTGCCTTCACCTCCGTTCTCACACTAGATGTCAGACTCCTGCACTAAACATAGCGACCATTAAGATTCCCTACGAACTGCCAGGCATGTCTTTTGCCTCTTACCACATTGCCATCAGTGTAGATGATTACATCACTTGGGCGTGAATAGTTGCGAATCATTTGTTGCATTTCTCATTCAGAGCAGACAGGTGGTCAATCCATGCACTCCCTATCGAATGTAATTATGACCCTGCACAGATCTGACTTTTCCTTTGGCATAGCGACCCACAACTCTCCTCTCACAATGCACTTAAGCATACACACTGCTCTGATTGTGTTCTCTGCCAGAGCCATCCATGATTTCCCTTTTAACATTCTTTGGCCGTTAGCTGTGCCCACTGTCGCATGCAGAGAGTATTCCTTGCCGGCATCTTATGCCTGTTCGTAATTGTTTGTAGAGCCAGGATGTATCTTACACGCACTACCGGCGTGTCCCTTGTGCATTCCAGGGTAATCAGCATAGCTTCATTCTATATGCGCTCTGGTTTTACCAGCTAAATCTTGGACGCTGTGCGCAGTTCCAGTCCGTACTCAGTACATGAGTTAATAAGACATTGATACAGTGTGTACAACATTCTTTGCTCAATGTCCATTGCTGCTATAAGCTTCACTGCACCAGTCCCTTCTTGGATCGTATGACAACTCCTTTTATGTGATTGAACGACTGGTGTCTATCTATGGTTATTCCCAGTTTATCTCAGTCAACTCTCTCTCTCTCTCTCTCTCTCTCTCTCTCTCTCTCTCTCTCTCTCTCTCTCTCTCTTTCTCTCTCTCTCTCTTTAACATTTATGCTGTTCAGTCTCTAATCACAGTCCGTCTGTATACGCTATGGTAAATCATGACCTGGGTAATTATAATATACCTCTCCTCAAATGCCAATGCCCAGTCCCGTTCTGGCACACCCCGTTGGTTCCTTCGCTTTGAGAGGGGAAGAAGAATTTTGCAATAGTCTCCGCGGAGAATGCATTTCCCTATAGGTGGGGAAGAACCCACCTCACCCCCAACAGATGCAAGTCCTTGTCAAGTCTCATGCAACATAAACGCCAAAGCCTCGGACTCAAAAGTTGAAGCTCACAATATTCTAGAAGTCTACCAACTAACCACAGTAACATGTAGCTTGTAAAACAAGCCTACTTAAGTAAGTAAAGGGTTCTTCTACACGTCTTAATGTGCATCGTATTTGATGCTAGCCTCATGTTACCTTAGACCAATGACCACTTCGGTGGGTGATGTGGTCACTATTTTATCATCTGCCGTTACTTCCCAAGGCATTTCCTAGTATTAGTTCTCGGCTGAGAGCGTAGGTCAACTTTACACATCCACCTCAATGCAGGTTTGAACTTATTATCACCGGACCTGCAAGCAAGCACCTAGCCACCAAGCTCCCAAAGAAGACCACGTCAAGTGGTTTGATGCAGAGTTGTAATCAGCTGGGGGATATCACTTTGGTGCACCGAGCCGTAAAACAATCAGTAAGGCCTACGATGGTTTGATGCGTCGGCTATTCAAACAGTAATGGCAAACTACTGGACTAAAATTGTCTAGTCAATCACATACAACCAATAAATGCTGGGGCTGATTGCAACGTATTGTAAAGGATATGCAGCTAATTCAATAGCTGACGTAGGAGTAGCTGTCGCCCATTGACCTGCACGCTCGTCTGTTAGCCAGATGGTTATGTGATCGAATCTCCATAGTTGAGGGTTACTTTAACAATTTTAGATCAGAATCTGAACTATGTGGATTTTAAAGGATGAAGATGGAACAGAACTGAACTTACTTTGGTTGAAATAACCTGATATAACAAGGCATCTTGGAATGGTAAGATTGCTGTAAATTTCACGATCACGTCAATAAACAAACACACAAAATCAGAAATGATAGCATATAGCATTCAGTGTATATTTAAAGGAATGCAGACGGGGGGGGGGGGGGGGGGGGGGTTGAACAATATACGAATATTAGCTTTAAACTTCAAAACAGCATGTGTATATGATCTTAAGTAAACACAAAAGCTAAACGTTACCCTGCAATTTCCCTATGACAGGTGGCAGCGCTACGACTGAACGTGGTAGGAGTTTTTCATGGGATATTCCCTGAATCAAGAAAACGACAAATGATGGAGTCCAGCAGCTGAGAAAACTCACTGAAGGAATAAAGAGCAGTCAGCAAAGTTATCAATAGCTGGCTTTAGTACTGGTATAAAAAGACACATTCTTTCACGTCTCGTTCACTATTGCTCTAATAATGTCAACACAAAAATTCCTGGTTTTTTTAATGCTCGTTGAGTCTCCCAAATAGCATTTTCAAATTAGAAAGCTCGTTGTGTCTCCCAAATAGCATTTTTATATTAGAAAGCTCGTTGTGTCTCCCAAATAGCATTTTTATATTAGAAAGCTCGTTGAGTCTCCCAAATAGCATTGTATATTAGGAAGCATTTTGAGTCTCCCAAATATCATTGTTATATTAGAAAGCTCGCTGCGTTTCCCATATAGCGTTTTTATATTAGAAAGCTCATTGAGCCTCCTAAATAGTATTTTATAATAGAAAGCTTGTTGAGTCTCCCAAATAGCATTTTATATTAGAAAGCTTGTTGAGTCTCCCAAATATCACTGATACATTAGAAAGCTCGTTGAGTCTCCCAAATAGCATTTTTGTATTAGAAAGCTGGTTCAGTAGCCCAAATAGCATTGTTATATTAGAGAGCTCGTTGAGTCTCCCAAATATTATTGTTATATTTGAAATCTCGATGAGTCTCCCAAATAGCATTTGTTATATTAGAAAGCTCGTTGATTCTCAAAACAAAAGGCATGTTTGCATTAAAAAGCTAGTTGAATTTCTCAAAGGGCATTTTTATATTAGAAAGCTCGTTGAGTCTCCTAAGTAGCATTTTTATATTTGAAAGCGAGTTGAGTATCACAAATAGTATTGTTATAATAGAAAGCTCGTTGAGTCTCCCATATAGCATTGTTATATTAGAAAGCTTCGTTGAGTCTCCCAAACGGCATTGTTATATTAGAAAGCTCGTTTAGTCTCCCAAATATCATTTTTATATTAGAAAGCTTGTTGAGTCTCCCAAATGGCATATTTGTATTAGAAAGCTCGTTGTATCTCTCAAGGACAATTGAGTTAATGTTTGTCACTGTGGACATTTGACGAAGTATAATGCAGTTCTGCAGAACATGTCCATCTGTCGCTTTTGCTTGTCCACTTGATACATCAGAGTGACGGTATCAATTTCAGTCTATGTATTTACTTATTCAACCTGTTATGGCCTGCTCTTATGCGGAATACAAATGATAACAAGTTGTATAAAGGTGAAAAGTAACTAAACGGCGCTTTTTCTTGCCTTGAGGCACATTGGGTCCGCTATACGGATATATTTTTAGTCCAATAGAGAATCTTGGGTGCCCTGGTCGGTATCAACGGGGGTCACCTTTATTTCCCAAACCATTTCATGCTGCCCATTTTAAACTGGGTCGACCTGGGAGCCTAGGGAATTATTAAAATTCGAACCCACCTCAACGAGGATTACGACCACAGTGCCGGCAAGCGAGTGTCTGGCCGCTATGCCACCGCGGCTTCATCTTCTGATCGTATGCCCTTTAAACTGCATTTGTCTGTTCATTGTAGACACTGGCAGTGGGGTGTGCATGTGTTAGGCCTTCGCATGTTTTTGGTGAAGACACATGAGGTGAGTTGATCTGTCTCCTACTGCGTTGCCTTTTCTTCCCAGACATTACCAAGAAAGTTCTGGAAGTTTTCCGAGCACGCATTTTTATGAGGCTGAGTCGACCCCAGGGCCGTACTGGTTTAAACAATTCTGCTTCTACTGAGGATAGAACCTGAACCACTGCCTTGGCAGGCAAGCACACTAACCATTATGCCACCACGGATCCCTATATTCTACACAAAATTATAGAAATCGCATCTCCAGTGTTTCCAACGTCTTCAATATTTCATTACCCGTTGTTCAACATTAGCATCCAATCAGAAGAATGCACAAAATAAGCTTTTGCAAATAAGCAATCTTTGCTTCTGATAATATTTCTAGTTTTCTTGGTATGTTGCGCTCAATTAAAGGAGTGTTTCCATACGACCAATATTATGTGTTATATAAGACGTTAATTTGAAGCCTAAAAGATAGTCCCATAACATATTTTGGGTGTGAAGTGTCTCTAACCTTTTTAATTCTTCTGATCACAATGGAGTCGAAGATGTATGGGTCAACGCATTAAGGTGGTGTTAAATTAACAGCTTAATTAGATTTAAAATTGAGAGCTAGTTAATCAACTATATGGGAAGCATCCCTCCAGAGAAAATTATTATAGATAATAATGTTATAGATACCACTGTATAATTTTGCTGACTCCCCTCAATATGCTCAAGTCTGTTTCCACATCTTTGGCCTTTCATTTTCTTATTTGGCACCTGTAACTAATGAACTCCTGCACGTCTCATCTCATCTCATCACATCTCATCATGTTCCTCTTGTACCTTGCGGTGTCGATACCTGCGTCCATCGTTTACGTGGTCGGCCTGTTCCCCTGCTTCCCTCTGGTCTGTACATCATTGCTTGTTGTGGTATACTGTTAGTTGATAATTACTTGCATGGCCAACCCATTTGACTTGCTGTCTCCTAATAAAATCTAGTGCATCTATAACCCCCACTTTAGTCCTGATTTCTTCATTTCTGATCTTATCTCTTCTTGATACATTGAGTATTCTTCTCAGGAATCTCATTTCTGTTGTTGTGATTATTCTTTTCTCTTTTTCTGTCATTGTTCAGGTCTGGCATTGGTAACATAGAGTTGGTAGGAAGATTGCGTTGTAAAGTGCTTTCTTAGTAGTTATTGATACATGTTTGTTCTTTGGTATTAGTTCCATTTGTCCAATGATTTCATTTGGCTTATTGCATCTATTTTCAATCTCGTCTTCTTATTTGCCATTTGATGATATTATACTTCCTAGGTACTTGAAACTCTTTACTTGTATCAAGGGATGTTAGTTTAGGTTAATCGTTGTTGCTTTTTCTTCTTTAGTTATAGTCAATACCTCTGTTTTACTTGTGCTAATTTTCATGTTATGTTCCCTACACATTTCGTTAAGACTATTCATGTGGTCTTGTAATTCAGCTTCTGATTTTGCTATTAGTGCTTGGTTGTCCGCAAACAGGAGTTCTCTAATGGTTAGATTTGCAGATGGTTCTTCTTCTGTGTTCTCGTCATGCGGTGTTCTTGCGGTCTCTGTTTGGCTGGTTTCATGAAATATATTGCCTATATATGTTATAAACAACAGAGGGGAACAGGACACAACCTTGTCGTACTCCGGATCTTATGGTGAAGTGTTCTGAGTGTCCTCCAGCAGCTCTCACTATGCATTCACTGTTGTTGTATAAACTTCTACATAGGTTTGTTAGATGTGTACTCACTCCATATTGTTTAAGGATTTCCCACAGCTTGTTTCTATCTACTCTATCAAATGCCTTTTCTTGGTCAAAAAAGGCCAAGTAGAGTGTTTCATTGAATTCGATTGATTTTTCTATAAGTTGTCTAAGAGCAACAATGGCATCTGTGCATCCTTTGTTTTTCCTAAATCCAAGTTGTGTTTCGCTTAGCTGGGGTTCTATAATAGCTTGTGATCTTTTCTCAAGAATTTTGCAAAATATTTTCCCAGTATGACTCAACAGTGAAATGCCTCTGTACAGTCTTGTGTGCAGTCTCGTGCTGCCTTTGTTTTTTGTTTTTCAAATTGGGATAATTATTGCGTTTCCCTAGTCTCGTGGTGTCTGTTTTTCTACCCAAACGTGGTTGAATAGTCTATGCAGCCATGCTGTTTCTACTTCTCTTGCTGCTTTAATTAGTTCATTTGGTATTTCATCTTGTCTTTGTGATTTATTCAATGGGACTAATCTGATGGCTTCTATAATTTCTTCTTTCAGTATGTCTAGTTCTAGTTCTTCGGTGGCATCTGTGTCGGTTTCTTGAATTCCTGTGACATCTGATGGGATGTTGAGGAGTTGTTCGAAGTACTGTTTCCATCTTATTAGGATTTGTTTTTGTTCACTTATTGGTTCTTCATTTTCGCTGTTAACTATTTCAGCTGAGTCAAAGGGTTCTCCTCTTGTTCTCATTGCACTTGTCTTTTTATAGAAGCTTCTAGTTGCCTCCCTGTAGTTTTTATTTAGAGTTTCTCCATACTCCTCCAAGTATTTTTGTTTTTCTCTCTTTACTATTCCATTCACATGTATTCTCGCTATTCTATATTCTTTGTAATCGCATTCCTGTTTGCTCTTCGACCACTTTTTATATTTTTCCTTTTTGTCTTTTACAGCTTTCTTTACTTCTGCGTTCCGCCAACTTGTTATTTTCTTTATCCGTGTTTTGCGTTTTTTCGTGGTTCCACAAGGTATCTTTGCAGCATTTAAAATGCTTGATTTGAACATCTCCCATTCTTCTTCCACTGTCTTTCTTTCTATAGGTAAATTTACAAAGATTTCAGTTAGCTCTTTTTCATAATTTTCCCTCACTGCCTAGTCTTTGAGATTTTTTAAGTTTACTGGTTCGCATGGCATGTATTTTCCTGGTCTTTGCTTCCTTCTACTGATGGTTCTTATTGTGCCAATGACTGCTTTGTGGCCTGTGTTTATACCTAAGTTGGGCACTGCCCTTGCATCTAATATATTTCTCTTTCTGTTATTTCTTGTTAATATAAAATCAATTTGGCTTTTAGTATCTAGATCGTTCCATTTATACCAGGTATATATTTGTGAGTCTTTGTGTTTATAGAATGCATTTCTTATACAGAGGTCGTGTTGGCTGCATAGCTCTATCAGTCTACTTCCGTTATCATTTCTTTCATTATATTGGCCTCCAAATGTTCCAAGATGCTTTTCTATGCCCGCTCTATTGTGTCCTAGTCTTGCATTGAAGTCTCCCATAACTATGCTGTTGTCCTGCTTATCTATTTTATTTAGCACGTCATGGATGTCTTCGTAGAAGTCCTCGCATTCTTGCTCATTATTGTTTGTATTACATGGTGTGTATATTTGTACATATGTTGTAATTGTTTGTTCTTTTATTCTCACTGTTATGGTTCTTCCTGATATATATTTTATTTCTAGTATTCCTCTTGCTAGCCGTGGTTCGATGACTATTCCCATACCGTGTCTTGCCCTTTCTTGCTGTTCTACTACAGAGTAGACAAACGTGTAACTGTTGTGGATCTCCTTGCATCCTTCCCCCTTTATTCTAGTGTCCGCTATTCCCATCAGTCAAATTTTCCTCTCTTTCATTGTTTCTATAAGTTCTTCTTCTTTACTATTAAAACAGCTGACGTTCATTGTGCCTATTTGTTTGAATCGCTGATCTATCTCGTAGTCAATTATCATTGCTGGGTCTAAATCCATTTGGGTCAGTCCGTTTATACTTCTGAGTTTTTCTACGATCAGTATGAAGATCCTCTGCCGGCATGCTAGCAGGTTTAGGACAAAATCTGACCATAGGGAGTCCATCCCCTATGGTGAGCCATATCCCCGTTAACTCATGACCTCGCGGTCATGGTTTCCCAGTCTACACCACGTGGAGGTGGGGTTGACTTGTGCACCCTGCGGGTCTTCGGCAGGTTACTAGTTTTCACTTTTCACCCCTCCTGGGAGAGGCTAGCCGATCCTAACCCTGCTGGCTGCAGGGCCGAGCGCAATCCACACTTTGTAGACCTGCACGTCCTGCACGTCCTTCCTAGAAATAGAGCATGCGAAATTGCCTATTAACGTTAGAAACAATAACTTATGGTTTTGTTTTAGATTTTATTTTTATTTAAATATAAATTTTATAATTTCATGATTTTCTTAATACCTGTTTGTGTTTCTCTTGATAAAGCTCATTAAGATATAAACGTCGACTCGGTGTGCTGTGCTTTGACTTATATTTCCATTATTGTTAATACTGGTACGTTCCACATTGAGATTTCCGTTTACCGGATTTGATTTGCGTTCGATGCAAGGTATGTACTGTCGAATACCCTTCGTTTTTGGGTGTGGTCTTAAACCAATTGTGCACTTCTTCTATTACTTCGTTGTTGTCATCAAATCTCTAACCCCGCATATGTTTTCGAAGGGTCCAAACAAGTGAACATCCGATGGCTCTAAATCTGGACTGTATGCTGGATGTTTCAAGACCTTAAATTTCAGAAAACGTAGTGTATCCACCGTATGCGGTGCCGTTTGAGGACAGGCGTTGTCGTTCAATAACAATATTCCTTTTGAGAGACTTCCCTGGCGTTTCGAAGAAATCGTGGACTTCAGTTTGCTCACTAGCATTTCACTGTATTGAACACTAGTCACAGTTTCACCCCTATATCATATTATAGGGACCTTGATATCCCAAAGGATGGCAATCACGACTTTCCCAGGGGATTTCTGCGTTTTGACTTTTATTTCTTAATTGAAAACAACCATTGCATCAACGGTTCTTACTCTCTGACTCGTAATGTTCAATCAACTATCTCCACAGTGAACCGTTATCAAGGTTTCACACCCTCGTCCACAAAAAGTGCAAAAATAAACCAATAACACCTCATTGTTATCCTGCTATGCAAGTCGACAGTGGAGAAGCCATTTTTGCAATCAACATTGAGCATGCCCAAACTGCTCGATCCTCACGATCCTTATATGGAGTATTGTTTAAGAACCAGTGTGTGTCGTGAAAACAGACTGCCCGTTTTCCATCAGCATATATATGCACTTTATAATAAAATTTATGTTATTTAATAACTTCCCCTCGCCGGCTCGTGTGTGTGTGTGTGGGGGGGGGGGGGTGGGGGGGAGGAGAGAAAGAAAGAGAGAGAGAGGGGGAGAGAGAAGTTGAGAGAGAGAGAGAGAAAGACACAGAGAGAGAGAGAGAGAGAGAGAGAGAGAGAGAGAGAGAGAGAGAGAGAGAGAGAGAGAGAGAGAGAGAGAGAGAGACTTTAATCATGAATATTATTTGCAAAATATCAAAATGTTTGAGTGCCTAAATATTTACAAATGTTGAAGTACTTAGAAAATAAGAAAATGATGAATTTCAAGTGTATGGAAATAAGGAAATGTCAAAATGTTCAACTAATGGGACATGGGCAAATATCAGAATCTGGAAAAGTGTACAGTTTACTTACACATAATTAAGACACACGTCCACATGACGTTTTTTTCCATGCGTAAATTATTTCTTGCAATTGTGCTGTTGCTGTCCCACTTGATTAATCTGGCAGTCTTTGTGATCTATGGGTGAAAAAAGAATCGGTCAACATATATGTGTACAGATAATAAAGACTTATATACAAATGTGTACATAACATATTAAATAGCATTCATAAGTGGCAATGTCCATTGTTGAATAAAACGATTCAGCTGAAGCTAAGAATTGCACAATCATTTATAAGTACATGTATACCATAATTTTAAAGCAACGTGAAATCACATTTAAAAACCACACAGCATTAAGGAGCTGCTATTTTATTACAGACAAACATCATCATCATGTGCCATGCCTATAAGCGTGGGTGGTCATGTTTCGCCATCTCACATGATCACCAGAGTCGGGAATCAGCTCAGTGATCTTGTCCCTACCATGCCCCGTGGCCAAGCCACCCAGATATTTATTTCTCTGCCTTCCCATCGTTCCCTTCTCATCGATTTTGCCAGTTGTCACCAAGTTCTCCAGTTTATTTCTTCTCATAATGTGACCAAAAACTTGTGACTGTCTACTTCTAATTTCTCCGATCAGTTTACGATTTTCATTTGTTTCTTGTAGGACTTGGTCATTGGTTTTTCTGTGTGTCCATAACATTCTTTGCATTTTCCTCTGGAACCACATTTCCACAGCTATCCAATGTTTTTCAGCATGTTTGCTCATTGTCCACGCTTCACATCCATACAAAAGCACAGGTTCTATGTAGCACCGCAAACACTCTTTTTTTTCATTGCAAATGACATCTCTGTATTGGTCAGCATGTTTTTCATTTTGCAAAAGTCTACCTTCGTCATGACAATTCTTGTTCTAATCTCTTCAAGGCATCTCACATCAGATGTTTTGATTGTTCCTTGTATTACAGACGAGGGAAAGATTTGGGAGCCGCGGTGTCGTGGGGGAGGGGGGATGCTAAGCGCTCACCTGCTGGTGGTCATGGGTTCGATCAGCTTTGTCGTGGATTCGAATTTTTACACCGGCCTGGGCTACCAGGTTGACCCAGCTACATTTAGTACCAGGAAATGTCTAGGGATATAAAGGCAGCCGGTGTCATATTGACCACATCAACCACCGAATCAGGGGAGAGTGTATGAAGGTGTAGAAAGATTCCAAAATTGAAGATAAAATGTCACTGATTAATCCGTTGGGAAAGCATGATGGCCATCTTTTGGGATATCACTGGCCCCATATTGGTGCATGTCCAGGAAATGGGTGAAACTGTGACTTGTGCTTGACACGGAGACATACTAGTGAACAAGCTTAAACCTGCGTTGCCATCGAAACGCTGGAGACTTCTTTCAGACGGGTATTATTATTGCACGACAACGCCCGTCCTCATACTGCACAGCATACAGTGGATACACAACATGCTCTGAAATTTGAGGTCTTGAAACATCCAGCATATAGTCCAGTCTAGGCGAAATCAGGCTTGCACTTGTTTGGACCCTTGAGAGAACATTTGCTGGATCAGAGGTTTGCAGATGACAACGAGGTAATGGAGCAATGCATAATTGGTTTAAGGCCACACTCAATAACTTTTTTCTTTAAAGGCAGTGTCAGGTGGACCAAGTGTGTCTCCAGGCATCGGGACTATGCTGAGAAAATAACAAACACAAAATTTCTGGTTCATGGAAATGTAAACATGTTATTCGTAACATGTCTGTTATTTAATAACCTTCCCTCGTATCAAAATTATGAACCAGTTCTAAAGCCAACAATTATAGATACAGAAAGCACATAATTTGTTCATCAAGTAGTAAGTTCTTTGTAAAACGTCGCTCTCATGACCGCCCACGGGAAAGACTTACGGTGTTTGCATAATTATCCTGTCCCACGTATGTTCATGCCTACGCTGCCTTCAAAGTCCTGTTCCCACCATCGTGCTGGTTGGGCCCACCTTCTTCTCCTTCCAAGAACCATGACTTCCATTATGTTCTATCCCAGTGGTTCTCAGCCATTTTTGGCCCATGCACCCTTTCACCATATGTCAGAATGTCATTCCTTCCTTTCCAGCGAACGAAAGAAGAAGAATTTTCCCTTTTCCAAAATTGCCAGCCTCAAAAGGTACATTCAAAATAACAATTAACACTTCAAAGAATTGTCACTTAATACACAGTATCAGAATGCCAGAAAATTGCGCTTCATCAAACAAAACGCTCAATAGAAAACCAGGATATTGAGCCTGAAGCCAATTTGAGTCTGCCAATTTGTGGTCTTAATTACTCCCACCTCCCGAAACCCTAAACTTCTCTCCTTGGGGCGGGGTTGAGGGAAGGGGGTGGATTCCCCACGGGCTGAGAACCGCTGTTCTGTCCTAACCAGAGTGGCGTTTCAAGTGGCCAAAGTGTTTTGCTTTCCAGGATATGATACAGTGTGTCAGACAGTTGTCTTCCATGGCCAGATCTTACATAATATCAGAATGTAGTTCTTTTTGATCCACGTTTTGTTCATTTTTTGTCTACTCTAATTCGGTTGTATTCCTTAGCGGCTGTAGCATAGAGTCTATAATTCAGTTCCGTTTGTTGACACAGCCTGCTACGTTGTGAAGGTGTTACAGGCGCAGTTTGTATTCACGTATACTCATGTTCGAAACATAGTTGCGGGCGATTTGGCAGCAGACCGCCTTGCGTGGTATTTTACGAAATGGTATAGGTGCTGGTTGTTCACAAAGCAATGGCAAACTACTGAACGTAAACTTGCCAAGAAATTAACAACGGCAAAAATGCTGGTGTTGACTGCGACGTCCTGTCAAGGATATGCAACTAACTTAATTTGTTGAAACAAGTACGTTCCTTGTTCCCATGCTTACTTGTATTTCTTTGCTGGTAGTATTGCCAGAGACTCTTCAAGCTAATTGACTTGTGATTAGACGGTCTCCTTATGTTTTTCATAGAGATCAGAGTTATACAAGGCACACACACACACACACACACACACACACATATATATATATATATATATATATATATATATATATATATATATATATATATATATATATATATATATATACTAGCTGACCCGGCCCGGCTTCACCCAGCTCTGGCGGGGATCTATCTATGTATCTATCTGTCTGCCTGCCTGCCTGCCTGCCTACCTACCTACCCCCCCCCCCTCTCTCTCTCTCTCTCTCTCTCTCTCTCTCTATCTATCTATATATATATATATATATATATATATATATATATATATATATATATATATATATATATAGAGAGAGAGAGAGAGAGAGAGAGAGAGATAGATAGATCTGTCTGTCTGTCTGTCTGTCTGTCTGTCTGTCTGTATGTCTGTCTGTCTGTCTGCCTCTTCTGTGTTCATCCGGAGTTTTTTTTTCGGACGTGATTGCGTTGTGCCTGTTTACAGCAGAGATTCGTTCTTGCGACGTTAGGCCGACACATCCAACTTCTGCGGGCATTTGTTGACCGGGTTAACCTTCCAGGTATCTATCTATCTATCTATCTTTCTATCTCTATCTGTCTGTCTGACGACTCAGCCCGGCTGTCTATCTATCTATCTATCCATCCATCCACCCATCCATCCATCCATCCATAGGACCCAGCCCGGCTTCGCCCAGCCTCTGGCAGCGAGCATCTCATTTAATTCATATTCGGTCTCTGCTCCCGTTCCCGTTTCCAAAAAAGACGACCCGGCCCGGCTTCACCCAGTCCCTGCTGGGGAGCGTCTCATTAAATTCATATTAGTAGTCATATAAGCTCCCGTTCCCGTTCCCTGAAATATGGCGAACAGATTGGAAGAGAACAATCTTCATCCCAATAACTAAATATGGCAATCTGAAACTACTGAACGTAAACTTACCAAGATATCACGAAAACCCAATAAATTCTGGGATGACTGTATAGATGTCGAAGAGAAATAAAAAGATGAGTTAGAAAATTTTCACGTATTTAAAATAGATGCATTATTTTTATGAAAACTTTGAAAATGACTTGAAGATTTTATCATTATATATTATAACGCATATGCCTGTAGATAACTGTAGATAAACATTTTATAAAGCTTTGAGCAAAATGAAACAATTATTTAAATTTAAAAAATTTAAAGCTACTAACAGTTATGTCCCTTGATATGACTTTTCTTAAGTTAAGTCCCCTCGCTATATATAAATTATAATGTAAATTAAAATATTAAATTATATTAAGTAAATAACTGTTTGTACACTAACAAACTATGACAGCTGGCTGCACGGGAATGAGAAGAAAACATATAGAAAATTTCATCTCAATCGGATGGACCGTTCGTGAACGCATAAATAACATACAGACATACATATATTGCATTATTTATATATCTATATCTATAAAAGAGACTGTATGTGGTCAGCTATGTATTGGATGGGTTCGATAACGGTACATCCGATTGAGATGAAATTTTCTACACGTCTTCCTTTCATTCCTGTGCAACCGACTATAATAGTTTCATAGTTTAAAATCTTCTACTTATTTAATAACATTTACTTTTTCATTATTCATTATATAATTTTTATATAGCAGGGGGACTTCACTCTAGAAAAGTTATTTCAAGGGGCATAACTTTTAATAACATTTCTATATACTTTATAGTCATATTGTTGGACTTACTTGCACTATTGTTAAACTCTTTGTCTATAGTTATTTTCAGGCATATGAGTTATAATAAATAATGATATAATCTTTAAGGCATTTTCAAAGTTTGCATAAAAATAATGCATAATGCATAACATTGTAACCCATCTTGTTCTGCTTACAGAACTTATCAACTGTCATCTCGGTGATTAAAAACAGTTTTCATTAAACATAATGAATGGTTTGTGGAAGGACATTCTTTTAAGTTACTGTGCGCCAGGAGCTGGGCGAAACCACGCCGGGTCAGATAGATAGACAGACAGACAGATAGTCGGGAACGGAAGCTTATTTGACTACATATATGAATTAAATGACATGCTCCCCACCGGGGACTGGGTGAAGCCGGGCCGGGTCAGACAGACAGACAGATAGACAGACAGTCGGGAACGGGAGAGCTTATATGACTAAGTATATGAATTAAATGAGATGCTCCCCACCAGGGACTGGGTGAAGCCGGGCCGGGACAGACAGACAGACAGATAGACAGACAAACAGATAGTCGGGAACGGGAGAGGTTATATGACTACGTATATGAATTAAATGAGATGCTCCCCACCAGGGACTGGGTGAAGCCGGGCCGGGTCAGACAGACAGACAGATAGACAGACAGACAGATAGTCGGGAATGGGAGAGCTTATATGACTACTTATATGAATTAAATGAGATGCTCCCCACCAGGGACTGGGTGAAGCCGGGCCGGGTCAGCCAGACAGACAGACAGACAGACAGACAAACAAGCAGACAGACAGACTGATAGATAGATAGATCCCCTCCAGGGCCTGGGCGAAGCCGGGCCGGGTCAGCTAGTATATATATATATATATATATATATATATATATATATATATATATATATATATATATATATATATATATATATATATATATGTTGTGAGGAAGTTTTTTCATGTTGACAGTGAAATAAATCAACACCAGTAGTCATGGCAGTAGCGATAATTAACAGTACATGATGATGATATGAACGGAGGACAGAAGGTAGAGCAGGCTCAACAGTAACAGAGAAATGTAAACAAGTTGACAAGCTGCCTCTTACATCAGAAGTTTATTTATTCTAGAAGGCGAAGATTAAATCAGAACAGCTTACTGGAATTAAGATAAGAAAATGTTTGGACAGTTTTTCTACTTAACATTTTAGCATAAAACATACTCTGTAATACACACACTCGCTCTCCCGACCTGGGTGACAGCAATGGTAGAAAATAATTATATTCTTAAAGAAAAAATATCTATAAGGGTCGTTCATTTGAAACCCGTTCCAATGGCTTTATTACAAAAGCATGAAAGAAACATTAACAGGTGTGGTAGAATTAAACAAACCATTCATTTTGAATGAATTATGCACCATGGGCTGGTCAGAAGAAGTCGCCGTAGGCATTCAGGCAAGCATCCCTTTGCTTAAGTAGGCGGCGAATGCCGTCCTCAAAAAAGGAGTGTGGCTGCTCACTGAACCAAGTGTTTACCGCGTTCATTACGTCTGCATCTGTGTGACATCGTTTCCCTTTGAGAGCTTTTTTAGAGGTCCGAACAAATGAAAATCACATGGTGACAAATCAGGACTATAGGCTGGATGTTGCAGAATTTCCCACTTCTTCCAAGCTAATGCTTCCTGCACGATCTTTGCAACATGCGGGCATTATCGTGCAACAAAATCACACCGCGAGAAAGCATGCCGGGTCGTTTATTCTTGATGGCTTTTTGCAGCTTGTCTAGTGTTTCCAAGTAGTGGGTAGAGTTGATGTTGACACCAGGTTCTTTAACGTCGGCCAACAATAGCCCTTCATGGTCAAATAATGCGCTCAGCATAACCTTACCAGAGGAAACCTGTAACTTGAATTTTTTGGCTTTTGGTGATCCAGCATGCTTCCATTGCATGCTCTCTCTTTTGCTGCTCGGCTCAAAGTGGTGACACCATGATTCATCGCCCGCCACTATGCAGAAGAGAAATGCATCACCCTCCACTTTGTAACGCAGCAAGTGGTTCAAACAACATCCCATGCGTTCCTCTTTTTTGTGGTTGGTCAACATCCGTGGTACCCACTGTGAACACACCTTCCGATAATGCAGTTTCTTACGAACGACCTTTTGAATTGTCCCAATTGATACATCAAATTCTTTCGCTAGCGAATGTATGCTTCGACAACGGTTCATCTGTACTGCTGCATCAATTTTGGCGATGGTTGTTTCTGTTGCAACAATATGCGCTTGACCCGGCCGTCGAAGATCTGTCGTGAACTGACGTCCTTTCCGAAACATTCGTGCCCAGTCAGTCACTGTTGTCTTCGACACAGATTTGTTACCGTACGCTGCCTGCATTCTTTGATGAATGTCGATTAGTCGACATCCTTCAAATGAAAGAAACTGAATCACCGCTTTTTGAGCTTCTTTGGACGGATTCTGGATCAACCAGACCATTTTCTCAACGGTCAGAAACAGAACCTATACATTATGGGACGATTAGCATTCGCTCTTTTATTCATTGTTCAGTACTTATCACATGACAATGACATGATCATAGTCAACGTACGCAATTACGCGCGGTGAGGCACTAACGGATTTCAAATTAACACTCATAATAGAATAAAACAAATACGGGAACGGCGAAGAATAGCTTATAAATGTAAACAGAAGCATTACTGTAGGCAGTAACTTACACAATCGAGTACAAATAGATCAACATAGATTGCCACAGAAAATGGCTGTGGAAAAATCCTTCTGGATCTAACAAATGGTGAAAAGGAACCACAATTAGTTGTAATGTATATTTCTCCACTACATTCACACCAGAGGCAGAGACTTAAACAGCAGCAGTGAAATTGTTGTTCATAGGGGACAATAAAGGACAAACATAGTTCTGTCCAATGACGCCAAGCTAGTTCCTCGTCTCTCCACTGATGCTATGCTAGCTCCTCGTCTCTCCAATGACGCCAAACTAGTTCCTCGCCTCTCCAATTACGCCAATCTAGTTCCTCGTCTCTCCAATGACGCCAAACTAGTTCCTCGCCTCTCCAATTACGCCAATCTAGTTCCTCGTCTCTCCAATGATGCCAAGCTAGTTCCTCGTCTCTCCAATGACGCCAAGCCCAATGACACCAAGCTAGTTCCTCGTCTCCCCAATGACGCCAAGCTAGTTCCTCGTCTCCTGACTGACGCCATGCTAGTTCCTCGTCTCTCCAATGACGCCATGCTAGTTCCTAGTCTCCCCAATGACGCCAAGCTAGTTCCTCGTCTCCCCAATGATGCCAAGCTAGTTCCTCGTCTCTCCACTGACGCCATGCTAGTTCCTCGTCTCTCCAATGACGCCATGCTAGTTCCTCGTCTCTCCACTGACACCATACTAGTTCAGCGTCTCTCCACTGAAACCATGCTAGTTCCTTGTCTCTCCACTGATGCCATGCTAGTTCCTCGTCTCTCCAATGACGCCAAGCTAATTCCTCGTCTCTCCAATGACGCCAAGCTAGTTCCTCGTCGCAGAAGAACAAAAACAAAAAACAAAGAAACGATGCAGAACTAGCAAACACAACAGCAGACCTGACGTTACTACATGTTAGAAATCTAAAATGGTTGTCTTACAGAGAATATAGCTGGCAAGAAAGAACGCATTAGCCAAAAAACACGAATGGCTACTTCACCATTAAATAAACAACATCAATCCCTACATTTGACAGTTGAACTAAAATGTTGACTTCTCGTCCTTGACTTAAAAACGTAAATTACAAGTGCATCTGCAGTCTGAGTGAGTTCGCCTTATGGCGAGGGACACTGGTAATAGGGTAAACTAATCCACACGCAAAAATCAGTCCAGTGCTACTAGAAGTAGTGTGTTGACTACGCTTGAGTTAAAAACAGCGCATGCCAAAACCAAATAAAACACATAACATCTATAATGGAACCAAGAGGTTTATGAGAAACAGCTGCAGGAACATTTGCTCGTGAATATGAAGATGCAGGCCAATGAAAAGATGGTGACTATCAACTCCACGTAGGTGAGACATACTTCTTACAGATATATAACACATTGTTCAACGTGGAAATATTGGAGACATTGCTCAGTATTAACTTGACATGTGATTCTTTGGAAGAAGTTGTAGGTACTTTGGGTGAAACTAAGCTGTATAATAACAGGGAATGATAGATACAGTGGTTGTAGAAAGTGAAAACACGGGCCATAGTTTGTGCATTTAAAGTAAATGAGGTTATTTACGGGCAAGTGCAGTGACACAAAGTGAATGTTGACTAAGTGACAGATAAGAGTGGCTATGGTTGTGTCTAGGGTATGTCCTTGTAAAATGTAATGTTGAACAACCGATTAACCAAGATGCATCCCAACCAAACACCAGTCAGTGAACAAGCGTTAATTTGCGCACATAATATTCCTTTAATTCTGAATTAACACAGACACATGTAGCATATAAATCCAGGAACAATAATTCTCTAAGAATATATCTCCATCCCAATGGAACACTTCGAATAACACTGCCTCTCAAGGCTACTAAAATCTCGTCCCACACGACAGGTATACGAGCCTCTCTCTAGGCCCGACTCAAAGTAACCCACTATGGGTCTCGAATTCCACTCACTATCCCTGGAACCCACAGTGCGGAGTTATCTTCCGAACTCCGTCACAATTCTTCACTTTCTCAGACCACGACCTTCTCCTGGTCCGGTCTAGACTCAACTCCTCTCAGCTCGGAGTCTACACATCAACTGCTCCGTCAATCTTTGTCCCTGTCTTTTTAAACAATTCTATGCCTCCTCACAATGATCCACACAAACCCCACCTCACTGCTTCAACTGTCTGCCTCTTCTTGCAGCCCCTCTACCTTACACCCAACCCCGTTTATCTCCTTATATTTTCTTTCCGGTGAATGCCCTTTCACCTCGTGAACTGTTTATATTGTACGGCCACTCACCTTAATGCCACTGAACACAGGCATGTGACATGCAGAAATGCATATATTTAGGCACATTGATAACATCAGATGGAAGATGTATCACTGAGATAAAGAACAGTATAGGACAATCATAAACTGCATTATATCAAATGAAGAACGTTTCGAGCAATAAGTCATTGTTCGTTAAATTTAGAAAGAGGGCGTTTGCATGTTACATACAACCAATATTAACATACGGCTGCGAATCCTGGATAATTAGTAAACAGGCGAAAAAAATCAATGTAAGCCTTGGACATGTGGTTTTATAGAAGAATGCTGAAAATTAATTGGACAGCCAAAATGAGGAATCTGGAAATTTTAAGGGAAGCTAAGTCGCAAAGACAACTTATCACTAACATCAGAAAGAGGCAGTCGTGTTTTTTTTTTTTTTTTTTTTACCCACGTTATGAGAAGACACAAGCTGGAACATGTCATGACAACCGGAAAAATCTGCGGAAAGAGAGAGAGAGGAAGACACCGGAAGAAGATTCTTAACAGTCTTGTGTCATGGCATGGAAGGGAGTTAGTCAACATATGAATTGATCCATGCCGTTGGAGATCACAATTTGTGGAGATGCATGCTCACGCCAGCCGGCAAGACACTTTACGATGATGATGATGATGAGTTAGTAACATGTAAGGATTAGCAATCATATTCTTTGCTCTTCGATATCACTATAAGAGCTTCAGTCTCCTCCCATATACCACTAGGCAAATCACAGCGTAATGCACGAACTGCCTATTACCGGCGATAATCCAATAAACACACGAATAACGCAACAAGCAAATGTGAATACTCACGTAATGTTACAAATACCTTTATGACAATGCTGCTATAAGAAAAAGCCAGCACTGTAAAGGGAATCACTAAGCCAATAACAATTGCTAAATACATGTACATCATATCCTTCTTGCTGCTTGTGTCCCATGCAGGACCGCACGTCACTCCACCGAGTTCTAGTCGATAGTAGCTCCATCCGAACAGCGGCATGGAAGCCCACAGACACCCCACAGTGTAGCACGCCACTGGAAGAGAGTTTATCGTGTATTTAAAAAGGAGCCTTAAAAGTCGAGAGGATCGACTTCATTGCCCCTGGTTTTATCCCATGTGGCTCGGTCTCTTTCGACAGGACACCTTATCCGAAAGCGTCGCATAAAGCACGAACTCCCGTAGCTCCGGCGACGACCCCCAGGAATCTGAGACAAATGCACTCGTGAACCGAAAGATGTAGTTCTGAATCGAACCCACAACTTTTGGAGTGCTAGGCAGACGGCTTGACCACTTCGCCAAGGAGACTCCCGTGTATCGTGTATAAGCTGATTAAGTGCCATGGGATGATTAATCGTCTTAAGGCACTTCGTGTATGTGCCATGGGTTTATACACAATAGTTGATTTATGCCAACCGCCCCCCCCCCCCACCTTTAATTTGATATACAACATGCCTGCTGCCATATTAACAAATTTAAGTCATAACTGTGACACTCCCCTACTTCCAATTTTTCGCCATCAATTTTTATTTGATGCAAACATACATTTTGTTTGGCACTGATTTATTAAACAGCCTCAAGTAACTGTATTTTTTTTTTTTACATTAGTAAAATATTAATAATAGAAACATAGTTCAAGCAAGTTGCATGTCAGTTACAGGACGTTGCAATCAACCCCAGCTTGTATTGGCTGTTTGAGATATATTCGGCTATTTTAGTTTTCAGTAGTCTGTCATTGCTTTCTGGGCGGCCGACGTCTCATACGATCGAAATCAAACGCTAAGCTGTCTGCTTCCACATCTTTCGCAGTTGATTTCAACACTCGAGTCGGTATGCCGGGGATATTATGAAACTGCGAGTTTCACTATCACCTAGTGATATTCGCCGGTTAATAGTCACATAAGAGAATACAGAAAGCGTCAAGATAAATAAAATGCTGAAGTAATGAAAGAAAGAAAGGACAAACGTGATATACAAATATATAAATTATGTCACGAAAGAAAGAAAGAAAGAAAGGAAGGAAGGAAGGAAGGAAGGAAGGAAGGAAGGAAGGAAGGAAGGAAGGAAGGAACTAAGAAAGAAAGAAAGAAAGAAAGAAAGAAAGAAAGAAAGAAAGAAAGAAAGAAAGAAAGAAAGAAAAGAAAGAAAGAAAGAAAGAAAGAAAGAAAGAAAGAAAGAAAGAAAGACATGTTGGAATGGGAAAGGAATGACGAGAAATGAAGAAAGCAATTTAAGAAGGAAGGCGTGAAGAAAATTCAGATATAAATAAATTCAGATATAAATAAATTCAGAATAAACAAAAGAAAGCAAGAACTAAAGCAATTTAAAAAAATACATAAAGTAGCAATTTTCAGGCCATTGAGTGTATTGGGTTTATATGGTGCTAGACCCACGTTTGTGAGGTCTGGTCTGGTTCACAAGATCAGTCCCGCGTCTGGCGTTCGTTGTCTCGGATGGCTGTGTGAGGTGCACCCAGTCGAGAACTTCCCAGCCGATGCAAGTTAGCGAAGCAGGTGTTTCGAGAATTTGACTGCAGCGGGAAGCCGGAGTGGCTGTTTGAGTGGGCGAAAGAGCAATTTTTGTACGATCTTTCGACCAGGTCTCGATAAGTGCCACACTGACTCGATGAGTTGTAGGCCTGTCGATGATACGTCACATGCCTACCATTTTTGTAACGTGTAACGGGTAACGGGAAATCAGGGTTCGATTCCGGAGAAAGAGCATAAGAAACGGCTACCACATCAAAGGAAGGCGATATACGCGCAACTTACCCACACTGGGCACGGTAGGTAGTGACGACAAATAGCAATACGGGACTCTATCGAGTCCCCGTAATTGGAATGAGTGCACTTTAAACCTTTTGAGGAAGATCTATTGGAGGGCAAGTCTGGGGCCAGCAGCCGCGGTAATTCCAACTCCAATAGGTTATATGAAATTTGTTGCAGTTAAAAAGCTCGTAGCTGCATCTCAGGTGCAGGCGGGCGGTCCGGCTCGCACCGGTTCACTGCCCTTTGTTCCTGCCCTACCGTTTGCTGGCTCTCTGCCGTGGGTGCTCTTCGCTGAGCGTCCCGGGTGACTGGCGCGTTTACTTTGAAAACATTAAAGTGTTTAAAGCAGACCTCCGCTGCCTGAATAATGGTGCATTGTATAATGGAATAGGACCTCGGTTCTATTTTGTTGGTTTTCGGAACTGGAGATAATAATTGACAGGGACAAAATGACGACGCGATCGTATTGCGGAGTTAGAGGTAAAATTCTTGGATCGCTGCAAGAATATATTCATTAATTCAGAATATTTTCATTTGTGAAGAATATATTCATTAATCAAAAACGAAAATCAGAGGCGCGAAGACGATCAGATACCGTCGGATTTCTGACCATAAACGATGCCGACTAGAAACCCTAGTGGCACAAACTGGAATACTGCTTGACTAGCAAATCCAAAACGTGGAAAGACCGAATCGTGTGGGTGTCGACAAAGGTATAAGAGTCCTAGTGGCATGAAATGGATTATTGCTCGGCTAGAAAATCCATTACGAGAAAAGTCAGCATCGAAAGCCCATCGAGTGGACGTTATCCAAGGTGGAAATGCGTCCCAGTGGCACGAAATGGAACATTGCTAGGCTAGCAAATCCATTACGAGGAAAGTCCATACTAAGATCTCATTGCGTGAGCACTGTCAAAGGTGAAAAAGGCGCCCCATTGGCACGAAATTGGATGTTGCTCGGCTAGCAAATCCACTACGAGGAAAGTCATTATAGAAAGCTCATTGAGTGAGCGTTACCCAAAGGTGGAAAAAGCTTCCCAGAGCAACGCAATAGCAAATACATTACGAGGAAAGTCAGTATTTCAACCCATTGCGTGAGCGTTACCAAAGGTGGAAGAACATCCCATTGGCACGAAATTGAATATTTCTTGGCTATCGAATCCATTACGAGGAAGTCCGAGGCGATCCTGGTCTTCGGAGGAGCTGCATGTGGTGAACGGAAGACCCAATATACGGCTCTGCAATTATGGAAGCCTCCTTGGATGGCGAGAAATGTCTAAGTCTGCCCCTGCCTTATCTTGAGGTCTGATCGAGATGCCTTTGGCCGTTCTAACTTGACCAGCTGTGACGTAGGTGACAACACAAAAGTGAGAGTCGAACGTCTTTCGAAACACCCGGGAAAGTTAATCCGGTCAATAAATGCCCACAGAAGTCGGATGTATCGGCCTAAAAGCGCAAGTATCGAAGTTTTGCTGTACATTTCATGATACCCATCTTAGCTGGGTGGATCTGGGAATCCAGTTAATTGTTATTTGATTGATGGGTAGGTAATCGCATCTTGTTTATCCAGCCTTTCTGGCAGTTACTTGGCGTTGTAATTAATTATTATTTTAACGAGGTGGTTGGTTAGTTAGCTATTTATATATTAGTCAGTCAGTCAGTCAGTCAGTCAGTCAGTCTGTCAGTTAGTTAGTTAGTTAGTCAGTTAGTTAGTCAGTTAGTTAGTCAGTTAGTTAGTCAGTTAGTTGGCCGTTGGTTGGTTGATTGGTTGGTAGGTTGGTTGGTTCGTTGGTTGATTAGTTTGTTGGTTGGTTGGTTAGTTAGCTATTTATACATTAGTCAGTCAGTCAGTCAGACAGTTAGTTAGTTAGTTAGTTAGTTAGTTAGTTGTTTGGTTGGTTGGTTAGTTGGTTGGTTGTTAATTGGTTGGCTGGTTGGTTGGTTGGTTGGTTGGTTGGTTGGTTGGTTGGCTGGTTGGTTAGCTTGTTCTGAAATACGCGTCTCAGTTAGTATATATACTTACCACCTCCAGTGACTAATCACACCGTGCCGAATATCAAAGTGAATGGTCATGGACTAAGTGTTTTAGACAAATTCACCTATTTTGGCAGCTCTGTATCATAAGCTGCCACAATTGACGACAAAGTGAATGCAAGAATCTCCACGGCCAGTGCGGTCTTTGGCAGGCGGTACAAAAAATGTGTGGGACAGAAATGGAATAAGCTAGCAAACAAAGCTGAAAGTCTACAAAGCATTCGTATTATCCACACTGCTATATGCTTGTGAAACCTGGGCTGTTTACCAACGACACGATAGGTAATTAAACCACTTCCACACAGTCTGCCTTAGGAACCTACTGAAAATAAAATTACAAGACAAGATCCCAAGCACTGAAGTATTAGAAAGAGCGTCCATGCCCAGTATCCAGACACTTCTAGTGTCGAATCAGATTAGCTGGGCTGGTCACCTGACTCTCATGCCAGATCACAGGCTCCCTAAACTAATTTTTTACAGTGAGCTGTGCTGTGGTAAACACAAGAAGGCCAGCGGAAACGCTTTAAAGACACTGCAAATAGCGCTCAAAGCTTTTGGAATTCAACACGACACTTGGGAGACTGCTTCCAAAGACCGAAATTCATAGTGTAGATTATTATGCATGGGTGTAGACACATTTGAAGCAAACAGGGCTGCAAGAGCTATGGAAAAAAGAAAAGAAGACTGGACACCCCTCCCCCACCCCCAAACACACACACACACACACACACACACACACACACACACACACCGCATGAGATTCTTTGCCCACATTGTCAAAGAACATTTCGAGCCAAAATAGGCTTTACCGGCCATCTTAAGACTCATTGCTCCAAAATGTCAACACCACTGGAATAAACTGAATGGTCATCATCATTCTTGATAGACAAACACCATGTACTTACCACACACAGTATAATCCCGTCTACCCACGCACTCTGGCACCCATGGCGGCCTGCAGACGACCACGTACCGATGAAATGATACACACGTAATGATGTAGACTGACGTCACAACCAGGGAGTAGTACAGGAAACCTTCAGCGATACAAAATTTGGGTCCCCACAGCCATGTTTTGCACCATGCTGATAACGCGCATGCAGGACAGTCTGGGTAACAATAAGAAAATTTAGTTGCACATCCTTTACAGGACCTCGCAATCTACCCCCAGCATTTTTGGCCGTTTTGTTATATCTTGGCACGTTTACGCTGAGTGGTTTGTCAATATTTTCTGAACGACCGGTACTCATCCCAGTTTATGAAAACCACCGCAAGACGGTCTGCTGCCACATCACCGGCAGCTGTGTTTCGAATTGCGTCCGTAACTTCTTGGCCACAGGGCTTCTTATAAGTCTTTAACCTTACCATGAAGGAGTAGGCGGGGAAAATTGAAATTTGGCACTTGTATAACTCAATCAATTTGTAATGGACATACGAATTCTGAATTTTCCTCCTCAACCGGTATTCCCGACATGGTGCATGGCACAACACACCCTATTGACCAGATCTGCACAGCTAACGGTTTGTCAGAACAATGGAGAAATCAGACGCCAGGACTGTGATAAAATTCTTGATATTACAGGGAAAAACACATACAGAAATACACAGGGAGATGGAGTCAGTGTTTGAGGAAGTCTGTCCTTCGTATGCTTCTGTAAAATATTGGTGTTTGCAGTTTAAGTGTGGCCGTTCCCAAGTTGCTGATCTGCCAAGATCAGGACGACCGTCTTCAGAGTGCAGTGATGCAAATGCAGCAAAAGTGAAGAAAATCATAGACCAGGATAGGAAAATAACAATTGCAGAGATATCGGGTTCAGCGAAACTGAGTAAGATTACAGTTTTTAGAATTTTACACAACAGACTGAACATGAGAAAAGTGTGTGACTGCTGGGTCCCGCGCCTGCTGACATGTGAACGGAAACAATCACGGGATTATTGCTGTGGCTAGTTGCGCTCAACATGTGGCGGTCGAAAACCATGTTGACGACCATGGTGACGGTAGATGAGACGTGGATTCACCATTATGACCCAGAATCCAAAATTTCCAGCATGCAGTGGAAAACCCTGGGCTCGCCAACACATGTCAAGCCAAGAGCACAAACGTCTGCAAGAAAAGTAATGCTGACTGTTTTTTTTTTTTTTTTTTTGGGGGGGGGGGGGCATCAAAGGTGTCATATTGAAAGATTACATGCTTCATGGTAACGCGGTTAATGGGCAGTACGATGCAGATCTCCTTATCAAACTAAGAAAGCCTGTGACCAGAAAACGAGGGATAGCACGTACGCAAATTTTGCCTTTGCTTCAAGACAACGCGCCCTCCCATAAAGCACGGGTTGTGCTGCAAAGTGCCAACGATTTGAATAATGGAATTCTTCCACACCCACCATATTCTCCAGATTTGGCTCCATCAGACTTTTTTTCTTTTCCCAAATCTTACAAAAATAGCTGAAAGAAAATCGTTTTGACAGTGATGAAGATGTCATACTGGCTTATGATAACTGGTTTAGTTCGAAAAATAGGTTTTATTCTGAAGATCTTTTCAAGGTCACACAGAGATGGTAGAAATTTATAAATTCAGGTGGTGGCTACATTGAGAAGGAATAAGCACTGTGTAAAATTTCAATTTTCTCCGCCTACTCCTTCATGGTCAGGCTAAAGACTTATGAGAAGCCCCTTTGTATTTCTCGTTGCAAGAACCTGCTGTGGATATGTGAGGTGTTATGGCCATACCATTTTGTGTGTCTAGGTGCACAAAGGAATTGGTGGCCAGCCTTTACCTCCCGTAGTGAACGACGAGAGCTCCATCGAACCTTTCTTTGTCCGACTCCGCTCATTATAAAAAAAGAACGTTTCAGAACAAAATATTTGAAAGACAAAGTACTTTGATAAAAATAAATAATCTTCTGAAACGATAATTGACGGAAACACGGGAGGGGGAAGAGAGAGAGAGAGAGAGAGAGAGAGAGAGAGAGAGAGAGAGAGAGAGAGAGAGAGAGAGAGAGAGAGAGAGAGAGAGATAGAGAGAGAGAGAGAGAGAGTTAAAGGGCGTGAAAGATATAAATGGATAGACAACATCAAGACATTTAGAAAGAAATGACAAAAATACTGAACGTAACATTGCCTAGTAAATCACAATAAGCCAATAAATGGAGGGGTTGATTGCGAGGCCATGTAAAGGACATGCAGCTTGCTTGTAGATACAAGTCAGAGTTGGCAGTTACCAATAAGGAATTAATAGCAAAAATGGCTCCAAAATAGAAACCTTTACTGGGAATGTATTAAGCTTATTAGAACACATAAACTGAGGTCAGAGGTCGGCGTGGTAGAAAGGATTAGGGCGTACTCTCTTAAAGTTCCGGCACGATGATGGCGGGGTAGGCAGTTCAACCCCTACACTGGCATTAAGGTGGACTTAACGTTGACTTCTCGTTCAGTAGGCAATGGCAAGCTACAGAACCGACATCACTGCACTTGGAATATACCCACGCGTGCTTTGTCCCCATCTTCAATAACCAGCTAAGAGTGCCAAGACTGCTGGTACAGCTGAAGTCTGAATAGGTGTCCATCTGGCGTTTCCTCTGAGCACTGGATGTCAGCCAGATCCTCTCTTCACTCAATGTCGTAACGTTAACTCGAGGCAATGATGAGTTATCTGTTCAACCACGCTATTCACATGACTCACCTGATAACATTTGTCTTACCGTGCACCAGTAGCCCGCCCAACCTGTCAGAGTCGGCCATTTGTCAACTCATTACTAATGACGTGTGGGATTCACTTGTGTTTACTTGTTCTTAATATACGTATTATCGATTGTGACGTAAGCAAAATTTTATTCCAAAACCACCGGGCGGAGAGAAGAAATCAGTTTGGTTATTATCACTGATGATATCGGGAGTGGGGTGCGGGGAGGAAAGGTTGCGAAGAGGCTTCTTCGCTTGTCTAGGGTCTTGTGTTCGAATCCCTATCAAGGCAGGGATTTTGGTTTCATTGGCTTGAGCTCCCAGGTCGACCGAGCCTAAAACCGGTATATATATATATATATATATATATATATATATATATATATATATATATATATATATATATATATATATATATATATATATAAGCCTTCTGGGAAATAAATGCGGCTGTTGTGACAATGAACACATTACATACCTAACGTCCGCGGGTGTATCAAATAATGGAGCCCGGACCATACACCCAATACGCCTAACGACTTGAAAATGGGTCTTTTATTTTGTATTGCTTTTTACTGTTAACGTCGACATAAACAACAAATGTTCTGCCACTTGTCTGCGGCCACACGTCTCTACTCACCAAACGAGCAGATGATAAGGTCGCAAGTATTGAGCGCAACCATGAATATATTGATTTGCAATCGAAGATCGCGGTTCGTCAAAAAGACACAGATGCAGACCAAGTTGAAGGATGATCCAAAGACCCAACTCACTGTCAGTATGACTGCTAAGGCTAGAAAAGCTGAGTCCGACACACGATGCGACTCGGAGTACGTGGTCGTGTTCCCCGGAATAAACACCAGCTCCTGGAATGATTTCGGCGCCGTGGACTGTGGAACAGCGTAAATAAAGTCAAAGCTTCCCGTTTACATTACATTTACATTATTAAAGGACTTGAAGATTCCTCTGTGACAGGTTTCTATGGACACGCGGTTTACAACACATGATAATGATTATTATTAATATCTTCCCAACTAGGGCACACGTGTGATTAGGTGAGCCGTGGTAGACAGTCGCCAGACTCGTGCCTGCCTGCATGTGGTCATGAGTTCCCGTCCACACTGGCACGGATTTTACATTGACCAGGGCTTCCAACTCGACCTAGCCTGAAATAGGTACCAGGAAATGTCTTGGAAAGGGAAGGCGGCTAGCGAGATATTGACCACATCACTCATCGGGTACCTACCGGTCTATAACAATATTTACCACATATTGACCACCATCGGGTACCGATCGGTCTATAAAAATACTGGTCTAGCTCAATATGTCTAATACATCTTCGGGCGTAAGAAAGAGTCCTTTTACTTTAACGCGCGTGACCATTCATTGTATACTGATAAATGAATAGGTACTACGAGTAATATCGTGTAGAAGACACAAACAAGGAAGGTTAATGTTGAAGAAAGATATATTTACAATTATTTGTATGTTTTATGTGGTGAAGGGCTTATGGACGCAATTCCTAATCCGAACACCGCGTTCAAAATATAGCTGCAGACGATTTGGAGGCAGGCTGTCTTGCGCTGGTTCTCATTAGATGGTATAAGTGCCGGTTATTCAGAAAGCAATGGCAAGCTACTGAAAGTAATCTTGCCATGAAATTACAAGCAGCCAAAAATGTTGGGGGTAACTATGATGTCCTGTAAAAGATATGCAACAAACTTCTTTTTTTAAAAATAAAATAAGAGCAGGAACTCCTTAGCATTTATTTCATGAAAGTGCCAGACACATCTTTATTTAAACGTCACTCATATTTTAGGTAAATGAAGTTCAAAATAGTTCATGAAGGCTTAGTCTTGAAACCCACAGTTGATGTTTCCAGCCTTACGAACCCCTCCTCATCTTTCAGTGGAAGATCGACCTGGATATATACATATGCCCCAACTAGGTGCTCTTCCAGCTCCTCTTTATGCATGTATGTATAAGTTAATTTTTGTTAGTGAGTTTGTAATTGTGAGTATATGTGAGTGAGCGTGTATTTGTGTGTTATTCAGTGGGTAACTTAACTTTGAGAGTGTGTGTAAATGATGTAAGTATGTATAGGTGAGTCTTCATGGCGAAGTGGTCAAGCCGTTTGTCTCGGGTTCCGAAGGTTGTGGGTTTGATTCCTGACCGCGTCCTTCGGTTCACGAGTGAAATTTTTCAAAGACTTCTGAGGGTCGTCGCTAGAGCTACGGAGTCCGTGCTTTGTGCAACACTTCCCGCGCTGCGGAAAGAGACCGAGCCATATGGGATAAAAACCATGTGCAATGAAGTCAACCCTGTAGACTTTTAAGCGACTTTTGTTTTTTAAAGCAATGTAAGTATGTATGCAGATATGTATGCATGTATTTATGCATGGGTGTCTGTATGTGTTTCTGCCAGCCTGTCTCTCTCATAACACGGTAATATGCATTGTTTATGTTCGCAACACAACATTAATTTGATGTTTTCTTTTTCTTATGTGAATGTGATATGCACAATCGATAAGTGATTTACGAAAGATGAATGATTGGAAGGACCGAATGTAAGACGGGCCTATGTGCCCAATTTGTGACTCTGAAAATTAAGTTCGTTCGTTCGTTCTTTCGTGATGTTGAGGCTGCCGCATTCGTGCTTGGATTGCAAGGTATGTACTAATCATTTGAACACATGTGTAAATCTCTCTCTCTCTCTCTCTCTCTCTCTCTCTCTCTCTCTCTCTCTCTCTCTCTCTCTCTCTCTCTCTCTCTCTCTCTCTCTCTCTCTCTCTCTCTCTCTCTCTGTGTTTTTCTCTCTGGGATGATTTTAGTCTAAAAAGTCTGGTCACACTCTATGCCCACAAAATCATGCAGTCTAATCAACGCTGCTTAGATTGAAAAGTATTTATTTAACATTTGAAAACATGTTTACCCCTCCCCCCCCTCTCTCTCCCCTTCTCTCTCTCGCTCTCTCTCTCTCTCTCTCTCTCTCTCTCTCTCTCTCTCTCTCTGGAATTACTGTAGTCTAAATATACTCCGCACACTCTAAGCCAACTAAATCATGCAGCCGTCTAATTAACAGCTGCTTAGATTGCAAAGTTTTCTCTCTCTCTCTCTCTCTCTCTCTCTCTCTCTTTCTCTCTCTCTCTCTCTCTCTCTCTCTCTCTCTCTCCCAACTATAAGTATTTGTTATATGTTTATAATCTTTAAACAATATCCACTTGGCTCTACCAAGTGTGTAATACAGAAACACACATTCATGGCAATAAGGATGATACATCTACCTCAAGATCCAATCCTCAAATCCTCAATCACCTCCCCACAAACACACACAAACACGTTATTCCCCCATTATGTCCACTGCCCGTTTGGTATACAAGTTTAATGTACATGATGATAGATTATAGATACAGAGTGAAATGTCCTGTCTGGTTTGATCATGTTATATTTTATATACCGAAGACCAGAAACAGCGCAGAACTAGCAGACCCAAGGGCAGCACTTGAACTTTGTCAGAAATCCAAGAGGGTTGTATTACGATGGATTCCTTTACATGGCAATATACCTGGAAATTAAGAAACTGACAGATTGGTAAAGGGAGGTGGAAAATTATTGCAGCCTGATGAGGACAAGGAATCTATCATTTAAAAAAAAAATACAGTTGTAAAACCAAATGGAAATGAGAACGTCCAGGCCATCAAATGATCATGTAATTTACGAACTGAAACAAAAAGAACAAGTAACAATCTTCACATTCCACAAAGGACACAACGGGCTGAAATACCACATGTCTAGTACACCAAAGATAGGAGATACTGATGAATGTAACTGCAGAACTGGAAAAAAATGACAGCTACACATTTCTTGCAACATAAGAGTCCAACATATGCAGAACACATTCTGCAGGGACACAGCAAGCTGACATACTCCTTGTCTATTACACTAAAGATAGAAGATATTGATGAATGCAACTGTGGAACGGGAAAAAGGAGAAATAAACATTTCTTTCCGTATTGTGTATAGAACCAATTTTAACATATGGCTGCGAATCATGGACAATTAGTAAACAGGCAAAAAAATCCCCGGCAGCCTTGGAGATGTGGTTTTATAGAATAAAGCTGAAAATTAGTTGGACAGCCAAAACGAGCCATCAAGATATATTTAAAGGAAGCTGAGTCGCAAAGACAACTTATCACAAACATCAGAAAGAGACAGTCATCGTTTTTGGCCACGTTATAAGAAGACAAAAACTGGAACATATTGTGACAACCGGAAAGATTTGCGGAAAGAGAGATAGAGGAGGACAGTGTGAGATGATTCTTTACAGTCTTGTGTCATGACACGGAAGGGAGTCAACACACGAATTGGTCCATGACGTTAGAGATCGTAGTTTGTGGAGAGGCATGATCGCCCACGGTAGCCGGTAAGGCACCGGATGATGATGAAAAATTTCTCGGAACAGTTGAGTCCAACATATGCAAAACATATAAAACAATGATGACCTGCACGCGCTCAATTTGAGGACAAACTATGGAGATATCAACAAGATTAGGTTTCTTTGTACTCATTCAAATTTACGTCTGAAGGCGAAAATATGCCTGTTTAAGTGTTTTAGTATTACCGATGAAGTCAATTATAATTTATATTACATTATTACAATATTACGAGCGCATATTGTAGTTATTTGGGTGAAATTTTTAAGGTTCCTATTGCGTTTTTATCGGTGTAAATTGTTGGCTACAAACCTGAAGTGGCAGGACTGCAAAGGCAGAATCCCTTTTTGTAGCATTTAATAGCAACAGCATACTTTGATTGAAGGGAAAGAGCATTATTATTTGCGTGGAACACTGTATGTGAAACATCAACAAGGGGATTTAAACAACCAAAACACTGACGTCATACAGTACACACATAATTCAGTATCACATCCGGTGTTTATAACCTTTCTTCTTATTCTATTTCTTCTTTTGTCCTACTGCTTTTGCCGCGAAGTATCGCGGCGTGAAGGCAGATGTTTTGCTTGTCTTATTAGATTTATTTGATTTCTTCAATGTCTCCGGTACTCCTTCTAACAAACTCTTCCTGTGTCGTCCTCTCGCCTTGTATCCCGATGTTCTCACTATATTTTGATGACCGCACTGATGGAGAAGGGGGTCAATCCCTGGTTGGTGAACTGGATAGCGGCCGTCTTACATTCTCGTCGGATTGCTCTCCGCCTGGGTGCATGGACCTCAGAGCCACATATTTTAACCGCGGGACTGCCACAGGGATCCGCAATCTCACCGGTGCTCTTTAACGTGTATACGAGCAAAATTGCAAGCTTAGAAGCACCAGGGATTGGAAGGATACTAACATTTGCAGATGATATTCTTGCATATAGGCAGGGGAGAGATACGGAGAAAACAGCCCAGGAGCTACAGGCGACAGTAGACAAAGTGATTGTCTGGTGCACTGAAATGGGTGCTGTCATCCACCCGGAAAAGGCAGCTGTTTTGTGGTTCTCTCTGGACAACAGGATTGCGAGAGCTGATGTTTCAAGCTTCACGATAGATGATGGAAGCGTCAACAGAGAGAACAAACTGAAGTATCTGGGAATCACATTTGACAGGAGCCTATCCTTCAAGGATCATATGGAGACGGTTGTGACAAGATATCAAAAGGGACTCAACGCGCTTAAAACTATGGCTGCAACGGACATAGAGCAGAGAATGCTTTTCAGACTATACCAGCATTTGATCCTCTCAGCGATTGATTATGGACTAGGACTGCTCACTGTCTCAAAGAGTCAGCTGGTTAGACTGGAGCGCATACAGAACGAGGCTATGCGGGTCATTCTGGGATGTACCAGAGACACTCCAGTGGTGTGTATGCGGTACATCCTTGGTTTGCCGACTGTTGCTGGTAGGATCAAGGTGATGCAGGCGAAGGCATACCTCAGAGTAGCTGCTGACACAGATCACCCGTTGCATTAGGCGCTGGACGCAGTTAAGGGCCAGCGACTGATAAGAGGGAAATCATGGATGGCTCAGGCGGAGGATACGATCAGACAGGTGTGCCCCTTGGAGAACATTAGGCGAGGAGAGGAGTGGGTCAGAGTGCCAGTGGAGCAGTCAGACTTTTGCAGAGTTATAATCACATTCAGCCGGGAGTGCAGGGAGTGGCCAGCAGGGGCCACAGAAGTGGAAATCCAGCAACTAATTCAGGATAATGCTCGCCCGGGTGATTTAATTATCTACACAGATGGTTCGGTGTTGAGAGGTAGTAGAAGTGCCTGGGGTTTCTTGGCAAAGGCTAATGGTCGACGTTTGGTGCAGGAGAGCTTGGCATATGATACCACAACATCTAGCTTAAGAATGGAGGTGGAGGCAGTCAGTGCAGCTTTCCGCTGGATGGTGAATACGATACACACACACACACACACACACATCGTGATTGTAAGTGACTCAGAAAGCATGCTGAGTAGGGTGAGGACAGGCAAGCTTAGTGCCGAGTGGCTTGCTTCGCTTCGGAAGTCGCGGGTAGCAAGCATCGTCTGGATCTTTTCTCCTGGGCATGTTGGTGTGCTGGGGAATGAACAGGCAGACAGATTGGCTGGCTCTGGAAAACTTGGTGGAGTATTGATGCATGATAAGGCAGACGTGGTTGCGGCCTTGTGGGAGCACGTGTACCCCACAGAGGAGCAAATGGATCACCATGGTCTGGCAAGAATGCGATAGCGTGGAGTGAAGAGGGGATCTGGCCGATGCTCGACGCTTAGAGGAAAGGTGAGACGCACATATAATCAGATTGCTACTGGTGCTATTGGGGTTGGAACTCTTCGCTGGCTTCTGAGGATGGGGACGGAGCGCTTATGGGAATGCCCCGAATGCTGTGATGTCGGTTTTTAAATCAATCAATCAATCAATCAATCAATGTTCTCACTAGAACGCTTTAGCCGCTAGTTGATCTTGTTCCATTGCATCTAAATGTCCAAAACATGTAATTCTTTAGTGCTCTATAAAGTCGGTAATATTTATTATCCCTACACTCAATCTTAGTTGCTCACTTATCTTTCTGTCTCTTCTCGTTTCATTTTCCAGCTGCGCTTCCTACGCATCTTATCTCACTGGATGTGATATTATGTCTGTGTGTTTCTAGGACTGTCCATGTCTGACATTTATAAAACAGAGTTGAGACGAATAAAGTATCTATTTGCATAATTTGTTTGGTTTTTGCATGTTGATATTTTTAAGTTTTAGGATAGGTGCTTTTTGATAGTTGGTGTTGTTTAATTTCTGTATTCTTGTTTCTTTTTATCTGTCTTTATCTTCCATCTATAGCCTAACACGTGTTATAAAATCATTAGAAAAGTGTATTTGTCATATAGGGAACAAACGTTGAGAACCAAGTTATCTTTGATATTTATTGACCTTCTTAAAGTCCACGTCTGTGGCGTTGGGGAGCTGTAGCTGGGCGACTAGACGCTCGATTACCGGTCCGGTCGTCATGGGTTCAATCCTCATCGGGGAGGATTCACATTTTTAAAATTGATTTGAGCGCCACTTAACGTGGGTGCCAGGAAATTTCTGGAAGTAAAGGTGGCCTGTGTGATACTGACCACATGACCCATCGAGTGTCTATTGGTCTATACAAATATGGGTTTAGCACCATATACTCAACGCTGCTGAAGGCGTGTAAACGGGTCCTGAACGTACTTATGTGTAGTGTTGGTGATCTCGTGTACTACCAATCATTTTCCCGTCTTCAACAACCAGTCATTCTTAAAACTGTACTTTTAATGATGTGTCTCAATATGATGTCAGGTTTATTCCCCTCTCTGTGGGGAAACAACATTTTTTTTACTGGCCTCTAAAGGCCACCAACAATTTAAAGACAATTTACTTACATTAACGGCGAAGGACCTTGGAAGTCTATGGGGTTTATGTTGATAAATATGTTTAGAGGAAATGTCATTTATGTTTGTAAATTTCATTCAATTTAAACAAGTAGCTGTCTCTCTCTCTCTCTCTCTCTCTCTCTCTCTCTCTCTCTCTCTCTCTCTAAAAAAGTAGCTCTCTCTCTCTCTCTCTCACTCTCTCTCTCTCTCTCTCTCTCTCTCTCTCTCTCTCTCTCCCAAATGCTGGTGCAATTACGTTTGCTTAGAGAATATTTAAAATATAATAGCATGATAGTAATGCCTTGATGGGTGCCTCCTTCCCTTCACTAGCCTACGGGACAACCTTGGGCAAGGTGGAGTACCTGTTTAGCCCCCCAATCATGGTAACGTGAAGCCATGTGTGCAGGTGATGGATGAAGTTAAGGAGCAGCCGACAGATAGTTGTAGGTTATGGTCTCCAGTTTCACGACGGTAGGCAGAGGATCTCTTTTTTGGGAGACATTGGCTACGGTCATCGACCAGTATGGTCACTGCTAGAAAGGAAAGCAATGGCAAACAACCTTCTTTACAGATACCAAGAATATTATGTACTGGAGTGTTATCGATAATCAGAGAAACAGCGTAAATGGGTGCTCCATAGGAGCAGCCTCGCCCGGAAGGGGTAGTTATGTGCACCAGGTGATTCCAGACCGTCATCAGACGACTGGGTGCAAAAGAATATCAACATTGAAAGTAGGAACTTGGAATGTAAGAACTATGAATGGGGATGGAAAATTTGATAACATTAAGAATGAAATGAGAAGATTAAATATTAACCTGTTAGGTATATGTGAGATCAGATGGACAGGAATGGGCATTATGACATCTGAGGAATATAGAATAATCTATTCTGGTGGAGAGAAACAACAGCGAGGAGTAGCAATTATAATGGATACAGAGAAAGCAAAATCGATCAAAGGATATTGGACTGTATCAGACAGACTGTTACTGGTGAAGTTGAGTGGAAGACCTTTTGATGTCAACGTCATACAAGTTTATGCAATATCACGATGTTGTTAATGATAAGTTCGTGGTATGGTCGTTGTATAGGTAACAATACTCCTGGTGTGTCAATTGAGCTCTCTCATTGTCTTACACTATGACTCACCCCCGCAGTCCACATCCACCAGTCATGAAACAAGATTGAGTTGGTGCACATAATCTTTTAATCCAGAAAGAACACGGACAAACGGAACATGTTTATACATCCAGAAAACACAATGTAAATCCATCGAATAAGTATATCCTCCTCACACTTAATCAGCACACATCACTGCCTTCTCAAGGCCTCCTTACTCTCGAATGTACACGACAGGTATCCAGCTACTAGCCCCAGCTGGACCTCACACACGACAACCCACACAATGGGTATAGGCCTACACTCACTATCCACCCCACTCTGGGTTTTAGGCCTGCATTCAAACTCGGAGAACAACACAATCCAGGACGGAGCTCTATCCGTCCTACCTCCGCTTCTATCCTTCAACTCCCGACCCGTTCGGAGTCAAAACATCAACTGTCTTAAACGACCTGACCCGCAGTCGGTCTCTTCTCTCACTGACTTTTAGTCTCCTGACTTCACACAACACTCAACTGTCTTTCGCCCCATCCACCCTGGGGTCTCCACTCACCCTCACCATTATTTCTCATGGTTGTTTTTCTCGTAGTCCCGCTACAAAGGTCACTCATCTCAATGTCAATGACCCAGGCATATGTCATTATCCCCCCCCCCCCTTAAAAGAAAACATCGTTTTCAAATGTTGGGAGACTAATACTTATCAAATATGTGTCCCAGACATATTGCCTGGGTAGCCCTAAGTATGGCGCCACCTTACTCTAGCTACCACACTAAATAATACATCAAATGCTCATAGTACACTCCCATATTCCGCACATCAATATAACCAATTTTCTATCGTGTGTACCAATGCATGAACTAATACATCACATAATAATAATACATCATAGGAAACATCATATCTGTGTATCTGAAGGTCTATTAACATCCTCAAAAAGATACAAGCTATTTGTGTACCGAGCCTATATCAGGTGGTTCTTTTCTTGCCTCAAACCTCCACCTATGATTCCTGTCGATGCTGTGTCTACCCTTCATATACCCATTACTCTTGGTGTCCCTATATTTACAACACCTGTATGCTATCTCTAACCCTGGGTCAGTGATGTCGCGAACACTCTTTTGACCTGACTCAACTTTCCTATCTGCATATTGTACCGCTACACTGGAGTCTCTGTTTAGTCTGACCTCTTTATTAAATCCTGGCCAATATACCTGTCATCCTGCTCTATGCTTCTTCCGCCTTACTCCTATGTGCCCTGCACATGCCCTATCCTGAGCTGTTCTAGTATATTGGTCTCTATGTTTTAACGGTAATACTACTTGCCCACATGCAGTTCCGCCATCTGAAAACCTGCGAGTGAGACCATTGTTCTTCCTTTCGAAGCACCATCTACCCTTCTTTGATTGTCTATGTCTCACTTTCCTACACCCTTGGAAACATTTATCGAGAGTAGTATCTTGTCTCTGGCATTCCCTACAGCTATATTTGAGATACATTCTCACCTGCTCAGCTATCCTATCGTTGTCCTCTGTGTCTACTTCAAGTGCCACTTTTTCTTCAGCTATACTCTCTAATTTAGGTTTTCTTTTTGTAACTACTCCGTTACTACTTACACTATGTATCTGGTCCCAATAAACTACTTCTTCTTCTGTACAATCTTTAACTCCTGCTACATTTCCTATGATCAAATCCGCCACTGGTGAGTCTAGCACACACGCTGTCACCCTTCTGTGATGTGTGGTGTTTTCACTGTTATCACGGCTAATGGGTAGAATTCTACTGTCCCATTAAATGTTATGGATCTAATCTGTTTCCCTATATAATCCGAGGGATGCACTAAAGTCTTTCTAACTCCTATGGACGTACATCCGGAATCCCTAATTGTTAACGCTGGCCTATCATTAACAAATCCATGGTGCATCTTCAGACTTCCTCCTTCATGCACTGCTGATCCTGCTTTCACTGTATGACCACATATTAAAACTGGCTGACCATCTTTTTCAAACAAAGGTTTGCATCCACTACAATTCTCATTGTTCAGCGTCTCAATTACTTGTGCTGCATTAGAGTGCTCTGTTCTTCCCATCATACACTCATGGCTAACATGCCCTGTCCCGCCACATTTGAAGCAAATAATGTCCTTCTTTCTATTACTTGTTGGCCCACTGGCTGGTTGTGCATCACACTGTGCTGCCTTGTGTCTCCAGCTCCCACAATTCCAGCATCCGGCATAACTATTTGGACGTCTCTGGAAATTCCCCCTTTTGTATGGGTACCGTCCTGCTCTGCCAAAATGGTTGCCACGGAAACCATTATCTTGAGAATCTTGCTGCTCACATCTATGTGTTGAATCCACACTTTTCGATCTTGGTCTAATAACTGGATTCTGGTCCTGTTTAGTGTACGCTGCACAGACTATTTCCTCACCCATTTCTCTACCAATAGAACTGTTTGGATGTGCAGTCATGTAGTTTTTCCCTAACTGTGACATTGTGTCTATGCCCTTTGGCTTACGTTCCTCAAAGAAAGCTACTAAGTTTGTATTGCATGCAGATACTACCTTGTCTCTTAACATTAAATCCACTAATTTATTAAAATCTTTCCCTACCTCTGAAAGCTCCATCCATTTGTTAAATGTATTCTTTACTGTGTTAACAAAATCTGTGAAATCTTGATTTGTCTCTGGCTCTAAGTGTCTAAACTTTGTTCTATATCCATGCTCAGTTAGTTGGAACTTTGTAAGCAGACGTTGACGCAAAATAGTGTAGTTGTTTCTTTCTTCCACAGGTAAATTAAACATTGTATCTAGGGCCTTACCTTTGTCACAGAATGATGATAGTTTAGTGATTCCCAGATAGAATTGGATGTAACATTAATGGCAATATATGAGGAGAGTTAACAATCGAGTCTGTCAATCTGAGAGAAGGATAAATTGAAGGTTATTGACCGACAATATAAAATAGGGACAGGTGTTCGCAGAGGTCAGTGGCTGCAGCTAGTATCGGCCGATGGATGGGAGACTTCGGGAACGGAAAACACAGCGGAGACGGTGATCAAAGGGGTCGGACGCTTTGAGGTACTAGCGTCGGAAGAATACAGGGAAACAGCGTAGGGACGGAGCGGACCGGAGCACGGAGCGCCCGGACGTATCCGTGATTTCACTGAACTTTTGATGTTACGGGTACGGCAAATTTGATTGTAGATCAAACAATCAACGGAGGATGAGACACTCGGTATAAATAACAGAACATGGAGTTTCTGTTTAGTGTGCTACCAAACTGGACGGAAAGATGGATTTATGTGTTCCGTAATGAAAAGAAATATCCTCCCTTATAATGGGATAGAGTGCTTATGTGCGGATAGATTTCGATTCGGGGACTTACATTAATTCTAGATATATATAAGGTAACACTAATATTAAAGTAATATTAGCATAGGGAAATATGTGTTTGTGATTAGGGTTTACTATTGCTTTCTATTTAGTGAATAGTTTAGACTTTAGTGAATTCTGCTGTTTATGTCAGAGTATTCTTTCGGAGGCTGTTTCATTACGGCTGGAGAAAGACAATCACATAGACAGTGATAAGAGGCAGACTTAAATCACCTGATTTAATGTTTATTACCCAGGTTCCACTACACAGCCTGACATATCAAAGAAGATAAACCAGTACAACTCTTGTACAGAGAAAGCAGTGTTGATAATAAAGGAAAGAACATTCAATTCAATCAGTCACTTCACAGGTGCAGTGAAAGTATGTCACTATAGCAAATGCAACCAAAACCGTCAATAAGAGTGGGTGACATAACGAATGCCAAGAAATATGTTTTGGTGAAATTCAGTGAAAGACCGTTATTCAAGCAGAGCAAATAGGCTAGAATATAGTGCAATTAGGTAATCACCTAAAGGAAACATTGACGAACAAGAGAACATTTAACATAGAAATAGACATTTACAAACAGTGGTAATGTGTATTCAGTGGTGGACTATACTACCTTCCAAAACAGGACATATCTGAACTTCAGTGACTTACCTTTATTGGATTATGTTTCTGATGATAAGACGTTGACAATTGTTTTCAATAATTGGATTAAGTCAAGACTCAAGCCGGAAAAGAGCATCCAGGGTGAGATCGTTCTAATTCTATGTTTGATGTCTGATGTTTTGGCCTTTTGAATTTGCTGGAGAAGATTACGAAGACTAACATCTAAAAGTCCTATCTTGCAATCACATTAGCCGACACACAACTACAGATACCCATTCAATACATACAACTGACATAGTTTTCAACAATAAACAGGTTATTCATTGTTGGAGAAAACTGTTGTCAGGGTATGTTATGAGAGAGAGAGAGAGAGAGAGAGAGAGAGAGAGAGAGAGAGAGAGAGAAGGAGAGAGATATAGTGTATGAAAGACGGAAGGGAGGAGTGTTGACAAAAGTCATTCAATACTTCCACTAGTAGAAGGATATTAAAAGTGTGCTGGTCGAGTCCATCTTCCTCCAGGGACGATTAGTCACATAATTGGTGGAGCAGCGGGGTACTTACATAATACCCATATGAACTGGAGGCATAACAGGGCATATGCATAGAGGGGTACCTGCCTATTGGCACAGGCATAGCGGAGTACCTTCATGTTGGGACATACTGATTGGAATAAATATAAGTATACATTGATGACTTTTAATGGAAGGACGTCCATTGGATATATGGTGCCATTACGTTTATGGTAGAAACATTTCATTAATGCTGGTGACTTTACAGTGAGAAAGTTCCAGACAGAGTGAATGTGGATAGGTGGTAAGACACATTACATACCTAGTCACACGGTCACACGTCTACATAAGTCTTTATCCTATATCTCCTCTTGTGGATGAGAGAGTGGTTGGGATGTACTGTGTGCTGTTGTAGATTAAATATATTAAATAGACATAGATAAAGGATATAGGTTCTAGGTAGATTATCTGTTTATAGTGAGTACTTCTTACTGCTTTAGGTGTCTTTACTAAGCCGGCTGACTTACATTCTTAACTATGGCAACTCCTAAAGTAACTACAGCAGAACTGAGGGCCAACGGGGAGGCAATTGGTTTAGCTGGTTCGGAACTAACTGATTACATACAGGAACGAGAGAGGGAAATTCGTCAGGCAGAAAGAGAAGATCGGAAGGCCGAGTTGGAAGTGAGAAGAATAGAGGGGGAGACCAAACGAATGGAAATGGAACAGGAGGCCAAGCGAATGGAAAGGGACCAGGAGACCAAGCGACTTGAAATGGAACAGGAGGCCAAGCGAATGGAAAGGGACCAGGAGACCAAGAAACTGGAAATGGAACAGACTGCCAGGAGACAAGAAATGGAACATGAATACCGCTTGAAAGAGTTAGAACTCAAGACACAAACTAAGGGTGAAATAGATGCAGCGGAAGGAAGTTCATCTTCACCTGGGGCAACCCACATGATTGGACAGGGTTACCATTCCATGAAGTTTCCCTTGGCGGTCTTTGATGAAAGTAAAGAGAAGATTTTTTGGATCGGTTCGAGGCCATGGCCGTCGCTATGGGACTGGATAGAAGCCGATGGGCTCTTACATTATCCCAGGCTTTATGTAGTTCAGGGTACGAGGTCTACACACGCCTACCACCATGACATGAAAATCAGTACGAGGAATTAAAAGCCGCTTTGATGAAACATTATGAAGTCACAGCACAAACGTATCGGAAGAAGTTTAGATCGTCTAGACGAGAGCCGGGAGAGCTATTCGCCGCCTACAGTCTAAGGCTGAAATCCTATCTCCAGAAATGGATGGACTTGGCAGAATTCAAGAGGGATTATGAGAGTCTCGAAGAGATGATGGTGGTCGACCAGATGCGAAAGCAAATGTCGAAACCTCTCAGAACCTTCTTGGGAGAACAAGGGGCGGAACGGATTGATGTTGTGAATAAGCTGGCGGAACGATTTATAGAGGTACATGGGGAGGCTGCGGAACTCAGTATTCAAACCAAAGGTCAGGAGAAACAAGAGAAAAAGAAACCTAAGAACTGGGAAGGAGAAAAAGTGGAACCTTATATAAAGGCGTCAGAGGAGAGTTCAGAGAAGGTGAAGGAAGGAAACCAGAACACCTCGAATTCTCCAGAGAAACGACAGTGGTCCGAGAAGTGGTGTTCATTCTGCAAGGTGCCATCTCATAACACGAAGGACTGCAGATCGAAACCTAAAAGTTCTTACTTCGCAGCATGCAAAGTAATTCCTACGACGGTGATTACAGACAAGGCTGAGATCGGCGAAGGAACTAGGAACAAAAAGGAAAAAGGACACACGGAAACCTTGGAAGGGAAAATGGTGCACACACTGCCAGTCGAAAACACATAATACTGTGGACTGCAGATGCAAGGCAGAAGACGCCAATTGCATAACCAACCTCGAGGAATCAAAAGAGGAAAGCAAGGAAACGGTCAAGGAGATGGAAGACACCCCGGACCAAGAGAGACCACCTGTGGTTGAACTGATTGAAGTAAATGGCCAACAGGTTGCTTGTCTCTACGATACCGGTTTGGATGGGGAAGCGGTGGTGGATGCCAACCTGGTAAGCCCAGACCAACTTACAGGGGAGACCATAGAAATACAGCCGGCAATGAGGAGTGCTGTTACCATGACGCTGCCAATCGCCAAGGTGGAGATTAAATCCAGGTACGTCACGGGCATTATTCCAGCTGCTGTATTGTCTGACTCCTTATTTCCCATGATCATTGGCACGAAATATGTCTTTTTGGGGATGCCCAAACAGCCAGCCCACAAGGGAACAGTAGTCAGTGGATCTCAAGGGAAGGAAAAAGAGGCAGAGACACTATGCGACAACTCAGGGATAGGAGAATTGCATACTGCCCAGAGGAAGGATACTTCGTTGCGTCCTTGCTACAGGAAGCTGCAAAGAAGTGCTGAGCCACCAAAACGGGGACAGTACTTTCTGAAGAATCGACTACTCTATCGGAGAGCTGGGAGGGGAGATAACCTGCACGAGCAGTGGGTGGTTCCAAAGACCCACCGTCCTCACATTCTTCAGAGTGGACACATCATAGGCGAGAATCGACATATGGGTGTCCGAGAGACCTTGCAGCAAATTTCCGGCCATTATTGCTGGCCAGGATTGACCGGTGATGTACGCCGGTGGGTGAAATCTTGTTCAGAGTGCCAGAAAGCACCACCAAACAAGCGGACTAAGAGGAAAATAGCTCTTAAAGTGGAAGACAAAGTGGAAGTGTGGAGTCCAGCAGAGACCAATATACTCCAAGTAGGATGGAAAGGACCTTATCCTGTGGAAAAGGTGGTGTCCAAGAACATCTACAAAATCCGGATCGGGGAAGAGCAGAAAAATCTCCCTAGACATCTCATTAGGAAATATGAGGAGAGATCCGGGAGCAAAGCTTCGCACTTTATGGTGATGGCAGCCATTGGGACAAAGGTTACCAGTCCAGACGAAGACCAGAGATCGCCAGTACAACATAGGAGGGCCTATGGGACAGTACGTGATAGGTCAGATTTACCCAACGAAAGGAGGAGGGAAATCACACATCAGGGAAAGGACAAGAGTGAAAGTTTCACCGGTAACCAAGTTCAGAAGGGGTGGGTAACGTCGGGTAAGGCGAGAAATACCAAGGACTCCAACCGAAGAGGGGCTGACCAGATACAATACCGCCCAAGATGGTCCTGGAAGCACAAGTCCAGGAGGTTTGGGCAAGACGACTCGGTCCAACGCGGACGAGGCAGAACATCCCCAGAGGCAAAGCCGGGGGAAACCAAGAAGACATGGAAGCAGTGTTACAATCAGTATGGGACGATCCGTCTGTATTGTGAGCCATCGCTTACGCCAGTGGAAAGGAGGTCGACTGAACGTATAGGTGCGATGAGCCAACACTAGTTTCAGTCATAAGTAGTATGGTAGGGTGCATATGAGGTCGCCTACTGGATGAGGTGTTGATCCATGTGAGGATCCAATCATATCATCAACACGTGATGTTACTAGCTACTTCAGAGAAGCTCAACGCAAGGTGAATGTGATGGACGTTGTTGTTGTAACAGGACTTCACAGTGGAATACATCCTTGGTAAGGAGAATGTAGGAGCGGATTTCTTATCTAGACATCCAACTCCAGAGGAATAGGAATAAGTTGGAGGATCATAGGAATCAAAACTACATTGAAGAAGAGTCGACGCGGTCAACTCTCTTAAGAGGGGGCCTTTGTCACAGAATGATGATAGTTTAGTGATTCCCAGATAGAATTGGATGTAACATTAATGGCAATATATGAGGAGAGTTAACAATCGAGTCTGTCAATCTGAGAGAAGGATAAATTGAAGGTTATTGACCGACAATATAAAATAGGGACAGGTGTTCGCAGAGGTCAGTGGCTGCAGCTAGTATCGGCCGATGGATGGGAGACTTCGGGAACGGAAAACACAGCGGAGACGGTGATCAAAGGGGTCGGACGCTTTGAGGTACTAGCGTCGGAAGAATACAGGGAAACAGCGTAGGGACGGAGCGGACCGGAGCACGGAGCGCCCGGACGAATACGTGATTTCACTGAACTTTTGATGTTACGGGTACGGCAAATTTGATTGTAGATCAAACAATCAACGGAGGATGAGACACTCGGTATAAATAACAGAACATGGAGTTTATATTTAGTGTGCTACCAAACTGGACGGAAAGATGGATTTATGTGTTCCGTAATGAAAAGAAATATCCTCCCTTATAATGGGATAGAGTGCTTAAGTGCGGATAAATTTCGATTCGGGGACTTACATTAATTCTAGATATATATAAGGTAACACTAATATTAGAGTAATATTAGCATAGGGAAATATGTGTTTGTGATTAGGGTTTACTATTGCTTTCTATTTAGTGAATAGTTTAGACTTTAGTGAATTCTGCTGTTTATGTCAGAGTATTCTTTCGGAGGCTGTTTCATTACGGCTGGAGAAAGACAATCACATAGACAGTGATAAGAGGCAGACTTAAATCACCTGATTTAATGTTTATTACCCAGGTTCCACTACACAGCCTGACATATCAAAGAAGATAAACCAGTACATCTCTTGTGCAGAGAAAGCAATGTTGATAATAAAGGAAAGAACATTCAATTCAATCAGTCACTTCACAGGTGCAGTGAAAGTATGTCACTATAGCAAATGCAACCAAAACCGTCAATAAGAGTGTGTGACATAACGAATGCCAAGAAATATGTTTTGGTGAAATTCAGTGAAACACCGTTATTCAAGCAGAGCAAATAGGCTAGAATATAGTGCAATTAGGTAATCACCTAAATGAAACATTGACGAACACGAGAACATTTAACATAGAAATAGACATTTACAAACAGTGGTAATGTGTATTCAGTGGTGGACTATACTACCTTCCAAAACAGGACATATCTGAACTTCAGTGACTTACCTTTATTGGATTATGTTTCTGATGATAAGTCGTTGACAATTGTTTTCAATAATTGGATTAAGTCAAGACTCAAGCCGGAAAGGAGCATCCAGGGTGAGATCGTTCTAATTCTATGTTTGATGTCTGATGTTTTGGCCTTTTGAATATGCTGGAGAAGATTACGAAGACTAACATCTAAAAGTCCTATCTTGCAATCACATTAGCCGACACACAACTACAGATACCCATTCAATACATACAACTGACATAGTTTTCAACAATAAACAGGTTATTCATTGTTGGAGGAAACTGTTGTCAGGGTATATTATGAAAGAGAGAGAGAGAGAGAGAGAGAGAGAGAGAGAGAGAGAGAGAGAGAGAGAGAAGGAGAGAGATTTAGTGTATGAATGACGGAAGGGAGAAGTGTAGACAAAAGTCATTCAATACTTCCACTAGTAGAAGGATATTAAAAGTGTGCTGGTCGAGTCCATCTTCCTCCAGGGACGATTAGTCACAACCCGTAAGAAACTCGCCAAGTCGCATCGCATACTCTCCCTCTGGAATACCTAACACTTTCGATGATGCTTCGAATCTTCCCAAATAAGATTCAAGATGGTCCCGGTCAGTAAAATATGGCAGTTTTAATCTCTGTGACGACTACGAAGGTCTTCTGCTTTCCTCACTTTGCCCCTTAGAAGACAGTTCTAATTTTCTTAACTCAATTTCAGTTTCCCTTTTGAGCTTTTCTTTCTCAATTTCTATTTTCATTTGTGTGTCTCTCTCTCTCTCTCTCTCTCTCTCTCTCTCTCTCTCTCTCTCTCTCTCTCTCTCTCTCTCTCTCTCTCTCTTCCTGTAGACGCTTGGCTTCAATTTCAGCTAACTTTACGTGTGTCTCTCTCTCGTCCTGTAGACGCTTGGCTTCAGCTACCTTTTCTTCCTGTAGGCGTTTTGCCTCGCGTTCATTATGCCTCTCCTCTCTTTCAGCTTGTTTTTGTTCTTTTGCTTCTGCATATTCCTGTAACTCTTTTCCCTTCAGGCCTAACCGTGCACCTGCTTCAATATATTCCATTAAAGTAGGCATCTTGTACTTGTGGACACGTTGCTGTCTGTCAGCAAACTATAAATGTAAAGACTCTGCTGCTAGTCTTTGTGTCCCTTCCCTAAGTACACCTGCACTCAGACTTACGTAAATTCGTAGTACTAATACTGTCACCCTGTACTCACACAGTCACTCTTCACGCACTAGGTAGTGAGGGGAGGGATATTACCTATACTCCCTCACATATATCTGCAATAGCTGTAAAAAAAAAACTCTGAAAATCTATTTATACATACATATATATACATATACAAAACGAATGAATGATAACAGTAAGTGTTGTCTATAAAACGTTAGACTCACAAGCCAAGTACACGGAGACGGTGATCACAAAGAAATAAACCACATTAACAACCACAAGCTTGTGTAAAACGACCACAGTGCGCGTAATAATATGTAACCTGACACCGACAACTAGACAGTAGAAATGACGACAGATCACAATAAGATCACATATGTCAGAACACAACAAATATCATATGTAAATATAACGAAAAGAAAGAAAGAGAGAGAAAAAAATTAGAGCATCAAAATATACACAAATCTGACGTCAGACAACTCGGCTCTAGATATTGGTTAGGACTCCAATGCCACTGCATGACACGCTAATTCATTAGCGTTTTCCATACAAAAATATCGTAAGCACCATAAAGAACCACGTTTTGTCACGCCTATCCCGATTTAGATGGAGATTGCAAAAAGTGCCTATCCAACAACTACATGTAATAACATATTCATATATATATATATATATATATATATATATATATATATATATATATATATATATATATATATATATATATATATATATATATATATAAGTAGACAAACGATAAGGACAGTTAAAACGGTGAGAGCAAACAAATGTCCAGATGGTTGGCCGATAAATATGTACTTATTAATCCGTCGCCAAAAGTTTTTCGTTCATTTTAATAGTTTTTCGCAATCCAATGGAAATGTCTACGACACTAGATTCCAAAATTTTCTTTCGATATGTTGTTAGTTTCCCTTGGACGTGGTGATAACAAATTAATAATCCAAACTTCTTTATACTTTCGTTGTGGAGATGGCGCTTTGCTGTATCATAAATGTTATGGATTTCCGTTACCCGACAAGATTCACCAAAAAAGAAAAGGAAAATGGCAGCCAATGTTCAGCGCTTTAAACTTGTATATATCAATCCTTATTGGTAAAGAAATACGACCAAGGTTGCGATGACGACACTTTAAAACTGTTTTCTTGTAACAGGGTAATGATAACAAAGCCGAACATAAAGTCTGGTTTCACACAAAAACCCCTTGTTTTGTTCATTCACAATGAGTCATCTTGAGCACAATAGGCCGTGGAAATTCCCTGAGTGTCATCACTCCATCCACATCCCCGATTCGCAATGTCACCTCAATTTCTCTTTATCACCTTCAGTGAAAAATCCTCAGTAAACACAGTTTCCACACAACCTTCTCAGCCCCAACCCCGCTGTGGTAGGGGTACCGTACTACCCCCGTTTGTCACCCTTCCCGGTGAATCAGCAAATGTCAATTTTGTCTGTGTATTCTACACATCCATTAACTCTTCCCTTCCCGGGAGTTCAAAGTTCTCAGTACTTTACCTGTACTGTGCACTGTCCTCGTAAACAGCGCTGGCCCGATTTGTCCGTGGAAACTCACAATTTCCACCGTCCTCCCCAGTCGTGTTAGCTGTGGTGAAATGCTTCACCTGTCGACTCGTGACCACACCGTGCGTCGCATCAGCACACACACACCTGTTAATATCTTTGAATTTTTCAATCCTGTCTTTATCACCGACAGCGATAATGTTCAACTGTGCTGTCTCGCTCTTGTCGCAAACACTTTCACGCGACTTTTCTGTGCTGCTGTTTTCTTAATGCTCGCTGACAGTATTTCCCGATGTGCCTAGTGACCAACCCCGTCACCCACACTCTTCGTTGATCTGTGCCGTGTCTTCATGGGCGCTGACTGTCCAGTAATTTACCTGTAGTATGACCTTCTCGCGAACTGTCTGTTATCTTCAGCAATCCTGCCTGGTATCAATTTTACCTGGTTTCTCGTGAACTCTGTCCTTGACACACACGCACAAAAGAGTTGCTGTTAATCTCTTGAAGCAGTACTGTCTAAATTGATGGAACAAAGTCACAGATAATAACTCCTCTCTCAGCGAAGAGCCCACAGATATCTCAATATCGCACGGTGTTTCTTGACCGAATGTAGCTGTCAGACAATGTTTACTAAGTGACGAGCTCCCAGTTAATATTACGATGCTGTTAATGATAAGTTCGTCATATGGTCGTTGTCTAGGTAACGATACTCCTGGTGTGTCAATTGAGCTCTTTCACTGTCTTACACTATGACTCACCCCCGCAGTGCACATCCACCAGTCATAAAACAAGATTGAGTTGGCGCACATAATCTTTTAATCCAGAAAGAACACGGACAAACGGAACATGTTTATACATCCAGAAAACACAATGTAAATCCATCGAATAAGTATATCCTCCTCACACTTAATCCGCACACATCACTGCCTTCTCAAGGCCTCCTTACTCTCGAATGTACACGACAGGTATCCAGCTACTAGCCCCAGCTGGACCTCACACACGACAACCCACACAATGGGTATAGGCCTACACTCACTATCCACCCCACTCTGGGTTTTAGGCCTGCATTCAAACTCGGAGAACAACACAATCCAGGACGGAGCTCTATCCGTCCTACCTCCGCTTCTATCCTTCAACTCCCGACCCGTTCGGAGTCAAAACATCAACTGTCTTAAACGACCTGACCCGCAGTCGGTCTCTTCTCTCACTGACTTTTAGTCTCCTGACTTCACACAACACTCAACTGTCTTTCGCCCCATCCACCCTGGGGTCTCCACTCACCCTCACCATTATTTCTCATGGTTGTTTTTCTCGTAGTCCCGCTACAAAGGTCACTCATCTAAATGTCAATGACCCAGGCATATGTCATTATTCCCCCCCCCCTTAAAAGAAAACATCGTTTTCAAATGTTGGGAGACTAATACTTATCAAATATGTGTCCCAGACATATTGCCTGGGTAGCCCTAAGTATGGCGCCACCTTACTCTAGCTACCACACTAAATAATACATCAAATGCTCATAGTACACTCCCATATTCCGCACATCAATATAACCAATTTTCTATCGTGTGTACCAATGCATGAACTAATACATCACATAATAATAATACATCATAGGAAACATCATATCTGTGTATCTGAAGGTCTATTAACATCCTCAAAAAGATACAAGCTATTTGTGTACCGAGCCTATATCAGGTGGTTCTTTTCTTGCCTCAAACCTCCACCTATGATTCCTGTCGATGCTGTGTCTACCCTTCATATACCCATTACTCTTGGTGTCCCTATATTTACAACACCTGTATGCTATCTCTAACCCTGGGTCAGTGATGTCGCGAACACTCTTTTGACCTGACTCAACTTTCCTATCTGCATATTGTACCGCTACACTGGAGTCTCTGTTTAGTCTGACCTCTTTATTAAATCCTGGCCAATATACCTGTCATCCTGCTCTATGCTTCTTCCGCCTTACTCCTATGTGCCCTGCACATGCCCTATCCTGAGCTGTTCTAGTATATCGGTCTCTATGTTTTAACGGTAATACTACTTGCCCACATGCAGTTCCGCCATCTGAAAACCTGCGAGTGAGACCATTGTTCTTCCTTTCGAAGCACCATCTACCCTTCTTTGATTGTCTATGTCTCACTTTCCTACACCCTTGGAAACATTTATCGAGAGTAGTATCTTGTCTCTGGCATTCCCTACAGCTATATTTGAGATACATTCTCACCTGCTCAGCTATCCTATCGTTGTCCTCTGTGTCTACTTCAAGTGCCACTTTTTCTTCAGCTATACTCTCTAATTTAGGTTTTCTTTTTGTAACTACTCCGTTACTACTTACACTATGTATCTGGTCCCAATAAACTACTTCTTCTTCTGTACAATCTTTAACTCCTGCTACATTTCCTATGATCAAATCCGCCACTGGTGAGTCTAGCACACACGCTGTCACCCTTCTGTGATGTGTGGTGTTTTCACTGTTATCACGGCTAATGGGTAGAATTCTACTGTCCCATTAAATGTTATGGATCTAATCTGTTTCCCTATATAATCCGAGGGATGCACTAAAGTCTTTCTAACTCCTATGGACGTACATCCGGAATCCCTAATTGTTAACGCTGGCCTATCATTAACAAATCCATGGTGCATCTTCAGACTTCCTCCTTCATGCACTGCTGATCCTGCTTTCACTGTATGACCACATATTAAAACTGGCTGACCATCTTTTTCAAACAAAGGTTTGCATCCACTACAATTCTCATTGTTCAGCGTCTCAATTACTTGTGCTGCATTAGAGTGCTCTGTTCTTCCCATCATACACTCATGGCTAACATGCCCTGTCCCGCCACATTTGAAGCAAATAATGTCCTTCTTTCTATTACTTGTTGGCCCACTGGCTGGTTGTGCATCACACTGTGCTGCCTTGTGTCTCCAGCTCCCACAATTCCAGCATCCGGCATAACTATTTGGACGTCTCTGGAAATTCCCCCTTTTGTATGGGTACCGTCCTGTTCTGCCAAAATGGTTGCCACGGAAACCATTATCTTGAGAATCTTGCTGCTCACATCTATGTGTTGAATCCACACTTTTCGATCTTGGTCTAATAACTGGATTCTGGTCCTGTTTAGTGTACGCTGCACAGACTATTTCCTCACCCATTTCTCTACCAATAGAACTGTTTGGATGTGCAGTCATGTAGTTTTTCCCTAACTGTGACATTGTGTCTATGCCCTTTGGCTTACGTTCCTCAAAGAAAGCTACTAAGTTTGTATTGCATGCAGATACTACCTTGTCTCTTAACATTAAATCCACTAATTTATTAAAATCTTTCCCTACCTCTGAAAGCTCCATCCATTTGTTAAATGTATTCTTTACTGTGTTAACAAAATCTGTGAAATCTTGATTTGTCTCTGGCTCTAAGTGTCTAAACTTTGTTCTATATCCATGCTCAGTTAGTTGGAACTTTGTAAGCAGACGTTGACGCAAAATAGTGTAGTTGTTTCTTTCTTCCACAGGTAAATTAAACATTGTATCTAGGGCCTTACCTTTGTCACAGAATGATGATAGTTTAGTGATTCCCAGATAGAATTGGATGTAACATTAATGGCAATATATGAGGAGAGTTAACAATCGAGTCTGTCAATCTGAGAGAAGGATAAATTGAAGGTTATTGACCGACAATATAAAATAGGGACAGGTGTTCGCAGAGGTCAGTGGCTGCAGCTAGTATCGGCCGATGGATGGGAGACTTCGGGAACGGAAAACACAGCGGAGACGGTGATCAAAGGGGTCGGACGCTTTGAGGTACTAGCGTCGGAAGAATACAGGGAAACAGCGTAGGGACGGAGCGGACCGGAGCACGGAGCGCCCGGACGTATACGTGATTTCACTGAACTTTTGATGTTACGGGTACGGCAAATTTGATTGTAGATCAAACAATCAACGGAGGATGAGACACTCGGTATAAATAACAGAACATGGAGTTTCTGTTTAGTGTGCTACCAAACTGGACGGAAAGATGGATTTATGTGTTCCGTAATGAAAAGAAATATCCTCCCTTATAATGGGATAGAGTGCTTATGTGCGGATAAATTTCGATTCGGGGACTTACATTAATTCTAGATATATATATAAGGTAACACTAATATTAAAGTAATATTAGCATAGGGAAATATGTGTTTGTGATTAGGGTTTACTATTGCTTTCTATTTAGTGAATAGTTTAGACTTTAGTGAATTCTGCTGTTTATGTCAGAGTATTCTTTCGGAGGCTGTTTCATTACGGCTGGAGAAAGACAATCACATAGACAGTGATAAGAGGCAGACTTAAATCACCTGATTTAATGTTTATTACCCAGGTTCCACTACACAGCCTGACATATCAAAGAAGATAAACCAGTACAACTCTTGTACAGAGAAAGCAGTGTTGATAATAAAGGAAAGAACATTCAATTCAATCAGTCACTTCACAGGTGCAGTGAAAGTATGTCACTATAGCAAATGCAACCAAAACCGTCAATAAGAGTGGGTGACATAACGAATGCCAAGAAATATGTTTTGGTGAAATTCAGTGAAAGACCGTTATTCAAGCAGAGCAAATAGGCTAGAATATAGTGCAATTAGGTAATCACCTAAAGGAAACATTGACGAACAAGAGAACATTTAACATAGAAATAGACATTTACAAACAGTGGTAATGTGTATTCAGTGGTGGACTATACTACCTTCCAAAACAGGACATATCTGAACTTCAGTGACTTACCTTTATTGGATTATGTTTCTGATGATAAGACGTTGACAATTGTTTTCAATAATTGGATTAAGTCAAGACTCAAGCCGGAAAAGAGCATCCAGGGTGAGATCGTTCTAATTCTATGTTTGATGTCTGATGTTTTGGCCTTTTGAATTTGCTTGAGAAGATTACGAAGACTAACATCTAAAAGTCCTATCTTGCAATCACATTAGCCGACACACAACTACAGATACCCATTCAATACATACAACTGACATAGTTTTCAACAATAAACAGGTTATTCATTGTTGGAGAAAACTGTTGTCAGGGTATGTTATGAGAGAGAGAGAGAGAGAGAGAGAGAGAGAGAGAGAGAGAGAGAGAGAGAGAGAGAGAGAAGGAGAGAGATATAGTGTATGAAAGACGGAAGGGAGGAGTGTTGACAAAAGTCATTCAATACTTCCACTAGTAGAAGGATATTAAAAGTGTGCTGGTCGAGTCCATCTTCCTCCAGGGACGATTAGTCACATAATTGGTGGAGCAGCGGGGTACTTACATAATACCCATATGAACTGGAGGCATAACAGGGCATATGCATAGAGGGGTACCTGCCTATTGGCACAGGCATAGCGGAGTACCTTCATGTTGGGACATACTGATTGGAATAAATATAAGTATACATTGATGACTTTTAATGGAAGGACGTCCATTGGATATATGGTGCCATTACGTTTATGGTAGAAACATTTCATTAATGCTGGTGACTTTACAGTGAGAAAGTTCCAGACAGAGTGAATGTGGATAGGTGGTAAGACACATTACATACCTAGTCACACGGTCACACGTCTACATAAGTCTTTATCCTATATCTCCTCTTGTGGATGAGAGAGTGGTTGGGATGTACTGTGTGCTGTTGTAGATTAAATATATTAAATAGACATAGATAAAGGATATAGGTTCTAGGTAGATTATCTGTTTATAGTGAGTACTTCTTACTGCTTTAGGTGTCTTTACTAAGCCGGCTGACTTACATTCTTAACTATGGCAACTCCTAAAGTAACTACAGCAGAACTGAGGGCCAACGGGGAGGCAATTGGTTTAGCTGGTTCGGAACTAACTGATTACATACAGGAACGAGAGAGGGAAATTCGTCAGGCAAAAAGAGAAGATCGGAAGGCCGAGTTGGAAGTGAGAAGAATAGAGGGGGAGACCAAACGAATGGAAATGGAACAGGAGGCCAAGCGAATGGAAAGGGACCAGGAGACCAAGCGACTTGAAATGGAACAGGAGGCCAAGCGAATGGAAAGGGACCAGGAGACCAAGCGACTGGAAATGGAACAGGAGGCCAAGCGAATGGAAAGGGACCAGGAGACCAAGAAACTGGAAATGGAACAGACTGCCAGGAGACAAGAAATGGAATATGAATACCGCTTGAAAGAGTTAGAACTCAAGACACAAACTAAGGGTGAAATAGATGCAGCGGAAGGAAGTTCATCTTCACCTGGGGCAACCCACATGATTGGACAGGGTTACCATTCCATGAAGTTTCCCTTGGCGGTCTTTGATGAAAGTAAAGAGAAGATTTTTTGGATCGGTTCGAGGCCATGGCCGTCGCTATGGGACTGGATAGAAGCCGATGGGCTCTTACATTATCCCAGGCTTTACGTAGTTCAGGGTACGAGGTCTACACACGCCTACCACCAGGACATGAAAATCAGTACGAGGAATTAAAAGCCGCTTTGATGAAACATTATGAAGTCACAGCACAAACGTATCGGAAGAAGTTTAGATCGTCTAGACGAGAGCCGGGAGAGCTATTCGCCGCCTACAGTCTAAGGCTGAAATCCTATCTCCAGAAATGGATGGACTTGGCAGAATTCAAGAGGGATTATGAGAGTCTCGAAGAGATGATGGTGGTCGACCAGATGCGAAAGCAAATGTCGAAACCTCTCAGAACCTTCTTGGGAGAACAAGGGGCGGAACGGATTGATGTTGTGAATAAGCTGGCGGAACGATTTATAGAGGTACATGGGGAGGCTGCGGAACTCAGTATTCAAACCAAAGGTCAGGAGAAACAAGAGAAAAAGAAACCTAAGAACTGGGAAGGAGAAAAAGTGGAACCTTATATAAAGGCGTCAGAGGAGAGTTCAGAGAAGGTGAAGGAAGGAAACCAGAACACCTCGAATTCTCCAGAGAAACGACAGTGGTCCGAGAAGTGGTGTTCATTCTGCAAGGTGCCATCTCATAACACGAAGGACTGCAGATCGAAACCTAAAAGTTCTTACTTCGCAGCATGCAAAGTAATTCCTACGACGGTGATTACAGACAAGGCTGAGATCGGCGAAGGAACTAGGAACAAAAAGGAAAAAGGACACACGGAAACCTTGGAAGGGAAAATGGTGCACACACTGCCAGTCGAAAACACATAATACTGTGGACTGCAGATGCAAGGCAGAAGACGCCAATTGCATAACCAACCTCGAGGAATCAAAAGAGGAAAGCAAGGAAACGGTCAAGGAGATGGAAGACACCCCGGACCAAGAGAGACCACCTGTGGTTGAACTGATTGAAGTAAATGGCCAACAGGTTGCTTGTCTCTACGATACCGGTTTGGATGGGGAAGCGGTGGTGGATGCCAACCTGGTAAGCCCAGACCAACTTACAGGGGAGACCATAGAAATACAGCCGGCAATGAGGAGTGCTGTTACCATGACGCTGCCAATCGCCAAGGTGGAGATTAAATCCAGGTACGTCACGGGCATTATTCCAGCTGCTGTATTGTCTGACTCCTTATTTCCCATGATCATTGGCACGAAATATGTCTTTTTGGGGATGCCCAAACAGCCAGCCCACAAGGGAACAGTAGTCAGTGGATCTCAAGGGAAGGAAAAAGAGGCAGAGACACTATGCGACAACTCAGGGATAGGAGAATTGCATACTGCCCAGAGGAAGGATACTTCGTTGCGTCCTTGCTACAGGAAGCTGCAAAGAAGTGCTGAGCCACCAAAACGGGGACAGTACTTTCTGAAGAATCGACTACTCTATCGGAGAGCTGGGAGGGGAGATAACCTGCACGAGCAGTGGGTGGTTCCAAAGACCCACCGTCCTCACATTCTTCAGAGTGGACACATCATAGGCGAGAATCGACATATGGGTGTCCGAGAGACCTTGCAGCAAATTTCCGGCCATTATTGCTGGCCAGGATTGACCGGTGATGTACGCCGGTGGGTGAAATCTTGTTCAGAGTGCCAGAAAGCACCACCAAACAAGCGGACTAAGAGGAAAATAGCTCTTAAAGTGGAAGACAAAGTGGAAGTGTGGAGTCCAGCAGAGACCAATATACTCCAAGTAGGATGGAAAGGACCTTATCCTGTGGAAAAGGTGGTGTCCAAGAACATCTACAAAATCCGGATCGGGGAAGAGCAGAAAAATCTCCCTAGACATCTCATTAGGAAATATGAGGAGAGATCCGGGAGCAAAGCTTCGCACTTTATGGTGATGGCAGCCATTGGGACAAAGGTTACCAGTCCAGACGAAGACCAGAGATCGCCAGTACAACATAGGAGGGCCTATGGGACAGTACGTGATAGGTCAGATTTACCCAACGAAAGGAGGAGGGAAATCACACATCAGGGAAAGGACAAGAGTGAAAGTTTCACCGGTAACCAAGTTCAGAAGGGGTGGGTAACGTCGGGTAAGGCGAGAAATACCCAGGACTCCAACCGAAGAGGGGCTGACCAGATACAATATCGCCCAAGATGGTCCTGGAAGCACAAGTCCAGGAGGTTTGGGCAAGACGACTCGGTCCAACGCGGACGAGGCGGAACATCCCCAGAGGCAAAGCCGGGGGAAACCAAGAAGACATGGAAGCAGTGTTACAATCAGTATGGGACGATCCGTCTGTATTGTGAGCCATCGCTTACGCCAGTGGAAAGGAGGTCGACTGAACGTATAGGTGCGATGAGCCAACACTAGTTTCAGTCATAAGTAGTATGGTAGGGTGCATATGAGGTCGCCTACTGGATGAGGTGTTGATCCATGTGAGGATCCAATCATATCATCAACACGTGATGTTACTAGCTACTTCAGAGAAGCTCAACGCAAGGTGAATGTGATGGACGTTGTTGTTGTAACAGGACTTCACAGTGGAATACATCCTTGGTAAGGAGAATGTAGGAGCGGATTTCTTATCTAGACATCCAACTCCAGAGGAATAGGAATAAGTTGGAGGATCATAGGAATCAAAACTACATTGAAGAAGAGTCGACGCGGTCAACTCTCTTAAGAGGGGGCCTTTGTCACAGAATGATGATAGTTTAGTGATTCCCAGATAGAATTGGATGTAACATTAATGGCAATATATGAGGAGAGTTAACAATCGAGTCTGTCAATCTGAGAGAAGGATAAATTGAAGGTTATTGACCGACAATATAAAATAGGGACAGGTGTTCGCAGAGGTCAGTGGCTGCAGCTAGTATCGGCCGATGGATGGGAGACTTCGGGAACGGAAAACACAGCGGAGACGGTGATCAAAGGGGTCGGACGCTTTGAGGTACTAGCGTCGGAAGAATACAGGGAAACAGCGTAGGGACGGAGCGGACCGGAGCACGGAGCGCCCGGACGAATACGTGATTTCACTGAACTTTTGATGTTACGGGTACGGCAAATTTGATTGTAGATCAAACAATCAACGGAGGATGAGACACTCGGTATAAATAACAGAACATGGAGTTTATATTTAGTGTGCTACCAAACTGGACGGAAAGATGGATTTATGTGTTCCGTAATGAAAAGAAATATCCTCCCTTATAATGGGATAGAGTGCTTAAGTGCGGATAAATTTCGATTCGGGGACTTACATTAATTCTAGATATATATAAGGTAACACTAATATTAGAGTAATATTAGCATAGGGAAATATGTGTTTGTGATTAGGGTTTACTATTGCTTTCTATTTAGTGAATAGTTTAGACTTTAGTGAATTCTGCTGTTTATGTCAGAGTATTCTTTCGGAGGCTGTTTCATTACGGCTGGAGAAAGACAATCACATAGACAGTGATAAGAGGCAGACTTAAATCACCTGATTTAATGTTTATTACCCAGGTTCCACTACACAGCCTGACATATCAAAGAAGATAAACCAGTACATCTCTTGTGCAGAGAAAGCAATGTTGATAATAAAGGAAAGAACATTCAATTCAATCAGTCACTTCACAGGTGCAGTGAAAGTATGTCACTATAGCAAATGCAACCAAAACCGTCAATAAGAGTGTGTGACATAACGAATGCCAAGAAATATGTTTTGGTGAAATTCAGTGAAACACCGTTATTCAAGCAGAGCAAATAGGCTAGAATATAGTGCAATTAGGTAATCACCTAAATGAAACATTGACGAACACGAGAACATTTAACATAGAAATAGACATTTACAAACAGTGGTAATGTGTATTCAGTGGTGGACTATACTACCTTCCAAAACAGGACATATCTGAACTTCAGTGACTTACCTTTATTGGATTATGTTTCTGATGATAAGTCGTTGACAATTGTTTTCAATAATTGGATTAAGTCAAGACTCAAGCCGGAAAGGAGCATCCAGGGTGAGATCGTTCTAATTCTATGTTTGATGTCTGATGTTTTGGCCTTTTGAATATGCTGGAGAAGATTACGAAGACTAACATCTAAAAGTCCTATCTTGCAATCACATTAGCCGACACACAACTACAGATACCCATTCAATACATACAACTGACATAGTTTTCAACAATAAACAGGTTATTCATTGTTGGAGGAAACTGTTGTCAGGGTATGTTATGAAAGAGAGAGAGAGAGAGAGAGAGAGAGAGAGAGAGAGAGAGAGAGAGAGAGAGAGAGAGAGGAGAGAGATTTAGTGTATGAATGACGGAAGGGAGAAGTGTAGACAAAAGTCATTCAATACTTCCACTAGTAGAAGGATATTAAAAGTGTGCTGGTCGAGTCCATCTTCCTCCAGGGACGATTAGTCACAACCCGTAAGAAACTCGCCAAGTCGCATCGCATACTCTCCCTCTGGAATACCTAACACTTTCGATGATGCTTCGAATCTTCCCAAATAAGATTCAAGATGGTCCCGGTCAGTAAAATATGGCAGTTTTAATCTCTGTGACGACTACGAAGGTCTTCTGCTTTCCTCACTTTGCCCCTTAGAAGACAGTTCTAATTTTCTTAACTCAATTTCAGTTTCCCTTTTGAGCTTTTCTTTCTCAATTTCTATTTTCATTTGTGTCTCTCTCTCTCTCTCTCTCTCTCTCTCTCTCTCTCTCTCTCTCTCTCTCTCTCTCTCTCTCTCTCTCTCTCTCTCTCTCTCTCTTCCTGTAGACGCTTGGCTTCAATTTCAGCTAACTTTACTTGTGTCTCTCTCTCGTCCTGTAGACGCTTGGCTTCAGCTACCTTTTCTTCCTGTAGGCGTTTTGCCTCGCGTTCATTATGCCTCTCCTCTCTTTCAGCTTGTTTTTGTTCTTTTGCTTCTGCATATTCCTGTAACTCTTTTCCCTTCAGGCCTAACCGTGCACCTGCTTCAATATATTCCATTAAAGTAGGCATCTTGTACTTGTGGACACGTTGCTGTCTGTCAGCAAACTATAAATGTAAAGACTCTGCTGCTAGTCTTTGTGTCCCTTCCCTAAGTACACCTGCACTCAGACTTACGTAAATTCGTAGTACTAATACTGTCACCCTGTACTCACACAGTCACTCTTCACGCACTAGGTAGTGAGGGGAGGGATATTACCTATACTCCCTCACATATATCTGCAATAGCTGTAAAATAAAAACTCTGAAAATCTATTTATACATACATATATATACATATACAAAACGAATGAATGATAACAGTAAGTGTTGTCTATAAAACGTTAGACTCACAAGCCAAGTACACGGAGACGTTGATCACAAAGAAATAAACCACATTAACAACCACAAGCTTGTGTAAAACGACCACAGTGCGCGTAATAATATGTAACCTGACACCGACAACTAGACAGTAGAAATGACGACAGATCACAATAAGATCACATATATCAGAACACAACAAATATCATATGTAAATATAACGAAAAGAAAGAAAGAGAGAGAGAAAAAAATTAGAGCATCAAAATATACACAAATCTGACGTCAGACAACTCGGCTCTAGATATTGGTTAGGACTCCAATGCCACTGCATGACACGCTAATTCATTAGCGTTTTCCATACAAAAATATCGTAAGCACCATAAAGAACCACGTTTTGTCACGCCTATCCCGATTTAGATGGAGATTGCAAAAAGTGCCTATCCAACAACTACATGTAATAACATATTCATATATATATATATATATATATATATATATATATATATATATATATATATATATATATATATATATATATATATATATATATATATATATATATATAAGTAGACAAACGATAAGGACAGTTAAAACGACGAGAGCAAACAAATGTCCAGATGGTTGGCCGATAAATATGTACTTATTAATCCGTCGCCAAAAGTTTTTCGTTCATTTTAATAGTTTTTCGCAATCCAATGGAAATGTCTACGACACTAGATTCCAAAATGTTCTTTCGATATGTTGTTAGTTTCCCTTGGACGTGGTGATAACAAATTAATAATCCAAACTTCTTTATACTTTCGTTGTGGAGATGGCGCTTTGCTGTATCATAAATGTTATGGATTTCCGTTACCCGACAAGATTCACCAAAAAAGAAAAGGAAAATGGCAGCCAATGTTCAGCGCTTTAAACTTGTATATATCAATCCTTATTGGTAAAGAAATACGACCAAGGTTGCGATGACGACACTTTAAAACTGTTTTCTTGTAACAGGGTAATGATAACAAAGCCGAACATAAAGTCTGGTTTCACACAAAAACCCCTTGTTTTGTTCATTCACAATGAGTCATCTTGAGCACAATAGGTCGTGGAAATTCCCTGAGTGTCATCACTCCATCCACATCCCCGATTCGCAATGTCACCTCAATTTCTCTTTATCACCTTCAGTGAAAAATCCTCAGTAAACACAGTTTCCACACAACCTTCTCAGCCCCAACCCCGCTGTGGTAGGGGTACCGTACTACCCCCGTTTGTCACCCTTCCCGGTGAATCAGCAAATGTCAATTTTGTCTGTGTATTCTACACATCCATTAACTCTTCCCTTCCCGGGAGTTCAAAGTTCTCAGTACTTTACCTGTACTGTGCACTGTCCTCGTAAACAGCGCTGGCCCGATTTGTCCGTGGAAACTCACAATTTCCACCGTCCTCCCCAGTCGTGTTAGCTGTGGTGAAATGCTTCACCTGTCGACTCGTGACCACACCGTGCGTCGCATCAGCACACACACACCTGTTAATATCTTTGAATTTTTCAATCCTGTCTTTATCACCGACAGCGATAATGTTCAACTGTGCTGTCTCGCTCTTGTCGCAAACACTTTCACGCGACTTTTCTGTGCTGCTGTTTTCTTAATGCTCGCTGACAGTATTTCCCGATGTGCCTAGTGACCAACCCCGTCACCCACACTCTTCGTTGATCTGTGCCGTGTCTTCATGGGCGCTGACTGTCCAGTAATTTACCTGTAGTATGACCTTCTCGCGAACTGTCTGTTATCTTCAGCAATCCTGCCTGGTATCAATTTTACCTGGTTTCTCGTGAACTCTGTCCTTGACACACACGCACAAAAGAGTTGCTGTTAATCTCTTGAAGCAGTACTGTCTAAATTGATGGAACAAAGTCACAGATAATAACTCCTCTCTCAGCGAAGAGCCCACAGATATCTCAATATCGCACGGTGTTTCTTGACCGAATGTAGCTGTCAGACAATCTTTACTAAGTGACGAGCTCCCAGTTAATATTACGATGCTGTTAATGATAAGTTCGTGATATGGTCGTTGTCTAGGTAACGATACTCCTGGTGTGTCAATTGAGCTCTCTCACTGTCTTACACTATGACTCACCCCCGCAGTGCACATCCACCAGTCATAAAACAAGATTGAGTTGGCGCACATAATCTTTTAATCCAGAAAGAACACGGACAAACGGAACATGTTTATACATCCAGAAAACACAATGTAAATCCACCGAATAAGTATATCCTCCTCACACTTAATCCGCACACATCACTGCCTTCTCAAGGCCTCCTTACTCTCGAATGTACACGACAGGTATCCAGCTACTAGCCCCAGCTGGACCTCACACACGACAACCCACACAATGGGTATAGGCCTACACTCACTATCCACCCCACTCTGGGTTTTAGGCCTGCATTAAAACTCGGAGAACAACACAATCCAGGACGGAGCTCTATCCGTCCTACCTCCGCTTCTATCCTTCAACTCCCGACCCGTTCGGAGTCAAAACATCAACTGTCTTAAACGATCTGACCCGCAGTCGGTCTATTCTCTCACTGACTTTTAAGACTCCTGACTTCACACAACACTCAACTGTCTTTCGCCTATCCACCCTGGGGTCTCCACTCACCCTCACCATTATTTCTCATGGTTAGTTGTTTTTCTCGTAGTCCCGCTACAAAGGTCACTCATCTCAATGTCAATGACCCAGGCATATGTCATGCACCAACAACAGACAGTAGTGATGACAGCATTGATGAATTTTATAGTGATTTAGAGAAAGCATTCAAGAAATGCAAGTATTCTGAAGTAACTATCATAATGGGTGACTTGAATGCCAAAGTTGGAAATTAACAGGACGGATGCATAGTGGGTAAGTATGGACTAGGGTAGGGGTGGGCAAACCTTTTGTGCGTAGGGCCGCATTGGAAAATGTAAAGCTATTGTATAAAATGTCCATTTTGCTTACAGCAACCTATCACAATAAGTAATTATTAATTATTTATTAAGCAGTATAAATAAATAATGATTGCAATGTTATTTTACTTATATACTTATACATTATATTTGACAATATGGACAAAAACTTTTACTAATTTGTTAACAAGATTTTACAACATGTTATTATAACAAATATTCTTTCTTATCTATCAATGGCTTTAATTTAGACACACACCGACTACATTGTCACTACAGTTGTTGGTTTCTAATGAGATGTATGTAACTGCTTGCACTTTTTGACATTATTCTTGAAATCTGCAGCAAGTTTACTTGTTGAAATTCGCATGACAGCATGCAAGTTGCAGTCCGACAATAAAGACCTACTCTTAGATTTGTTGATCTTTAAGGAAGAGAATGCTTGTTCGCAAATGATTGTTGATCCAAATAATGATAAAAGTTTAGCTGCAAAGTTTTTCAAGTTGGGAAAAGATTCTTGTGATAAAGATCCATAGAAATCCAGCAAACCATCTGACTTGAATTTCTCTTTCAGGTCATGATCTGCTTCTAAGTCAAGCAGCTCCAACTGTATATCCTCTGTGGCTGTATCAGCTTCTGCACTGAAAGGGGAACTGAGAATATTGAACTGTGGCTCTACGTTCTTGAAATCTTGGAATCTCCATCCAAATTCTTGAATCAGTGCAACTAATTGGGCATTGTACTTTTCAGTCATTTTACCAGAAATGGTTTCTTGTTTCAGCAAAAATAAGTGACAAAATCTTTTTCACTTGCTTGTCTGGAGTACAGTGAGAGTTTTGCCTGAAATGAATTTACATGTACATACATGACACTATCCAGTGCCGTCCACCGGGCGTTGGAACGCAAATTATTCCTCCCCACGACGCTTGACGGCAGAAGTGGAAGATGATGATGATGATGATGATGATACAATTCATGTGCGAACACACCATTGCCATGAAGTTTGTCAATTCAGTTCATTTAACTTTTCCATAATTTCAATGGCAAACATAAAGTCTAACTTCCACTCTTTATTGACAATATTAGTATTAAAGTCACAGTCAATGCCCTTCATCTCTAGGAAAATCACTATTTCTTCTCTGAGTTCCCATACTAGCCTAAACAGCTTGCCGAGACTCAGCCATCGAACAGTGGTGTGGTACAGGACATCGGATTGTTCAGTTTCCAAATCGTCAAGTAATGCCTTGAACTGTATGTGATTAAGTCCTCTTGTTCTGATGAGGCTGATGACACTGATAACTGGGTCAATAACATGCTTGATATTCAAAACAGTTTTTCACAGACTTTCTTGATGAATCACACAGTGAAGTGGTAATAATGTGTGGTCTGGATATTCTGCTTTAATCTTATCACTTATCAACTTTACCAGACATACATTTTTTCCAGTCAAAGCGCGAGCTCCGTCAGTTGTAACACTTGCCATCTTGTTCCGAACTAACCCAGTTCTTTCAATACAGTTAGTAAAAGCATTTAATATATCATGGTCTGTGGTTGTGTCTTTGAGTGACTCAACACTCAATAACTCTTCAGTGAGTTTGAAAGAAGTGTTTATTCCACGTATAAATATCAATAATTGGGCAGTATCATGTACATCGGTACTCTCATCCAATGCAAGATACTACCACAAGATTTGTTTACTTGCATCTTGAAGTTTATGCATAACATTGTCACTTATCTTATCAACACGTCTGACCACAGTTCTCCTGGATAAAGTAATATTGTCAGATCTTTGTGTGTGTGTGTGTGTGTGTGTGTGTGTGTGTGTGTGTGTGTGTGTGTGTGTGTGTGTGTGTGTGTGTGTGTGTGTGTGTGTTCTGGACACATAATGTTTGCTGCATCTAGCAAACATTCCTTGATGAACTCGCCATCATAAAATGGCTTGTTCTGTTTTTCAATTCTGTGTGACAGCACATGACTAGCTTCAGTTGCAACATCTTGAATTCAAGACTGTTTAGTGAAAACAATTTGCTGTTTCTCCAAAATTTTTCACCAACTCAAGGCATTTCCTTTCCCTCCCTTCAGTTGTTAAATTGTATCCGAAATCGGAATATTTTGTCTGATAATGTCTTTTCAAATTGTACTCCTTGAAGACCGCCACTGACTCACGACACAGCAAGCAAACTGATTTGCTACCAACTTTTAAAAAATAAGTACTTAGTTGTCCATTCATAATTAAAAACACGGCAATCATCTTCAATCTTACGTTTGTTATTGGCACTCATTTTTAAAATAACATTCGAACAGTTAGAACTGTACAAACTTTAAAACGGAAATTAAACAAAACCTACTTCCGGCTGTGTGTGAAAATAAAATATTCGGAAAACAAGTAGTAAACTCAGAATAAATTTCAGAAATATATCAATACCACTACAACAAATAAATTAATTTGAACATTGTAAATGTGGAAATAATTTAAAACAGTAAAAGACTTTTACATTTAATATTTTCTTGCAAAATAAATCATTTTATTTACCGGAGAAATATCTGTTTTTCATAAAATCATCCTTATTAAATGTTTCATGTCGATAAATATTTCTCTATATAAAAATCGATAAATTCGCATTTAAGCATAACATGGTTCCAAATATATGTCAGGTCTTAGTCAGATATGACTGAGTTACCGTATAACAGTAGACGGTACTGCCTGGTTTCTGTTAGCGCTGAACGTTGGGCGGCGCTTACCAAACCCGACACCCCACATTGTGCCAACGGCTTCGGGCGGAAGAGCGCAATTGGGAGGGTACAAGCCTTACCCTGGTGCGAGGAAATGCAAGCTAAAGATAAAATGTCATGGCAGGGCAGACCAGGCCCTAAGCCTTGGTTGGCGACTGGTCTAGGATCGAAGCTCCGACATGCGGACAGTTAGAGCATTGCTTTGCTGATCCGGCAGCTTCTGCAGCTTGTCTTGTTCCAGATGTAGGGGTGTTACCTTTCCTCTGGAGTAAACTAGGCAGGCCGAGAGAGGGATCATGCTGCATGGGCAACACATGATCTCTATATTTTAGCCCAGGCTTTGTGCTATGGAGAGGCAATAACTCCATCCCTGGTCTTAACTGGTCTCGGAATCAAAGCGAGAGGCAACTGTTACGGGTTATAAGTCCTTGTCAGTTGGCGTAGACATGGGGCGCCACGCGTTGCCTCTGACGGTGGGAGACACCTATAGGTGTCACTGATCAGCTACCGCCCGCCTCAAGCTGGGCAGCCCCCAGCCAATTGGGTGCTGATCCGCCACAGCCTGCCTGCTTCAATGGGTGCTTGGGGCTAGGACAAAATCTGAATCGCAGGCTATAAAACCAATGCACCAGGTACAAACAAAAATAAAAATAGAAACCTCAAGCTACGGCTTGCAACCTGGAACGTGAGAACCATGTGTCCAGGATTTTCCACTGACTTGACCAATATTGACGATGTGAGAAAAACGGCTGTGATTGATGCCGAACTCAATCGTTTAAACATTGATATTGCTGGCCTGCAGGAGACTCGCCTCGCTGAGGAAGGGTCACTCAGGGAAAACAACTACACCTTTTTCTGGAAGGGTAGAGGGCAGGCAGAAAAAAGGCAACACGGTGTGGGCTTTGCAGTGAAGAATTCGCTACTGGGAATGATTGAAATTCCAGCAGGAGGAAATGAAAGACTATTATCCCTGCGCTTGGCAACCTCTTGTGGGTTTGCCACCATTATTACTGCATATGCACCGACACTCGATTTCTCTGATGATGTGAAGGATTCGTTCTATGAGGAGTTAGACTCCGTGATCAAGGCAGTTCCAAAATCTGACTACATTTATATGCTCGGTGATTTCAATGCTCGTGTGGGCAAGGACTCGAGTTCATGGCCAGTGTGCCTTGGAAAATACAACATCGGTCGCATGAATGAAAATGGGCAAAGGCTGCTGGAGCATTGCACCAGTAATGACCTATGTATTACAAACTCCTTTTTTAAAACAAAAGAGATGCATAAGGTCATATGGAAACATCCAAGATCCGGCAATTGGCACCAGCTGGACTTCATCATCACACGGAGACAACATCTGAACCATATATCATTGACTCGTAGTTACCACAGTGCTGACTGTGATACGGATCATTCTTTGGTTGTTGCAAGGGTTAGACTGAGACCAAAGAGAATCTACACAGCTAAACACAAATCTAGCCTCAGGATTAATATTATTAACACTCATGATCCTGAAAAGTGCTTTCAGTTTCAACAGCAACTTGAAGACGCTTTCACTGATACACCAGAAAATTGTACAGTAAATGAAAAGTGGGGTCAAATTAAGGAAACTCTTTATAAAACTGCCGTAAGGGTTTACGGCACTGTGGATCATAAGAGGCAGGACTGGTTTGCGGCCAACAGCGAGACTCTGCAGCCCTTGATTGATAAGAAGAAGAAAGCTCTCTTAAGAAACAAGGAAAGACCAACGCGTAACACTCTGAGTGAGCTTAGGCAAGCTAGGAAGGATGTGCAAAAGGCTGCCAGGCAGTGTGCAAATGATTATTGGATCAAGTTATGTGAGTCCATTCAAATCGCAAGTGATAAGGGAGACATAAGAAGCATGTATGAAGGAATAAAGAAAACCTGCGGTCCAGTGATCAAAAGAAGTGCACCATTGAAAACCTTGACTGGAGAAATCATCACTGATAAGAAACAGCAGATGGACAGATGGGTAGAGCACTATTTGGAGCTTTACTCAAGTGAGACCAAACTAGCGGATGATGCCCTCAACGCCATAGAGGCTCTACCAACTCTTGACCACCTGGACACACTTCCCACCATAACAGAAGTTAAGTGTGCTATAAATGAACTTGCATCTGGCAAGGCTCCAGGTAAGGATGGGATTCCAATAGAGGTTATCAGGAGTGGGCAAGACACACTCACTATACAGATCCACCAGCTAATAGAGCTATGCTGGCGTGAAGGACAAGTCCCACAGGATTTCAAAGATTCAAGCATCATAACACTGTACAAGAACAAGGGCGATCGGAGCGACTGCAACAACTATAGGGGTATCTCACTTCTGTGTATTGTTGGAAAAGTATTTGCCAGAATTGTTCTGCGCAGACTTCAAGTCCTAGGAGATCACGTCTACCCCGAATCACAGTGTGGCTTTCGGCAGAACCGGTCTACCACTGATATGATATTCTCATTGCGACAAATGCAAGAAAAATGCCGTGAACAGAATCAACCACTGTTTATTGCCTTCATCGACCTCACAAAGGCATTTGATTTGGTCAGTCGTGAGGGTCTGTTCAAGGCACTAAAGAAGATTGGCTGCCCACCAACTCTTCTGTCCATTGTGGAATCGTTCCACACAGGCATGAAGGGTATAATCAAGTTTGATGGTGCAACTTCTGAAGAATTTGAAATCAAGAGTGGAGTTAAGCAAGGTTGTGTACTAGCTCCCACCCTCTTTGGAATATACTTTTCACTTCTACTGAAATATGCATTTCATGATCAGGATGGTGGTATATACATTCACTCACGCTCAGATGGCGGCCTCTACAATGCTCAGAGATTGAAGGCTAAGACCAAAATTAGGAGGGTACTGATCAGAGAGTTGCTTTTTGCAGATGATGCTGCAGTTATGACCCACTCTGAGGAAGAATTGCAATGTCTACTATCTGCATTCTCCAATGCTTGTTCTGAATTTGGTTTAACAATTAGCAAAAAGAAGACACAGATTATGTCACAAGGTGCACATGGGGTACCATCAATCTTTATTGACGACGCCGAACTAGAGATAGTAGACCATTTTACATATCTAGGATCAGTGGTAAATGGCAAATTATCCCTATATCAGGAAATCAACATCCGGATTGGTAAGGCAGCAACAACAATGAACAGGTTAAGAAAAAGAGTCTGGAAGAACAGGAAGCTTACTGCCAAAACAAAAGTCCTTGTCTATCAAGCCTGTGTCCTTAGTACTCTTCTCTATGGCAGTGAAACCTGGACAACTTACTCACACCAAGAGAACAATTTGAACAGCTTTCATATGCGGTGTCTGCGAAGAATTCTTGGTATTAAGTGGCAAGACAAAATCACAAATACTGAAGTATTGGAAAGATCAGGTTGTGTGACAGTTTATTCCATGCTCAGTCTTCGTAGACTTAGATGGATAGGACATCTTAGGAGGATGGATGATGGTAGAATACCAAAGGATATCTTTTTTGGTGAATTACAGATGGGTAAGAGATCTCAGGGTCGGCCTCTACTACGATACAAAGATGTGTGTAAGCGGGACATGATTGATACAGGCATTGATAATGCACATTGGGAGCAAGTCGCCGCTGAACGTGTTGCATGGAGGGCAAATATCAGAAATGGAATAAAGTCAAAGGAGAAAATTATTGCAGAAAAGTCACACACCAAGCGTTTGAGACGTAAGATGGTGCATGATGGTGGAAATGACCACGTGTTCACATGCACCCACTGTGAACGGACATTTACAGCGCAAATTGGCCTTATCAGTCACACTCGCTACCGCCATAGTTAAAAGTTATTATGCCTTTTTAAAGCACAAACTATCGTCTGTCAAGACGGCAAGGTGCCAATGATGGTTCCAAATGTTGCTGTATGTAGCCAGGGGCCGGGTTGGGGTGAGCGCCCAACCTTGCATAAATACCCTAATGGCTCATGCATTCATCACCTATGCAGCAGAAGTCCAACTTCTTGCCTTCTCTTGGCGAAACTGGTTCAACTAACAGGAGAAGGGGCGGCGGCGAGTCACTGGCGCCGAGAAATATACAGAACGCTTTAGATGCTTATGCTCGTACGTTCATGCGCAGACATGTGTGTGCGTGCTTATACACCTAAACTCGAGTAAGACTACAGTCTGCTCTAGCAAAGGAAAGGTGCTGAATAAAGAGGCAACCAGCCAGGAGGCGCACCACATAAATCAGGATGCCACCAGTCACGCGCAATGAAATATGTCGATTACGGCTAAATGTTACGGTGCTCGCCCTACTTTGGACCCCCAGGCAGGTGCAGTGCCGGGCCATATGCATCGAAAGAGTCCAACCACAACTCTTTGAATTCCTTCTCAGATGTCCTGTGGAGCCAGGGGACTTGAGAATAGAGCGTCTGGCCATACAAAACAAAGACTAAAACTAATGCACTGGAATGCGGAGGGATTCAGCAACAAAACAATAGAACTAGAAAACATTTTGGACCAAGAAAAGGTAAGCGTATATTGCTTGCAAGAAACTCACCTCAGCGAAAACGAAATAATGTCTTGGAAATTGCCAGTATTAAGGACACTACTTTCTGAACTTAGCAGCCAGCATAAGGTCACCATACAGAGGATACCATCCCACTGTGGAGTACCCGGAAACGACAGAACTGATCGATTGGCTAAGGAAGGAGCAAAAGAACAACAGCCTGATGTGCCCGTTACCACCAAAATAAAAGAATTATCAAATCAGTCAGAAAGCCACCAAAACCTGCTCAAGATGACTACCACGTTATGGACAGACCAGAATAAGTCATTATTCTGCTTCTCAGAACAAGACACACTAGATTGCGCAACCACATGTATACAAGATTCAAGATTGGTGAATCAGCCATGTGCACGTGTGGATTATCGTCGCAGACAGCAGAGCACATACTCAGAGACTGCCCAATTTACAACATGTCTAGGCTAACCTTCTGGCCAACGGAGACGACAGTGGAAGATAAACTCTATGGACTGCTGAGTGAACTAAAAAGGACAGTTAAATTCACACAATAGGAAACATTGCAGTTATAGTATTTAAGGCGAACGAAAGAAGAAGAAAAAGCATTACATTACGAAGGCCAAGGACTGTTTACAAAAATTGATAATTAAAAAGATATCTTATCAAAAATGTTGAAACAATCATAACGGTACATGAAATTCTTTAACATTCAACAAAATAACTTACAAACGAAGTAAAAATTATTATTCATAAATGCCCTCGCGGGCCGCATAAAATCAGGTGGCGTGCCGCATGCGGCCCGCGGGCCGTAGTTTGCCCACCCCTGGCCTAGGTGATAGGAATGAGAGAGATGGCCATTAACAGGCGAAGTGAGTAGGACAAAACCTGGTCTGGCACAATCAGAGCCTGCGTGCACTTATTTTCGCACTGGCGAAAGGCCGTGCAAGCTTATGGGGATTATGTTGAAAAACATTACAAATAGTTATCCCCCCCCCCCCATTCTCTCTCTCTCTCTCTCTCTCTCTCTCTCTCTCTCTCTCTCTCTCTCTCTCTCTCTCTCCTCTCTCTCTCTCTCTGCTAAATTCTGGTGCAATTACGTTTGCTTATAGAATATGTCAAATATCATAATAACATGATAGTAATGCCTTGATTGATCACTACACTTATGTTCAAGCATTCAGCGAAATTGTTTTTTCGCATATCCTATTTACATCGCTGTCAAAAACAGCATTTTACCGCTGTTGTTGATGTCTTTGCAAGATTACGCAGAGTATTTTGCATTGCTTACTGAGCGACAATCTCAGATACCCCTGTAAGTAACCAACGCAACCCGATTCCCTACCGAATCTCGCGCAGCTGTTTCCTCACACGTGGATATACGGGATTACGGAGAAAATCGTTAACACCCTCGCCAGGCGAGACCGGCTCTGCGGAATTGCTATATATCTCAAAGAAAAACACCCCGACAAACAAAATTGATGGTCCTTCATTATTATTCTGATGATCATATTGTTCTTCTCTTGTATCATCATAAAGGTCTTTCACATAATCTGTCCACGCATGTAAAATCTGATCTTTTTCTATTCTGATTTTGCCATCTTTGGTTTTTAGGCAACCTGTTGATGTGTGTGTTCTTTTGTTAGTGACGTCATTAATTCTTGTGTGCATTAATTTGGTATTCTGGGTGTTGTGTTGGTTTTCAATTTCCTTGCAATTTTCCACAAGCCATGTTTCTTTTGCCTCTTTGCATAGCTTATAATTTTCCTGTGAATCTCTTCATATATTTCCTTGTTATTTTTGTTATTTCTTCTTATTTCCATGAGTTTTAAGATGTCTTCCATCATCCATTTCTTGCGTCCTATTATCTTTATTTTTGGGATTATCATTGTTGTTAGTGCAGCTTCTTGACCGATTTCTTTTATATTTCCAATTGATCACTGACGTTTTGAAATAATATTTCCATATCGGACAATGCATCGAATCTGTTCTTTACCTCTACGTTGAATTTATCTTTTATCTCCTCACTCTTCAGTGCCTGTAGATCAAATTTTGCGTTTCTATTTGTATATTTGACTTTCTTTCAGTTTATATGTAAATTCTTCTTCTTCTTCTTCTTCTTCTTCTTCTTCTTCTTCTTCTTCTTTTTCTTCTTCTTCTTTTTCTTCTACTTCTTCAGCGTTCCGAGCCATTGAGGTTCTTTGCTGCAGATACCTACCGTCTCCATTCGTCTCTCTGGTTGACCTTCTCTTGCCAGTCGTTGATTCCAAGTGCTTGTAGGACTGTACATGTATTATCTCTCCACCGTCTTCTTGGTCTACCTTATATGCAAATTGCCTAAGATTAATCTATGGTTGCAGTAGCAGTCTGCGCTTGCTAGGGGGACATAAACATCTAATATTGATACAAGGGAAATTACTAGAATTTGAAAATGAAAATGGTATACCTAGGTATAATATCAATAACTAACATTAAAGTCTTTTATTTTTTATTGAGAATATAAGAAATCAATACTAAAGTCATAAATTTGCAATCCTGAGAAGAAAGCTATTAAAATTTTTAAACAATATTTGTTAAATGTTTATTTACTTACATTTTATGATACACTTTTTCAATTCTATGTTTACGTTTAATTATTAATACTGTACTTTTAATGATAAGTGTGGAGTAGTAACCAGGTTTATTCCCCTCTCTTTGGGGAAACAACATTTTTTACTGGCCTCTTAAGGCCACCCACAATTTAAAGACAATTTACTTACATTAACGGCGAAGGACCTTGGAAGTCTATGGGGTTTATGTTGATAAATATGTTTAGAGGAAATGTCATTTATATTTGTAAATTTCATTCAATTTGAACAAGTAGCTTTCTCTCTCTCTCTCTCTCTCTCTCTCTCTCTCTCTCTCTCTCTCTCTCTCTCTCTCTCTCTCTCTCTCTCTCTCTCTCTCTCTCTCTCTCCCAAATGCTGGTGCAATTACGTTTGCTTAGAGAATATTTAAAATATAATAGCATGATAGTAATGCCTTGATGGGTGCCTCCTTCCCTTCACTAGCACACGGGACACCCTTGGGCAAGGTGGAGTACCCGTTTAGCCCCGCAATCATGGTAACGTGAAGCCATGTGTGCAGGTGATGGATGAAGTTGAGGAGCAGCCGACAGATAGTTGTAGGTTATGGTCTCCAGTTTCACGGCGGTAGGCAGAGGATCTCTTTTTTGGGAGACATTGGCTACGGTCATCGACCAGTATGGTCACTGCTAGGAAGGAAAGCAATGGCAAACAACCTTCTTTACAGATGCCAAGAATATTATATACTGCAGTGTTATCGATAATCAGAGAAACAGCGTAAATGGGTGCTCCATAGGAGCAGCCTCGCCCGGAAGGGGTAGTCATGTGCACCAGGTGATTCCAGACCGTCATCAGGCGACTGGGTGCAAAAGAATATCAACATTGAAAGTAGGAACTTGGAATGTAAGAACTATGAATGGGGATGGAAAATTTGATAACATTAAGAATGAAATGAGAAGATTAAATATTAACCTGTTAGGTATATGTGAGATCAGATGGACAGGAATGGGCATTTTGACATCTGAGGAATATAGAATAATCTATTCTGGTGGAGAGAAACAACAGCGAGGAGTAGCAATTATAATGGATATAGAGAAAGCAAAATCGATCAAAGGATATTGTACTGTATCAGACAGAGTGTTACTGGTGAAGTTGAGTGGAAGACCTTTTGATGTCAACGTCATACAAGTTTATGCACCAACAGCAGACAGTAGTGATGACAGCATTGATGAATGATTTAGAGAAAGCCTTCAAGAAATGCAAGAATTCTGAAATAACTATCATAATGGGTGACTTGAATGCTAAAGTTGGAAATCAACAGGACGGATGCATAGTGGGTAAGTATGGACTAGGGCAGGGGTGGGCAAACCTTTTGTGCGTAGGGCCGCATTGGAAAATGTAAAGCTATTGTATAAAATGTCCATTTTGCTTACAGCAACCTATCACAATAAGTAATTATTAATTATTTATTAAGCAGTATAAATAAATAATGATTGCAATGTTATTTTACTTATATACTTATACATTATATTTGACAATATGGACAAAAACTTTTACTAATTTGTTAACAAGATTTTACAACATGTTATTAAAACAAATATTCTTTCTTATCTATCAATGGCTTTAATTTAGACACACACCGACTACATTGTCACTACAGTTGTTGGTTTCTAATGAGATGTATGTAACTGCTTGCACTTTTTGACATTATTCTTGAAATCTGGAGCAAGTTTACTTGTTGAAATTCGCATGACAGCATGCAAGTTGCAGTCCGACAATAAAGACCTACTCTTAGATTTGTTGATCTTTAAGGAAGAGAATGCTTGTTCGCAAATGATTGTTGATCCAAATAATGATAAAAGTTTAGCTGCAAAGTTTTTCAAGTTGGGAAAAGATTCTTGTGATAAAGATCCATAGAAATCCAGCAAACCATCTGACTTGAATTTCTCTTTCAGGTCATGATCTGCTTCTAAGTCAAGCAGCACCAACTGTATATTCTCTGTGGCTGTATCAGCTTCTGCACTGAAAGGGGAACTGAGAATATTGCTCTACGTTCTTGAAATCTTGGAATCTCCATCCAAATTCTTCAATCAGTGCATCTAATTGGGCTTTGTACTTTTCAGTCATTTTACCAGAAATGGTTTCTTGTTTCAGCAAAGGGAAGTGACAAAATCTTTTTCACTTGCTTGTCTGGAGTACAGTGAGAGTTTTGCCTGAAATTATTTTACATGTACATACAATTCATGTGCGAACACACCATTGCCCTGAAGTTTGTCAATTCAGTTCATTTAACTTTTCCATAATTTCAATGGCAAACATAAAGTCTAACTTCCACTCTTTATTGACAATATTAGTATTAAAGTCACAGTCAATGCCCTTCATCTCTAGGAACATCACTATTTCTTCTCTGAGTTCCCACACTTACCTCAACAGCTTGCCGAGACTCAGCCATCGAACAGTGGTGTCCCCTCTGCTGTGTGTCCACCGTGACGAGGTAGAGGGGCTTGTGCGTCCCAATGACCCCAAGAGCTATGCCGACGGTAGCACAGCTACTGGTAGGGCCACCCATGTCGGACAGGTCAAGGGAGAGGGACTAGACGAAGAGACACACAAACCTGCTGCCTTGTAGGTAGACTGGGGACAGTCAAAGGCTAGGGAAAGCATCCCGAATACATGCTTGTCAAAATCGGATGTACTGAGCCACAGGCTTGACAAAGCAGTGCAACGTAAAACCTGCTGTCTTGTAGGTAGACTGGGGACAGTCAAAGGCTAGGGAAAGCATCCCGAATAAATGCTTGTCGAAATCGGATATACTGAGCCACAGGCTTGACAAAGCAGTGCAACGTAACTTAATTCACGATGTCACAAATCAAAATTAATCGTTATGGTGCTAATCCCGTGAAGTCCCATCAGGCGGCGATAGTGCCGGGCCCCCTGCCTCGAGGGGGTCCACCCATGACTACTGGTGGTCACCTTCCCCTGTGCTGTGGAGTCAAGGCACAGAGGAGTAGGTTAAGAGCTATTGACCAAATACCCCGGACACTCAACATACTACAGTGGAATGCCGAAGGAGTTTACAAGAAGAAAGACTCCCTAACACAGCGTCTTCATAAAGATAGAATAGATGTGGCATGCATTCAAGAGACACATCTCAACGCCAATCACAAATTCTCAGTCAGAGGATATCAGGCCACACGTTTCGACCGCGAAGGACACAAAGGGGGAGTTCTAATACTTACACGAAACACAATACCTTGCAGCGAAGTATCTGTGATCTCTGACAACCAAACGGAAATTATAGGTGTTGATATAATGATAAAGGATGTGAAAATAAGAATCTACAATCTGTATAGCCCAGCAGATAAGGACCTTACACTCTCAAATATGAAAATAGCTGACACAAACTGCATTATTGTTGGAGACTTTAATAGCCGTTCAGAAAGATGGGGATACCCAGATACTGACAAAAGAGGAGATGAATTGGAGGACTGGGAAATAGACTCAAATCTCCATCTACTCAACAAAGCGGATGACACACCGAGCTTCTACTCCAGAAGATGGCTTACCACTTCTACTCCAGACTTAGCTTTCTGCACAGGAGACATCCTCCACAAAATCGATCGCCATGTGCTGGACCAATTAGCAGGTAGTGACCACAGACCAATCAAGCTTGTAATGAATATGGAGTATGTTCCACAGGAGCAAAAGCCCTTGCCCCGCTGGAATTACAAACGAGCAGATTGGGACAGATTTGCCATACTAACAGACAAATATTGTGAAAACATAAATACACGATATGGCAACATAAAGCAAATGGTGGAAAGTCTAAACAGAGCGATAATACAGGCAGCCACTGAGTCCATTCCAAGAGGAGCGAGGAAAAATTACAAACCATACTGGACTGAAGAACTACAAAGTTTGGAGGACAAAGTTGAAGATGCCAGGAAGACAGCAGAGAGAGAACAAACAATTGAAGCGAACATCTCTCTTAAAGCCATCTCAGCAAAATATAAAAGAACAGTAAATCAAACAACAAGAGATTGTTGGATGGAAAAAACAGAAAACCTGAATTTTGACAGGGATGGAAACAAACTATGGAAACTAGTGAAAGCCATGAACAATGAAGGACCTAGAAACAAACAAATAACAATTAAACAAGGAAATGCCTTGCTTACAGGAAAAAAGGCTGCAAATGCACTAATGGAACACTATGCAAATGCAAACCACATTGATATTACAACCGAACAGAAGAAAGCAATCAAAGACAAACAGATACATCATAGAAATACAAAGACAGCAGCAGAATATATGATGGCAAATCTAACAATGGAAGAAATGGAACAGGCAATGAATACCCTAAAAAAGAAGAAATCACCAGGAAAGGATGGAATCACAAATGAAATGCTAATAGGACTAGGCACCAAGGCAAAGAAGAAACTACTAGCAGTCCTAAATAACAGCTGGAAGAGAGGAATAGTCCCACAGGCATGGAAGGAAGCTATACTAATACCAGTCCCAAAGAAAGGAAAAGACCTGGAAGAACCAAATGGCTATCGACCTATCAGTCTACTTAGCTGTGTAGGAAAATTAATGGAACGCATTATCAATGGCAGGCTAACATGGCATCTGGAAGAAAACAAACTCTTAACACCACACCAAGCAGGATTCAGAAAGTACAGATCCACTGAAGATCAAATAACCTATATAGCTCAGGAAATAGAGGATGCCTTCCAAGAGAAAAAGCACACACTAGCAGTCTGGATAGATTTAGAAAAAGCATTTAATAAAGTATGGAAGGAAGGACTGAAAGTAAAACTGCAAAACATGCATGTTTGTGGAAAAATGTATAAATGGATCAGCCACTACCTTGAGAACAGAACTGCCAGGACAAAAGTACAAGGACAAACAAGCAAAATGATGCTGCTGGAGCAAGGTGTCCCCCAAGGAGGAGTTCTCTCACCAACATTATTCCTAGCATATATAAATGACATCACAGAAAATTTTCCAGCCAGAGTACACACATCCTCCTTTGCAGATGACCTAGTCATATGGACATCTGAAGAATATATTAGTACAGCTAACAGCAGAATACAGCAAGCCTTATTAGACGCTAGAGGACTGGTCAAAATCATGGCTAGTGAAGATAAGTGAGGAGAAAACAACATGCACAGTGTTCTCCCTCTCAAATAAAACTCAGCAACCTAAGCTGGTATTGAATGGAAAAATATTGCGCCATGAAGAAAATCCAAACTATCTAGGAGTCACCTTTGATCGTCGCCTGACATGGAAGACACAGGTTGAGAAAAATCGAACAAGAGCAAGGCAGAGAATGGCAATCATGAAAAAGCTTGCTGGTACAACGTGGGGAGCAGATGAGAAAGTTCTCAAGAAGTTATATACTGGACGGGTGAGGCCAGTACTGGAATATGGCATTGCAGCTTGGGCAACAGCAGCTAAGTCAAACTTTAGCAAAATAAGTAGAGTCCAAAACCAAGGAATGCGAATCATAACTGGAAGCCTGAAGACAACGCCAATTAATGAACTAGAAAAGATCACTTGTTTACAACCAATGCAGGATAGAAGAGATAGCAGAGCCCAGCAACAAGCAATAAAATTTAGAAGATTGACAGACCACCCTATGTACAACAGATTTAATGGTTTTGGAAAGGGAAGACTGAAGCGTAGCAACTTTGTAGAAACTGCAAAACGAAGGATTAGGGCAGATCCTATACTTAACATATCAACAGTCAAGCCCATACACAATGCACACAAGTTCCCAGCTTGGAGACAGCAGCAACTGCCTGAGATGATAGAAAACATTCCTGGTATTGAGTAAAAGAACACTCAGCATGAAACCGAAAGAAGAGAAATAACCCTAAACTACATAAAAGAACATTACCCAAGCAGGAATTGGACCCATGCATATACAGATGGATCAGCCAAAAATTCAATAGAGAATGGAGGAAGAGGAATTCTCCTAAATTTAAAAAATGGAGTGAAAAAAAAACACATTCAATGGCAACTGGAAAATTTTCAAGTAACTTCAAAGCGGAGGCAGAGGCTCTGAAAACTGCAGCAGAAATGCTCCTGATGGAGGAAAATAAAGAGAAGCAAATAGCTATCGTCACAGATGCAAAGTCAGCTGTCTCAATACTGAAGAGCAATAACAGCACATAACTAACTGACCTAAGAGCAGCACTCCATGGTCTATGCCAGAAATCCAAAAAAGTTGTAATACAGTGGATCCCATCACATTGCAGTATACCTGGAAACGAAGAGGCTGACAGACTGGCAAAAGAGGGCGGACGACTACCACAGCCTGACATAGTCATAACCTATAATGAGGCAAAGAGTTTGATAAAAAGCACTTATAGAACCAAATGGGAATGAGAGCATCCAGGCCATCAGAAGGATGATGCATATTACAAACTCGACCGAAGAGAACAAGTAGCAATCTTCAGACTCCTCACAGGACATAACAGGCTGAAATACCACTTGTTCAATAAACTAAAGATAGGAGATACCGATGAATGTAATTGTAGAACTGGAAAAATGACAGCAAAACATTTGCTGCAGGATTGCCCAACGTATGCAGAACAGAGAAAGATATTTTGGCCGACACCTGCTTCATTAGAGAACAAGCTCTATGGAGATATCAATAAGCTAAAGTTGACCGCAGATTACTTTAACTACATACAGGTTGACATTTAAATGTACATGAAGACCCAGAGGCATGAAATGGAATATTGCTTGGATAGCAAATCCATTATGTGGAAAGTCCAAATCGAAAGCTCGCTGTGTGGGCTTCATAAAAGGCGGAAAAGTGTCCTAGTGGCAAGAAATGGAATATTGCTTGGATAGCAAATCCATTACATGGAAAGTCCGAATCAAAAGCCCATTGTGTGGGCTTCATAAAAGGTGGAAAAGTGTCCTAGTGGCATGAAATGGAATATTGCTTGGATAGAAAATCCATTACGTGGAAAGTCTGAATCAAAAGCCCACTGTATGGGCTTCATAAAAGGTGGAAAAGTGTCCTAGTGGCACGAAATGGAATATTGCTTGGATAGCAAATCCATTACATGGAAAGTCCGAATCGAAAGCTCACTGTGTGGATGTTATCTGCAGACTGCATACTTCTGGTTTCCGGAAGAACAGCCTATGGTGAACGGAAGGCCCAATATACGGAAGTGAGGCTAAGCAGCCATGTGCAGGACGTGACGATTCCTTGGGTGAGCCCAGTACCAGAGCTCTATGTATCGGCTCTGCAAGTATGGAAGCCTCCTTGGATGGCGGGGAATGCCCATGGTCTGCCCCTGCCTTCCCTTGAGGGCTGACCAGGATCTTTGGCTGTTCTATATGGACCAGCTGGGATGGGGGATAACACCACAACAGTGAGAGTCAAACGTCCTAAGAAACCCCCGGGAAGGTTAACCCGGTCAACAAATGCCCGCAGAAGTCGGATGTGTCGGCCTAACGGCGCAAGAACGCAGCTCTGCTGTAAACAGGCACAACGCAATCACATCCGAAAAACAACTCCGGATGAACGAAGAAGAAGAAGAAGAAGAACAGTGGTGTGGTACAGGACATCGGATTGTTCAGTTTCCAAATCGTCAAGTAATGCCTTGAAATGTATGTGATTAAGTCCTCTTGTTCTGATGAGGCTGATGACACTGATAACTGGGTCAATAACATGCTTGATATTCAAAACAGTTTTTCACAGACTTTCTTGATGAATCACACAGTGAAGTGGTAATAATGTGTGGTCTGGATATTCTGCTTTAATCTTATCACTTATCAACTTTACCAGACCTACATTTTTTTAGTCAAAGCACGAGCTCCGTCAGTTGTAACACTTGCCATCTTGTTCCGAACTAACCCAGTTCTTTCAAAAAAGTTAGTAAAAGCATTTAATATATCATGGTCTGTGGTTGTGTCTTTGAGTGACTCAACACTCAATAACTCTTCAGTGAGTTTGAAAGAAGTGTTTATTCCACGTATAAATATCAATAATTGGGCAGTATCGTGTACATCGGTACTCTCATCCAATGCAAGAGACTACCACAAGATTTGTTTACTTGCATCTTGAAGTTTATGCATAACATTGTCACTTATCTTATCAACACGTCTGACCACAGTTCTCCTGGATAAAGTAATATTGTCAGATCTTTTATTTGTGTGTGTGTGTGTGTGTGTGTGTGTGTGTGTGTGTGTGTGTTCTGGACACATAATGTTTGCTGCATCTAGCAAACATTCCTTGATGAACTCGCCATCTTAAAATGGCTTGTTCTGTTTTACAATTCTGTGTGACAGCACAAGACTAGCTTCAGTTGCAGCATCTTGAATTCAAGACTGTTTAGTGAAAACAGTTTGCTGTTTCTCCAAAAATTTTCACCACCTCAAGGCATTTCCTTTCCCTCCCTTCAGTTGTTAAATTGTATCCGAAATCGGAATATTTTGTTTGATAATGTCTTTTTAAATTGTACTCCTTGAAGACAGCCACTGACTCACGACACAACAAGCAAACTGATTTGCTACCAACTTTTATAAAACAGTACTTAGTTGTCCATTCATAATTAAAAACACGGCATTCATCGTCAATCTTGCGTTTATTATTGACACTCATTTTAAAAATAAAATTCGAACAGTTAGAACTGTACAAAACTTTAAAACGGAAATGAAACAAAACCTACTTCCGGCTGTGTGTGAAAATAAAATATTCGGAAAACAAGTAGTAAACTCAGAATAAATTTCAGAAATATATCAAGACTACTACAACAAATAAATTAATTTGAACATTTTAAATGTGGAAATAATTTAAAACAGCAAAAGACTTTTAAATTTAATATTTTCTTGCAAAATAAATCAATTTATTCACCGGAGAAATATCTGTTTTTTTCATAAAATCATCCTTATTAAATTTTTCATGCCGATAAATATTTCTCTATATAAAAATCGATAAATTAGCATTTAAGCATAACATGGTTCCAAATGTTGCTGTATGTAGCCAGGGGCCGGGTTGGGGTGAGCGCCCAACATTTCATAAATACCCTAATGGCTCATGCATTCATCACCTATGCAGCAGAAGTCCAACTTCTGGCCTTCTCGTGGCGGAACTGTTTTAACTAACAGGAGAAGGGGCGGCGGTGAGTCACTGGCGCCGAGAAATATACAGAACGCTTTAGATGTGTATGCTCGTACGTGCATGCGCAGACATGTGTGTGCGTGCTTATACACCTAAACTCGAGTAAGACTACAGTCTGCTCTAGTAAAGGAAAGGCGCTGAATAAAGAGTCAACCAGCCAGGAGGCGCACCACAGAAATCAGGATGCCACCAATCACGCGCAACGAAATATGTCGACTACGGCTAAATGTTACGGTGCTCGCCCTACTTTGGACCCCCAGGCAGGTGCAGTGCCAGGCCATATGCCTCGAAAGAGTCCAACCACGACTACTGGAAGTCCTTCTCAGATGTCCTGTGGAGCCAGGGGACCTGAGAATAGAGCGTCTTGCCATACCAAACAAAGACTAAAACTAATGCACTGGAATGCGGAGGGAGTCAGCAACAAAACAATAGAACTAGAAAACATCTTGGACCAAGAAAAGGTAAGCGTATGTTGCTTGCAAGAAACTCACCTCAACGAAAACGAAATGATGTCTTGGAAATTGCTAGTATTAAGGACACTACTTTCTGAACATAGCAGCCAGCATAAGGTCACCATACAGTGGATACCATCCCACTGTGGAGTACCCGGAAGCGACAGAACTGATCGATTGACTAAGGAAGGAGCAAAAGAAGAACAGCCTGATGTGCCCGTTACAACCAAAAGAAAAGAATGATCAAATCAGTCAGAAAGCCACCAAAACTTGCTCAAGACGACTACCACGTTATGGACACACCAGAATAAGTCATTATTCTGCTCCTCAGAACAAGACACAATGATTACGCAACCACATGTATATAAGATTCAAGATTGGTGAATCAGCCATGTGCACGTGCGGATTATCGTCGCAGACAGCAGAGCACATACTCAAAGACTGCCCAAATTACAATATGTCTAGGCTAACCTTCTGGCCAAGGGAGATGACAGTGGAAAATAAACTCTATGGACTGCTGAGTGAACTAAAGGGGACAGTTAAATTCACACAATAGGAAACATTGCAGTTATAGTATTTAAGGCGAACGAAAGAAGAAGAAAAAGCATTACATTACGAAGGCCAAGGACTGTTTACAAAAATTGATAATTAAAAAGATATCTTATCAAAAATGTTGAAACAATCATAACGGTACATGAAATTCTTTAAAATTCAACAAAATAACTTACAAACGAAGTAAAAATGTTTATTCCTAAATGCCCTTGCGGGCCGCTTAAAAATCAGGTGGCGGGCCGCATGCGGCCCGCGGGCCGTAGATTGCCCACCCCTGGCCTAGAGAATGTTAAGGCCAAGCATTACACATGCCAACGACAATATCTGCTATGTGACTCATGTTACTAGAATGAAAAATGCATTCAAATATATTAGATATTTATAGGCTGTCACAGAAATAGAGATTATGGGACACTCGTAGAATTATCAGCGTGTGCCACGCCGATAAATGTGTCCATTACCAAAATCTCCAGCCAACTTAGTGTTGTTGTTGTTGTTGTTGTTGTTGTTGTTGTTGTTGTTGTTGTTGTTGTTGTTGTTGTTGTTTGTCAATCAAGAATGATGATGACCATTCATTTCATCCAGTGGGGTTGAAAGTGTGGAGCCGCGAGTTCTAAGATGGCTGATAAGGCCTATTTTGGCTCGAAATGTTCTTTGACAATGTGGACAAAGAATGCTTGACGTTTCTGGAGGAGGATTTCCTGCAGTGGTTTTTCTGTCCTGCCTTTCTTCACAGCTCTTGCAATCCTGGTTGCCTCACACGTGACTGCACCCTTGCGTAAAGATGCACGCCACGAATTTCGGTCTCTGGCTGCAGTCTCCCAGGTGTCATGATCAATTCCAAAAGCATTCAGTGAGATTTTCAGTGTCTTTAAAGCGTTTCCTCTGGCCGCCTTGAGAACGTTTACCACAACGCAACTCGCCGTAAAAAATTAGTTTAGGGAGCCTGTGATCTGGCATGCGAGTTAAGTGACCAGCCCAGCGAATCTGATTCTTCATTAGTAGAGTGTGGATACTGGGCAGTGACGCTCTTTCTAGGACTTCAGTGTCTAGGATCTTGTGTTGTCATTTAATCTTCAATAGCTTCCTAAGGCAGGCTGTGTGGAAATGGTTTAATTTCCTAGCGTGTCGCTGGTAAACAGTCCAGGTTTCACAAGCATATAGCAGTGTGGATAATACAACTGCTTTGTATACTTTCAGCTTTGTTTGCAGTCTTATTCCATTTTTGTGCCATACATTCTTGTACAGTCTGCCAAAGGTCGCGCTGGATTTGGAGATTCTTGTACCGATTATGCCACATGACAAGGCCATTCAAGTATTTACCTATTTGTCTTCCATACACTTTCTTTTCAATAAGTTTGCCAGTTGTCAGAAAGTTTTAAAGTTCATGTATCCTCGTACCATTCTATCAAAAAACTACGCCTAATTTCCTCATCATTCAATACGCGAATTATACATCTTTTCCAAATGACACACAAGACAATATAAAAATTGAACACTAGTGTGACCTCTGACCAGAGGTTGGTATAGTCCTTAGTACTCTTGACTTCCAAACAAAGGACTGGGTTCAATCCCCAGCAGTGGTAATATGTTGTTGTTTTTTTACCAGTTCGACTCTGGAGTCGACCCAGCCTCATAAAAATAGTTATCGAGCAATTTTGTAGAACTTTCTGGAAAGGAAAGCCACAAGGAAGAGCGCTATCCGCCGCATCTCTTGACAACAAAAATATGTCAAGGCCTAAGACTTCACATCCCAACGGCAGTATCTTATATGAGTCCACCTGTACATGTTATGGTGACATTACAAGGAATCGAACTTGCCACCTCCAAATAATGACAACGCCGTGCTGAAAGAAGTGTACTGCGACGCGTGGTCAACAAGACAACCTTAAAAATTATGTCTGAATTAGACGGCGCTATCATCCACCTGAAGATACAACTATGGAATTCTCATCATCAATTGCCTTGCCAGCTGGCGTAAGCATTCATGTTTCTCCACAGATCTCGGTCTTTGGTGTTCTGGATCAACTATGCTGATGAAATTCCTCCAACCATGGAAAACGAACACAATTGATATCTTGTCAATGGTTTAACACCATGGGTTTTAAATATATTTATTAATCAAACATTTTTCAAATAATAATTACACAAACACTTCAGGTCGTTGTGCAATTGCACCTCTTGCATGTGTGTGTGAAGCATTGTGTTGTATTTTGTTTATTTGAATTCACTAAAGAATTCTGGATAGATATTTTAATCTACTCCGCGGTATTTCTTTGTTGTTTCTTTAAAAGTAATACACCCATGTTGCTTTCATTGTGCTTATAGCGCCACACCACTTTTAGGCTTGTGCTGCCAAATCTTTGTGGGTTGAAACAATTACAAGTGTCATGTTCGAATTCTGGTATCCTTAAATCTTTAAGCTGTCGTACTATTTAATGTGTCATCTTGATTTTGTTTGTCTTCTACGAGCATCAGTCAATATGTGTGTAATTATGTATCATGTTATTACTTTTTTTTTTTTTTTTTTGTAGAAAATATTATACATTGCTTAGTACAAATCTTGTGATACTGTCGTCTGTTCTGAACATCAGATAAAGAATTTTTTTTCCGCTTTTCCATCCTGTTTCAGGATATTGCGGTCAACACCAGCATCTTTCAGCTGTATGTTGATTCCTAGGCTAGATTACGCTCATCAGCACGCCACGACTTTCTGAGCGACCGGCTCCATACTCTCATAAGTCACTGGCGCGACTCGAACCACTTCTAATTCTCATGCGCCCACGTCAACCACGAGAGTATTCGGGGTTAACGGGGAAAGCTGCTACCCCCTCGGCCAGGTAGCCGGCTCAAATAAAGAATATGTTCAACAAATCTGGTTACGAACAACTATTTCAAAAATATGTGTATAACGTACTGTTCCTAGTGTAGTATAAGATTTATTAAATTAGTTACAACAAGCAACAGTCTCGTGGATTTACCCTAGGACAAAAAAACACATAAACAGTGACTCCTGTGTTAGACATCTGTGCCAGCCAAGGCCGTGATGATCTCTGGCGTAACTCTTCACATTTCTTACACGCCAGAGAGACGTAAGGTTCACGATTCTGTAATTTAAACACAATATATAGAGAGAGATATAGAGACATATAAAGACATTCCAAACAATGTATTCCCTTAGTGAATTTAAACACAAAGCATACGCACACGACGCCATGCAGTGAAATACACCAGCCAATAAATCGTGCAACCTTTTGTTTGTGGCTTCTGTGTATAAATATAAAGAAACAAACTGTAAATAGATTGGCTATTAACAATTTGTACCTTGAATAAGGGGGCTGAGTGGTCTCGAGTTGTGGTGTCCGCCTCGAGTGCTGGAGGTCCCGGGTTCAGGCCTCGGTGAGGACCGGGATTTATTTAAAAAATCCACCTGGACTTCCAGTAATAAAATTTCCCCTGGTCTCTGGGTAGTTAGATCGGACGCCCTTGTGTATTGTTGCGCACGTAAAAAATCCCTTGGCAGTTGGAAATCGAAAAAGAGTAGCCTAACGGCGCTGCCCGGGCAAAATTTCGAGTTAAAAACCTACCCAAAGTATTTCAGGATCCTCGCCGATGCAACGGAGTTCGTGCATTGAGCTGAGTTTCTCCAGACTCAGGTTTGCGTTAGGAGGAAAACGGAGCACTTATGGGTTAAACCATGTGCCGCGATGTTGATCCATCGACTAAACGACGACGACTTGCACCTTGAATGACTGTTTGTATTAATAATTATTTGAAGAACATGTTTTCCCCTCGATAATGAAGTAAATGTGTATTTCTGAAATTTTAGTTGAGTTGAGATGCGTTAAGTTTAAGCTTAAAAAAAATAAAAAGCTTAAATGTCGACAGGGTCGACGTCACTGCACCGGGTTTTATTATCCCATATGGCTCCGTCTCTTTCCGAAGCGCCGAACGCGTCGCACAAAGCACGAACTCCGTAGCTCCAGCGACGACCCACGGGAGTCTCCGAAAAATTTAACTCGTGAGCCGCAGGACTCGGCCCGGAATCGAACGCACAACCTTCGGAGCCCGAGCGTTAAGTTTCATCAAGAACCGTCATCACAACACTTGGGACATGCCCATGGGCGCTCCTTCCTCATCTTCAACCACCAGAAAAGAGTCCCAATACTAGTGACACCAGTAACAATCTGCTTATGTGTCCGTCTGGTCTTACCTCGGAGAACTAAGTGTGTCTGCCAGGTCCTATGGTCACGATATTTATGTTCTTTGTTTATTTTTCATATGTATTTTTAGACGAGAAAAATTTTAAACTGTGTATTCCTAATAAGTTTTGTTTTTCACCTTTCACTTCTCTTTCACACACACACACACACACACACACACACACACACATGCAACGCACGCACGCACGCACGCACACACACACACACACACACTTCTCTTTTATAACTAAAATGCACAGTCAGTTTGCTTCTAACGAAAAGTGACATTGGCACAAGCAAGAGAGAAAATAAGTTTGTAGGAAACGCCCAAATCAGCCTAAATCAAAGTACGAGTATACGAATATTTATGAATCTAGTCTTGTCGAAGAGAGTCACCATCGCTAGCACACGGATACGCACAATGAAATATATACATTATCTTGTTATTCTATATGCAATCTCATTGATTAACAAAAGAACATAGATGTCTACAGCGCTTGCATGATGTCTTAAAGCTGAACGTTTTGGTAGCCATTTGTTGCAAGTGTAATAATTAAATACAGATGAAATAGAACGTCGTCTCATTTTCCCATGAAGAAACCAACTGAAGGATCAAAGATTGCACTGTCAAACAGCAGCGTTCTCTGCCGCCAAATGTAACACTTTTCATAAACAGTCGTATTCGTATGCAAAATGTCATCATCGTCAATGGGTCAGGTTCATTGTTGCTGTAACGGGAAAGGATAAGTAAATATCTGTTTTAAAAATGTGTGAAGTATGGTGTGGAGAGCACATTGTTTAGTAATCAGTAGTGTGCCTGTGTGGTTTCTGATGAAAGTGCAGCGAATGTCGTAGACATACAGAAAAACCAACGAATCCAACAAGAATCAAACACGTAAACTGATTAGAAAAATTAAACGTACACTGACAAAATATTTTGGGGCGCGTTATGAGAAGAAATAATCTAGAGAACTTGGTGACTACTGGCAAGTTGGGAGGAAAAGAACTAGGGAAAGGTAGAGAAGTAAATATCTGGATGGCTTGGCCACTTGGTCGATAAAAAAAAAAAAACAGATCTGATTCGCTAATCTGGTGATCTTGTGAAATGGCGAAACATGACCGCTCACACGAAAACGAAATGATGTCTTGGAAATTGCCAGTATTAAGGACACTACTTTCATGTTACATGACGAGATTTGTGTGCCTAAACCGCTTTCTTGTATGTCATCTGATTAAACTATAACATCACTGCCAGTCCATGACAACAAGAAATTCATATTAAACAGAAATACGCAAACGGCCCTTTTCCACTCATAGAGACGTATTGGGTACACGGTGCTGGCTCCAACTTGGATATAGACCTACAGGAACTCGATGGGTGATGTGGTCAATATAATGCCTGTGACCCAGAAGGGTGTTCTCACTTTGACATTTATAGGGTTTACGTGCTTTCACAGCCTTGGTCTTGTTGGACTTATAAATCAATAACGAACAGGGTAGACTGTCACTCCCATGATCACCCAGGACATCCCATTTGACATTCAATATTGCCTGCTCCGTGGCGAGGGCGTTACGGACGCAGTTCGTAATTTAGTAACACTCTTCTTGCTCTCCTTCTCCTTCTCTCTTGTATCCCACAGGGAAGCTTGAGCTATTACGCAACTCACGCCAAATCCTCTCTTATCTGTTGCCATCTACTTCTGCTACCTCCGTGATCTAACCATATAATTCATCAATGTCGCTATTTCTCTTCTCACGGTGGTTTAGGTCTCCTTTCGATTACCTTGTGGGTTGCAGAACAGGACATTTTGTTATGTTATCAACAGCCTTTCTATAAATGTGTCCTAATTGTTTTTGTCGCCTCTAGCCACGACCCCAGGTGTCTCCGAAAAGTAAATTTCTCTCGTGAACCGAATGATGGAGTGGTAACCGAAGCCATGACTTTTGAAGGGCGAGGTGAGCTATTTGATAAATTCTCGCGAATACAATGTTAGCCCGTCTATTCTGGACAGGCACCAGTTTATGAATGCATGTAGTTTATTAGTTTTTGTTTTACTCTATCTCCATATTTCTGACCGATCCATCTTACTGGTTTGACGTTACAGTTGAATAATTTACGTTTGGTACTAGAATGACTCTGTGGGCTTACGAACACAATTCGTAATCATGCATACCGCGTTCGAAACACCGCGGTGGGCGATTTGGAAACAGACCAGGCTGTTTTGCGTTGGTTTTCATGCAATGGTATGGGTAGGGGCTGAGTGGTCTCGAGGTATGGTGTCCGCCTCGAGTGCTGGAGGTCCCGGGTTCAAGCCCGGGTGGGGACCGGGATGTTTTTTCACGTGGACTTCCAGTAATAAAATTTCCCCTGGTCTCTGGGTAGTGAGATCGGACGCCCGTGTGTATTGTTGCGCACGTAAAAAATCTCTTGGCAGTTGGAAATCGAAAAAGAGTAGCCTAACGGCGCTGCCCGGGCAAAATTTCGAGTTAAAAATCTACCCAAAGTATTTCAGGATCCTCGCCGATGCTATGGAGTTCGTGCACTGAGCTAAGTTTCTCCAAACTCAGGTTTGAGTTAGGAGGAAACGGAACACCTATGGGTTAAACCTGTGTGCCGTGATGTTGATCCAACGACTAGATTAGACTAGACTAGCAATGGTATGGGTGTCGGTCGTTCAGAAAAGAATGGCAAACTACTGAACGTAAACATATAGCCAAAAATGTTGGGGTTGACTGCGACATTCTGTAAAGGATATGCAACTAACTAACCAGATTTAATTTCTTCTGTTTTTCACAAACTTTCAAGTGCCTTGAACTCTCCTCTTACATTTCGTGTTCTTATTTTAATATCTCTATCTCGTGCACCAACTTTATCTGCATTGCTGGATGGATGAATATGTTGTATTATTTATGTCAGGAGCTCTGGCAGCTCTGGGCACGCACGCTTTCCTCCCGGACAGGTGGCTATGTTTTTCAAATCTACACTAGACGGATATTTTTTTCATTGATCTATGCTCCCAGGTTGAACCTCGAGTAAAATTAGTAGCAATACATTTTATGGGAAGCAAAAGCAGCTAGTGTCACGTTTACCACAACACTCATCAAGTTAGATTTATCTATACAAATGTGGGTCATGTAATAAATACGGCTCTATATGTTTTAATTGGTTCTGAACGTTACTTACTTTATTGTCCAACATTTTGCTTTTCTGTACTAAGTTCTTGTGTTGATGGCATGCCAACCACTTGAGTTCGGTTCCCTGGAAGAAAAATATTTGTGTCAGTTTAAAACCTCGGTGTTGTTTAGTGTGGATGGGTAGTTTCCAACCTGCTACGTCGCGAAAGTGTGCAACAGACAGTAAATAAACAAGCTGATTGAAGAGCACAGACGTAACGGCAGCAGCAGAATATTCTTCTTCTTCTTCTTCTTCTTCAGCGTTCCGAGCCATTGAGGTTCTTTGCTGCAGATACAATCCGTCTCCATTCGTCTCTCTGGTTGACCTTCTCTTGCCAGTCGTTGATTCCAAGTGCTTGAAGGTCTGTATGTGTATTATCTCTCCACCGTCTTCTTGGTCTACCTCGGGGTCTACGGTCATTTATTTCCTGAGTGTAAGCGAGTTTTGTTTCCTTATTATCTTCCATTCTTTCTATGTGCCCCAGCCATTGTAGTCTATTAGCCTTCATGATACCAGTGATTAGCGGGGACTTAAAAACAGGTCATAAATGTCTATGTTACTTCTTCTTTTCCACTCTCCACTTTGTGTATCCCTAATGGGTCCAAAGATGCGTCTTAAAACTTTGTTCTCAAAGGTTTGTAGCAAGAGCAGCAGAATATAACAATACAAAATACAAACAGTTCGGTAAGTGTAAATAGGAAAAATTGAAATATAATAAACACAGACAAGGGTATGTACACAGTGTCTGTGTTATCTCTCAATGTTTCGCAGGATTTACACGTACCTAAATGTTTTCATGTTTTATTTTATAAAGAGCGGGCTTAAGTGCAGAAACGCACCCAGAATCCTACATCAAAAGAAACCACAAGAGACAAAGGAACCCCAATAGCTAGACTGTACTCTGTATCCAGACATTTAACAAATCATTCCAAAGTCCCATAAAACATCAAAAGAGAAATCCACAGACTAAGCAATAAACACTCAATAATGTGCCCACAGTATTTACCTTGCTTTTCCAGACTGAACAAAATCAGGGGCAACATTGTCGTGCATAAGGAAACACTGATTTATAAAGCTAATGGACAAGACTATAATACAGACTGTTGAGTTGAGTTGAGTTAAGAACCGACATCACTGCACTCAGGACATTCCCATGCGTGCTCAGTCCCCTCGTTCAACAGAAAGCGAAGAGTCATACTACTAATCGTTCCGACCGCTATCTGATTAAATATTCACCTGGTCTTCCCTCTCAATTTTGAGATTCTTCCAGAACCCCTGCCGATCCCGCGCAATCTCATTCTTTCCACATATGAGTTCTCAATCTGTTCCTCCGCCTTCTCCACCAGGTCCCACAAGGGCACGACCACCTCCCCCTTGTCCATAGGCAAGATACCACCAAGAGGTGCATTCCCTGCCAGCCTATCAGCCTGTTCATTCCCCCGTACACCCGCATGGTCAGGGCAAAATATCCATCCAATTCTCACAATCTGTGACTTCTGAAGCGATGAGGGCCTTTCCACACGAAACATTCCTTTCTCCACCTTGCTAAGCATATTCTTTGAATCCGTAATGAACACTACGTGTGTTGCAGTAGTCTCCTCTAGCCACGGGAATGTCGCTGTTACTGCCTCCACCTCCATTCTCATGCTGGAGGTCGTAGTCTCATATGCCAGGCTCTCCTTTTCCAAGACTCGCCCATTAGCCTTTGCAATAAAGCCCCAACCACTACGTCTGTTTCTCACCACTGACCCATCGGTGTAGATGACTATGTCACCTTGATGTGTGTTGCTCTGGATCAGCTGTTTCACTTCAAACTCAGTGCGGCCCGCTGCCCATTCTCTGCACTCACGACCCAGTGTTATTATTACATTATGCCAGTCCGTCATGTCATCCAGAACTTCAACCCACTCTCTTTCACGATTGATGGTCTCTAGATCACACACCTGACTTATAGAAAGTTCTGCCTGTGCCATCCAGGACATGCCTCGTCTTAGTCTATGACCCTTTACCATATCCATTGCTGCATGCAGCGGGTGATCCCTGTCTGCGGCAACTCTCAGGTACCATTTGGCCTGAAGGACCCTATGTCTATCCGTCATTGTAGGTAGCGCCAGGATATGCCTCATGCAGATAATTGGTGTGTCCTTTGTGCACCCAAGTATTAACCGCATGGCAGCATTCTGTATGCGCTCCAACCTTTCAATGTGGCTTTTTGATACTGTCAGCAGCCCCAAACCATACTCAATGACAGAAATTATTAACTGCTGAAAGAGTCTGTAAAGCATCCTCTGATCTACCCCGGTTGCTGCCATAGCCCTCAATGCATTAAGTCCCCTACCAGCCTTCACCACCAAATCCTCCACAAGATCCTTAAAAGACAAACACCTGTCAAAGCTGATACCCAAGTACTTCAATTTACTCTCTCGAATAAGAGGAAATCCATTCAACATAATACCTGGGATGTCTGTCTTGACGAACAGGTTATCCAGGGAATACCACACAACCGATGCCTTGTCTTGGTTTAAAATGGCCCCTGCGTCCCTGCACCACTCCGTCACCTTGTTTACCGCCACCTGTACGTCTTTCGCCGAACTGGCCCTGTCTCTGCCCTGTCTGTACACCAGAACATTATCTGTAAATGTCAAGATTCTACCCACACCTGGTGTCTCAATAGCTGCTGGTGTAGACATTAAAGAGCACTGGGGGCAAGGCAGATCCCTGCGGCAACCCAGGTGTAATAGTACAGGGGTCAGAAGTCCAGGTACCCATGCGCAGTGCAACCTTACGCTCATAAAGGGCTGCCGCAACCCATCTAACAAGGCAAGGGCAGACCTCCATGTCCAACAGTGTGTATATCAACCGATCATACCTGACCCTGTTATACGCATCCTCCAGGTCATGAGCTACCGCCACTGTCTCCCGTTTATCATGGAAGCCCTCGTAGACATCAAATACAAAGGTTGCACATAGACCAGGTGATAACAAAGGCCAAACGTGGTTTGGCTGCGATGAGGGTGATGGCGGCAGAAAACTGTGAGCAGCGCCATCTATATCTTCTGTACGAGAGGCTGGTCATGTCTGTTTTTGAGTATGCAATGGCAATCCTGACTCTCAGCCGTAAGCAGATAGAAAGGATGGAAAGGATACAGAATGAAGCTATGCGCATTATTCTTGGATGTACAAGAGATACAGCATGCAGGGCGATGTGCTACCTTCTTGATTTTCCAACCATTGAAGACAGAATACAAGTTTGCAGAGCACGCGCCTACCTCAGAGTTAACGCAAATACACAACATCCACTGCATAGAGAAATTATGAAGGTGAAGGGCAGCAGGTTAAAAAGAGGACGGTCGTGGATGGGTCAAGCCGAAGACATTCTTCAACAGGTGTGTTCACTTGAGGACTTAGAACCTGGCGAGGAGTGGGTACAAGTGCCAACAGATTTCAGCACATCCTTTTCAGTTTGCATCCAACTAGATAGAAAATGCAGACAAGAAAATCCGGCTGCTGTGGAGGCCGACGTACAAGCGTTGATTTTCGAGAATTCGCTAGACGGTGATGCTGTCATCTACACAGATGGGTCGGTCGTCCGACATGTGAGAAGCTCATGGGCCTTTCCGGCTCGAGCCGGAGGGAGAATTGTGAAGGAGGACTCTGGTGCTTTCACTGAAACCACAAGTAGCCTGACTATGGAAGTCATGGCAGTAAGTAGAGCAATAACATGGCTCGAGACACAGACATTCACTAGGGCATGTTTCCTTAGCGACTCAATGAACATGATCAAGAGGATAGAGGAGGGGTCGATCCAAAGAGAATGGTTGCTGCCTCTGGAGCGGTCTTGGCTGGCTAAGATTAGTTTCATCTTCGTGCCAGGGCATGCGGGAGTACAAGGAAATGAGGGGGCTGACAAGCTCGCAGGTGAGGCTACTGTGGAGGGTGGACGCGCCATGGACCAGGCTGACATTCTGAATGCTCTACGAGAAGTAAGACTTTTGCGTGAACCAAGTGATGACTGTGAATTTACAACCATGGCAAGACTGCGAGAACAGCAAATTAAAAGAGGGGTGGCCAAACAAGAACACTGCGCAAGAAGCCAAAGAAGATTGATAAACCAACACAGAACTGGCGTCGTTAGCCGCTAAACGCTGCGGGATTTGCTGAGGAGGGGATCCGAGCACTTATGGACTGAATGGTTCGATGTGCAATGCGGATGATCTGTCGACTAACTAACTAACTAACTGGAAAGATATAGCATTCATACGAAACAGTCACATATCAAGTACTTTTCAGTAGTATTTTACATCACCGTGTTACTGTGTTTCTTCTTCTTCTTCTTCTTCTTCTTCTTCTTCTTCTTCTTCTTCTTCTTCTTCTTCTTCTTCTTCTTCTTCTTCTTCTTCTTATTATTATTATTATTATTATTATTATTATTATTATTATTATTATTATTATTATTATTCGTCTGTCTTTAAAGCTCATAAAACAGTCTTAAAATCTTAAAAGTCGAGAGGATCGACTTCATTGCGACGGGTTTTATCCCATATGCCGCAGTCTCTTTCCGCAGGGCGGCCTGCCAACAGCGTCGCACAAATCACGAACTCCATATCTCCAGCGACGACCCCCGGTCAATTGTGGAAGAGAGTGGGTTGAAGTTCCGGAAGACATGACGGACTGGCACAATGTAATAATAACAATGGGTCGTGAGTGCAGAGAATGGGCAGCGGGCCACACTGAGTTTGAAGTGCAACAGCTGATCCAGAGTAACACACATCACACTGATTGGTCAGTGGTGAGAAATATACGTAATGGTTGGAGCTTTGTTGCAAAGGCTAATGGACGAGTCTTGAAAAAGGAGAGTCTGGCAAATGAGACTAGGACCTCCTGTATGAGAATGGAGGTGGAGGCAGTAACAGCGGCATTCCCTTGGCTATAGAAGACTACTGCAACACACGTTGTATTAATTACGGATTCAAAGAGTATGCTTAGTAAGGTGGAGAAAGGAATGTTTCGTGTGGAATGGCTCTTGTCGCTTCAGAGGTCACAGATTATGAGAATTGGATGGATATTTTGCCTTTGCCATGCGGGGGTGCGGGGGAATGAACAGGCTGATAGGCTAGCAATGAATGCACTTCTTGGTGGCAGATTGCCTATGGACAAGGGGGAGGTGGTCGTGCGCTTGTGGGACCAGGTGGAGAAGGCGGAGGAACAGATTGAGAACCCATATGTGGAAAGAATGAGATTGCGGGGGATCGGCAGGGGTTCTGGAAGAATCTCAAAACTGAGAGTGAAGACCAGGAGAACTTTTAATCAGATAGCGGTGGGAACGATTAGTAGTGTGACTCTTCTCTGGCTGTTGAACGAGGGGACGGAGCACGTATGGGAATGTCCTGAGTGCGGTGAAGTCGCTTTTTAACTCAACTCAACTCCGAGAAAAATTCACTCTTGAACAGAAAGACGTAGCCGAAATCGGAATCGAACCCACAACCTTCGGAGAGCGAGGCTCTTAGGACTCTTAATCTAGTATAGGCCCAAAATCCACAATGTCATGCCATTTAGGCCAGTTCATGATCAGTTGAATGTTGGCTAATCGTGTCTACAGTATGAGATGAAGTCACAGACCAACATCATGTAGTCACCTGTTATGACCTGCACAAGAGAAGTATACTGTTGGTATTCTTCGTATCTCCTTCCCTTGGGGCCCCAGAAACACAAGAATCTCCTGTCAAAGGTTAACTTAATAAACATAGTTTTATATAATCTGATATAAATGATACATAATACCTACCTAACGTGTCCCTATAATGCTTGCAGTCCTTTTCTACTGTACCACATAGTGTTTCGTTCTTGCAAGGATCAACTTTCACGTACATTTTTGTACCATTCCCAGGGCAACTCGTAAAGCAGTCCGTTTTCAGAAGCGCGCATTTTTTCTCATGCTCCAGGTAGTAAAAAGCATCAAAGTCTCCAACTCTTTGTTTTGACACTGGATAGAGCAGGCCACACGACTGCTTCCGTTATGTATGTTAACTGCGCAGTCTTTGCGCGCACAGAAAATATCGTATGAACAGAACCTAGCTGTACGATTACGCGTGCTCAAACCAACAATAACCATCACAGAAAGCGTCAATGTTATATTTCTGATCATTATTGTAGCCAGTGCGATGTGATTTTCAAACTATCAACCAAAGTCTAGTCAAGAGTAGCACTGTGATTGGCCTGAAATAAGACCTACATTAATCATCATAATGTGCCATGCCGATAAGCGTGGGCATTCATCTTTCGCCAGTTCACATGATCAACAGAGTTGTAAATCAGCTCATTGTTCTAAAATTCACTGGACAATCGTAATAGGCAATTGTTATATTAAGTCAACTGTAATTAACATCACATGCAATGATGGCATAATTGGAAGGACAATAGCCTGTCAATAGTGCAGCTTAGGTTGAACTCCTCGTTCAGTGGTGACTATTCTTAACCCAAATAATAAAATGAGTGCAGTCGTTTAACTTTGGAATGAAAAACACAACTAGAAATAGAGTTGGCTATCCTGTCTCAAGATGTTTGAACCTAATATATATATATGTACTCCTGGTACTTGACATCGTAACAACGACCGAAAGGAAAACTTCCGATGAGCTGATTGTGAGTTAGAGGGTTCATTCCCTTCACAGGCATTAAGTTGGATTAAACATTGACCTCTTGTTCAGAAAGCAATGGTACACTACTGATCCTAACATTGCATTCAATACAATATTTATTATTATTATTGATTATTATTACTGAAGAGGAGCGACTGGTCGAGTGGCTAGAACGCCTGACTCTCTTTCGGGAGACCCGGGTTCGATCCCTCTGTAAGGTGTGGGATTTTTTCTGTCGGGGGCAAAAAGAAAATCCTAATCTGCACAGTTTGCGGCGACTGCACTAGCCAGGCGGCCTTAATTCCTTAGGCTCAAAGACCTCTCTGCCATACACCGCAAGGCACTATATTGGCAGTAAATGACAGTTGATTACTGAAACAATCATAATGTATTTACTGATATATAGTTGCCTGTTGACTTCAGGTTATTAAATTGTAAATAATGGCACCAGGTATATCAAATTCAGTCGTAACTATCATTCTCAGAATTACAGTATATAGAGTCAACCATTTTGAAGTTGCCAAGCAAAGATATTTCCATTTTGTGTTATTTTGCTTCGATTTATTACGAGAAAGTTCCAATTTTACATCATAGGGAGAAATTTAGTCATATTTTTTTATTTTTTTAAGTGAAAACATTACTACAAAGTTAAGGATCATCTTCCTCTAATTCTGTCTGCTTACCACTAACAATAGCACTAATCTTGCAGATTGCTGAACTTAACCACTTCACTAGAATGCATTGCGTAATTCTGCAACCACAGTGTCACCTATCATGCCATAGGCTACACTTATTTCTTTCATATTATTTCTCACAAGACTATCATGTCTTTTCTCGATAGGGACAGTGTGTTTTGTTGTTTGTTTAACACGCAAAATAAACTAATGTAAAAGTTGACAGAAGCCATTGTTATTCACATAGAAAAGTCAACTTTGCGCAAACAAAAGACATGATAGTCAGTCTTAAATTACCAAAGTAGACAATTCAAATTACTGTACTAATATATGTATTGCATATTTCAACTTGAAGGGTTTATCTTATTGCTTTAGTTTATGCTGTGTGAATTCTGCAACATGCAAATGATGAGATGCACTTACATATACCAGACAATAAATTGGGCAATCTATTGTTTGTCTTGATTGTTCAAATTCCCTAAAATAAAATATTGTTTCGAAATTTCTAAGTTTCACTGTTGGTATGTAGTAGCTTGTCCACATCAGGATAGTTCCCACGAAATTCTTCTGATACCCTTGCAATGAATGTACAATGTACAATTGTCTTCTTCCTCTTCTTTTGCCCTCTATCCCCTCCCCACCTCCACCCCCATTGGGGAATAGGCCGTCAATCACCTCACTCTAAGCTCTCCCATGTTTAGCTGTCCCAAGAAGCTCTCTCCACGTCCTGCCCTTTAACAAATGGTCCACCGTGTTTGGATACACCATTTTCAAACTTGCTGCTGCCTTCACCAATTCTGGAGCTGTGTCTGTTGCTAGAAACAGACCATACTCTCTCTCTCTCTCTCTCTCTCTCTCTCTCTCTCTCTCTCTCTCTCTCTCTCTCTCTCTCTCTCTCTCTCTCTCTCTCTCTCTCTCTCTCTCTCTCTTCACCCTATCTGGCCACAGAAGGTACATAACATTGTCGAACAGCACAGCAGTCGTCGAGAGGTTAACTCTCCAAAGTTTCACAGAAAAGGAAACGTGTCTCTCTAGATCGCTCTTTTCTTCAAATCCAAACAAAATTTTTTTTTTCACATCCGTTACTGGACGTTGCAGTCAACATCAGAATTTTTCAGCTGCTGTTGGTGTACTAGGCAAGATTACGCTCAGTAGTTTGCCATTGCTTTCTGAGCGACCGACTCACATACCCCGTAAATTACTAACGCGGCGAGAACCGCTCCCGATTCTCGCGCAGGTTACGTTACTCACGAGAATATACGCGATTACGGAGAAAGACGTTAACTCCTAGGCCAGGGAGCCCGGGTCAACATTAGTTATGTATATAAGTTCAAAGCCTGTGGTTTTCATCGATGGAAATCCATATCTTGTCGGCTATATTGGCTTTTTTAACATCTAGGTAACAAGCAATCATGTAGTTTTCCACATTGTCAAAGAACATTTCGAGCCAAAATAGACCTAACCAGCCATCTTAGAACTCACGGCTTCAAATTTTCAAACCCACTGGACGAAATGAATGGTCATCATCATTCTTGATGGACAAACACCAGTTTTCTGCAGCGTTGTTACACTGAATGGCATACATCTCTAGCGACGTCCTTAAATGCTGGTTACTGAGTTTGTGTAAAGAGACACGGTTTAGTGGAAAACTCAGATAGTTCACTTGACATGGATGGTGTTGATGTTTGAAGCAGTAGCTATTGCCGGTTCTCTGGTGTATAATGTATGAACACATGTCACGTACCAGAAACCTACAGCCGGTCTTTGGTACGATAGGGCATCGCATTTTGTAGACCTGAATGCACGGAGAAATAGGTGGCCAGATTTTCCTTTCATGAGCATGTATGGGGGTGAGTGAGTGAGTGAGTGAGTGAGTGAGTGAGTGGGTGAGTGGGTGGGTGAATGAGTGAGTGAGTGAGTGAGTGAGTGAGTAAGTGAGTGGGTGGGTGAGAGAGTGGGTGGGTGAGTGGGTGGATGGGTGGATGGGTTGGTGGGTGAGTGAGTGAGTGAGTGAGTGTCTGAGTGAGTGAGTGAGTTGGTGAGTGAGTGAGTGAGTGAGTGGGTGGGTGGGTATGTGTGTGAGTGAGTGGGTGAGTGGGTGGGTGGATTGGTGGGTGGGTTATTGAGTGAGTGAGTGAGTGGGTGGGCGGGTGAGTGAGTGAGTGGGTGGGTGGGTGAGTGAGTGAGTGAGTGAGTGGGTTGGTGGGTGGATGAGTGGGTGAGTGGGTGAGTGGATGAGTGGGTGGTTGGGTTAGTGAGTGAGTGAGTGAGTGAGTGAGAGTGAGTGAGTGAGTGAGTGAGTGAGTGAGTGAGTGAGTGAGTGAGTGAGCGTGTGAACGGGTGGGTGGGTGAGTGAGTGTGTTAGTGAGTGAATGGGTGAGTGAGTGAGGAAGGAGGCAGGGAGGGAGTGAGGAGTGAGTGAGTGAGTGATGGGGGAGGGGAGAGTGAGTGAGTGGGTGGGTGAGTGAGTGAGTGAGTAAGTGAGTGAGTGAGTGAGTGAGTGAGTCAGTCAGTCAGTCAGTCAGTCACTCAGTGAGTCAGTGAGTCAGTGAGTGAGTGAGGCAGTGAGTGAGTGAGTGAGTGAGTGAGTGAGTGAGTGAGTGAGCGTGTGAACGGGTGGGTGGGTGAGTGAGTGTGTTAGTGAGTGAATGGGTGAGTGAGTGAGGAAGGAGGCAGGGGGGGAGTGAGGAGTGAGTGAGTGAGTGAGTGAGTGATGGGGGAGGGGTAGTGAGTGAGTGGGTTGGTGAGTGAGTGAGTGAGTAAGTGAGTGAGTCAGTCAGTCAGTCAGTCAGTCAGTCAGTCACTCAGTGAGTCAGTGAGTCAGTGAGTGAGTGAGGCAGTGAGTGAGTGAGTGAGTGAGTTAGTGAGTGAGGGAGTGAATGAGTGAGTGAGTGAGTGAGTGAGTGTGTTAGTGAGTGAATGAGTGAGTGAGTGAGGGAAGGAGGGAGGGAGGGAGTGAGGAGTGAGTGAGTGAGTGATGGGGGAGGGGGAGTGTGTGGGTGGGTGAGTGAGTGAGTGGGTGGGTGGGTGAGTGAGTGGGTGAGTAAGAGAGAGAGAGGGAGAGCGAGAGAGAGAGAGAGAGAGAGAGAGGGAGAGAGAGAGAGAGAGAGTACGTATGTATGTATGTATGTATGTATGTATGTATGTATGTATGTATGTATGTATGTATGTATGTATGTATGTATGTATGTATGGGTGAGAGTTTCTTTGTATATTTGTGATTCTGAGTGAATTTGTGAGAATGTGTGCATGTGTGTTATTGAGTGAGTGATGGCTCTGAGTGTTTGTGTAAATGATGTATGCATGTATATGTAAATGTATGTAGGTATGTATGTATGTGATTATGCATGTGTGAGTGTCTGTGTGTGTGTGTGTGTGTGTGTGTGTGTGTGTGTGTGTGTGTGTGTGTGCCTACCCGCTGTACCATCACATGGTAATATGCATTCTTTATGTTCACAGCATTCATTTTAGAATGTTTTTGTTCTATGTGAATTTAAGTTGAACAATAAATAATTAATGAACGAAAGATGAGTGGTTGGAAGAGTTGAATGTAGGACGGCTTGATTCCCTCATTTGTGACTCTTTGAAAATAATGTTCGTTCGTTCGTTCGTTCGTTGTTCGTTCACTCACTTTGGGAGACGACGAACACAGCCTTTGAACCATCGTCTGACCATGGTCATAATATTAGCAGCCTAGTCCCATATCGACTCTTTAGAATTGCAAGCTGTTGTTCTAGCTTGAGGTGCTGTGGTGTTGTTGCGCAACGCTCCTCTCCAATAGCATTAACTTCGCTTACATTTCGAAATAATATGTCACATTTGGTACTCTCCGTGGTGAAGTGCTTAACCCGTCTGCCTCGCGCACCGAAGGATGTAGGTTCGATTCATGGCTACATTTTTCGGTTCACGAGTGCATTTTTCTCTGAGACTCCTGGGGGTCGTCGCTGGAGCTACGGAGTTCGTGCTTTGTGTGACGCTTTCGGTATGCCGCCCTGCGGAGATAGACAGAGTTATATGGGATAAAATCCGGTGCAATGAAGTCGATGCTCTCGACATTTAAGACATTTTTTTTTTAATTCGGTACTAAATTGTTCGCCTGCGCTGTGGCTTACGCGTTCTATAGTGTTTTTTTTATTTTTGTTGCCTCAATATAAAATTCAATATCTCAGTAACAAACTGAGGGAAAATGATGAGATTTAGTATATAACCTTATCCTTATGTCCACCCAACAAAAAAATTTTTGTTCTGGAGATTTTTCAGCAGATTTCAAAGTTTGATTATATGGGGTATATACATTACGATTTAGAGATTACGTCCATCAATTTAACAGTATTACAGCTTCACCAAGACACGTCCCCACATTTTTTAAAATCTTCACGTTATTTCCGTTTTGAAACAAACAGCGCGAAGATTCAGAGGTGTCTCCAAATGGGGGTTCTTTCATGAAACGTGATTATATAAATAAACTAGCTGACAAGGTCCGGCTTCTGGCGGGGATCGATCGATCGATCTATCTATCGATCTATCTATCTATCTATTTATCTATCCTATCTATCCTATCTATCCTATCTATCTATCTATCTAATCTATCTGTCGGTCTGCCTGCCTGCCGGCCGACCCACCCACCCACCCACCGACCGACCGATCGGCCCACCGACCGACCCACCGACCCACTGACCGACCGACCGACCGACCCACCCACCCAGTTAGCCAGCCAGCCAACCAGCCATCCACCCCCCCCCCACCCACCCACCTACCTTTCTGCCTACCTATCTACCTACCTACCTTTCTTTCTGTCTGTCTGTCTGTCAGTCTGTCTGTTTGTCTGTCTGCCTGCCTGCCTGCCTGCCTGTCTGCCTGTCTGTCTGTCTGTCTGTCTGTCCGCGCTATTAAATATTGATAAAAGTTACTGGAAAAAGCGTCAGGACCATGTGTTGAAAGAGGAAGAGGACTATTGGAGAAAGGATGGATTGAATTTTATGCAACCGAGAGCAATCATTAACCTACTGGAATCGTCCGACACAGATTAAGGTCTGAGCAGATCGCAGACCTTAATCTACGTGCACACTTACTGGGATATTTTGCTCCAACTATTCAGACGAATTGCAGGCCCTAAACATTACAGCATCAGCATCAGCTGAAGAAACAAGAAGGAAATGAAAAATAAGGCAAGAAATATATTCCTTCTACTTTCCTGTTAATTTACAAATTATTTACCCCGTGCCTCTGTAAATTCTCTGTCTTTACTAATATTACACATTGCACCCCTCTCGGGATTCTCCGTGGTGAAGTGGTCAAGCCGTCTGACTCGGGCTCCGAAGGTTGTATGTTCGATTCCGGGCCGCGTCCTTCATTTCACGAGTGCATTTTTTCGGAGACTCCCGAGGGTCGTCGCTGGAACTACGGAGTTCGTGCTTTGTGCGACGCTTTCCGCGCTGCGGAAAGAAACTGAGCCATATGGGATAAAAACCCGGTGCAATGCAGCCGACCCTGTCGATTTTAAGCTAGTTCTTTCATTGCACCCACTCCCATATGAATCCGGATACGCCTTTGTGTGTCATCAGAATTTGCAGGTCTCCCATTACCGTAAAAATAACTTTGTTAGCAAGAAATCACTAGTTGTTCAGCAAAACATCAAAGGAATGTTGCCGCTTTCAATGATTTAAGTTGCTTTTAGACCTATCAAAGACATATTCCTTGGGTGGGGGGTAAATATAAGACGGCTGGAAAAATTTCATAACGATGCAACAGACAGTTTTCAAAATAATTGATCGTGAATGCAGCCAAACAAATGTGGACATACTATAATCGCTCAGCTACAATTGATCCTATTGAACATGTAGAAAAGCAGCTTTAATTTCAACTCAGGCAACTTCAATAGTATTACTCCCCTATTAAAATATATGTATCATTGTAGACACTACATCACATTATTGTGTCATAGTTTTAACATTATTAATATTAATAGTAGTAGTAGTAGTAGTAGTAGTAGTAGTAGTAGTAGTAGTAGTAGTAGTAGTAGTAGTAGTAGTAGTAGTAGTAGTAGTAGTAGTAGTAATAGTAGTAGTAGCAATGGTGGTGGTGGTGGTGGTGGTGGTGGTGGTGGTGGTGGTGGTGGTGGTGGTGGTGGTGGTGGTGGTGGTGGTGGTGGTGGTGGTGGTGGTGGTGGTGGTGGTGGTGGTGGTGGTGGTGGTGGTGGTGGTAATAGTAGTAGAAGTGGTGGTGGTGGTGGTGGTAGTAGGAGTAGTAGTAGTAGTAGTAGTAGTAGTGTCATGATATGGCTGGCAGGCGACGATCCCGATAGAGAAAACGACAGAAACACTTGGGGGAAGAAGTGACGGTCCCAGAAATTTAAAAAAGACAGCGCTCGTGACTTCAAACACTGGTCGTACGTATGGGATACGGAAGCGAAGCCCAACAGAAGAATTGGTTACCGGGAAAGTTCAAAGACAAAAGTCCGTATCGGACTTTGCGGAGAATCACCGGGGCCCAGGAACATCGTTTATCTTCGAGAGTTCGGAGCTAAATCAACAGTAATCGCGTGGAAATACGGTGAAAAGAGTCTTTTGATCTAACGGAGAAACACGATGGAATTGGAGATCGTCTTTATTAAAGAGGGTGATCAGTACTGATGTACGGAGATCAATCAACGCGGAAAGAGAACAAAGGCTGAGGGTTCAGAACAAAACAAGTGACGTAGTCCAGCTAATAACTTTGGACTGAATTTATTGTTTTACAAGGCAGTTGAAGATTGCCTTTACAATAGGCGGGTGTGGAGTTAATTGAGTGCCGAAATTGAATATATATCACTAAGTCTAGGTTGTGTAAAGTCGACCCGCACTTTTCCTTTATGGAATTAAGTGGTATAATTCTAGGCAGGAATTAGTAAATAAGGTGATGATATAGATATATAGATGTAGAATAAAAAGCTAGCATAGTGATTTTCGTGTGTAAACGTAGTATAGAGAGTCGACAGCATTAGGCTGAAGAGTGATTTAAGTTGTGTAGAGTAAGGTGTCTGTACAGTCAGAAGGATAAGTCTATACTAGGATTTATGTGCTTTGCTTTAGTGTGTTTTTCTTTCACCTTGTATAGGGTAGAGTGCTGACTATTCTGTCTTATATAAGAGTATAACTCTAGTATGATCTAGGGAGATTACTTTCTGAATGTAGCCAATTACCTACATTCACATATCATAGGTCGGAGTTGCGTTTCTTTCACAAGCTGTTGTTTTACTCAACAGGTTCCCTGCATTTGACACTGAAAGTGGTTACCAATCTGAACAGAAGTAATTGGTCAGAATAGGATGAAGTAATCAATTATATGAAGCTGTGAACCATGTTCAACACGAATGTCAGTTTAATGTGAATAAAAATGACCAACGAAACTAACTGCATCACCCTACGTGAGATGCTCAATGAAGTGATAAACTGCAGTGGAAAGACTATATGTGCTTGAATCGGTGTTTATCTTCTTTAATTAATACCTGGAATATATTACCGACCGTTATATCGGGTGTGAAGAACTAAAGGACCCTAAGTAAGTGTAGAAAACATTGATGATCGGATATTCATTGAACGATAATAATTTCCCATTGAACGGATTTATACATGTGATGTGACTGACAAAAACTTACAAAAACAAATCCGTGGATACTATATTATTTACGAGTTTCCAGAACAGAGTGGGAAGAAAATCATCATCAGTCAGAGAAAGACGCAGCCCTTGATGAGAAATTTCCTGTTATGTGAATGGTTACGTTGAACGGCTGTATAATGAGGACAAACTCTGATGCTGATCCGATACTAGATTATGACACACATTTAAGATAGATCACATCACATATATTCACACAACTACATTGCACACTCAACTGACAGTAGTAGTATATAATATGGTGGTGGTGGTAGTAGTAGTAGTAGTAGTAGTAGTAGTAGTAGTAGTAGTAGTAGTAGTAGTAGTAGTAGTAGTAGTAGTAGTAGTAGTAGTAGTGGTGGTGATGGTGGTGGTGGTGGTGGTATTAGTAGTAGTAGTAGTAGTAGTAGTAGTAGTAGTAGTAGTAGTAGTAGTAGTAGTAGTAGTAGTAGTAGTAGTAGTAGTAGTAGTGGTGGTCGTGGTCGTAGTGGTGGTGATGGTGGTGATGGTGGTGGTGATGTTGGTGTTGGTAGTGGTGGTGGTGGTGGTGGTGGTAGTGGTGGTGGTGGTGGTGGTGGTGGTGGTGGTGGTGGTGGTGGTGGTGGTGGTGGTGGTGGTGGTGGTGGTGGTGGTGGTGGTGGTGGTGGTATCTTCTTCTTCAGCGTTCCGAGCCATTGAGGTTCTTTGCTGCAAATACAATCCGTCTCCATTCGTCTCTCTGGTGGACCTTCTCTTGCCAGTCGTTGATTCCAAGTGCTTGTAGGTCTGTACATGTATTATCTCTCCACCGCCTTCTTGGTCTACCTCGGGGTCTACGGTCATTTATTTCCTGAGTGTAAGCGAGTTTTGTTTCCCTATTATCTTCCATTCTTTCTATATGCCCCAGCCATTGTAGTCTATTAGCCTTCATGATACCAGTGATTAGCGGGGACTTAAACAGATCATAAATGTCTTTGTTACTTCTTCTTTTCCACTCTCCACTTTGTGTATCCCTAATGGGTCCAAAGATGCGTCTTAAAATTTTGTTCTCAAAGGTTTGTAACAAGGCTTCGTCTCCTTTCGTTGTACTCCAGGTTTCAGAGCCATACAGCACAACTGGTCTGATCAGTGTTTTGTATATTGTGATTTTGGTGTTACGAGATAGCGCCTTTGATTTTAGTAGATGTTGTAGTGCATAGTATATCTTATTTCCAGAGTTGATTCTAGTTTGTATTTCTTCCCTTATGATGTTGGAGCAGTTGAAGATCGTACCCAGGTATTTGTATGTTTCCGTTCTTTTAATGGTCATATTATCTATTTGTATGTGGCCAGAGTTTCTAGCCATTCCGTCTCTTGAAATTACCATATATTCTGTCTTATCTTGGTTGATAACCAGCCCCATCTGTTGGGCTTTTTCCTTTAAGTGAGTCAATATTTCCAATGTCTTTTGTTCACTTTGCCCTATAATATCTATATCATCTGCATAACCAAGCAGCTTGGATGTTCCTCCAATATCACATTCCTCCTTTACCTTCCTTACAACTTTCTCTAGAGCCAGATTGAAGAGTAGCGGCGATAGTGCATCACCCTGTTTCAAGCCAGATGTTATTTGGAAGGGGTCTGATTTCCTGCCTTTATATGTTACTATATTATAAGTATCTTCCATGCATAGTCTGGTCATGTTGATTAACTTCCTTGGTATTCCAAATTCCTGCATAGCATTCCATAGACTATTCCTATGGACACTATCATAAGCCTTTTTAAAATCAACAAAAATGTTATGGAGATCTCTTTTATATTCCCAATGTTTCTCGGCTATTTGTCGTAAGATAAATATCTGATCTATTGTTGATCTGTTTTGTCTAAAACCCGCCTGTTAGTCACCTAATATGTCTTCTGAATATGGTTTTAGTCTATTTAGTAATACTGCGGATAGTATCTTATAGCTTGTGGACAGTAGTGATATTCCTCTATAATTTCCACATTGGAACTTGTCTCCTTTCTTAAAGATAGGTATCAATAATGACTCTTTCCAGTCATGGGGTAATTCTTCTGTCCTCCAGATTTTTATTATTAGTTCGTATAGCTTTAGATGTAATGCATGGCCACCTGCCTTTATAAATTCAGCAGCAATTCCATCAGTCCCAGTTGCCTTATTGTTTTTAAGTCCTGAGATTACATATAGGATTTCTTCAAATGTAGGTTCTTCAATTTGTGGTTCGCATGTTAGAACCTCTTCCTGTGAGAAAATGTTACTTGGAGCTTCACAATTTAGTAATTCAATAAAATATTCTTTCCATGTGTTGCACATTTCCTCATTGGTATTTATCATATTCCCATTTTTGTCTTTTAAACCATATGTGTTTTGTTGGTGCCCTCGTTTCATTGACTTCAGTTCGTTAAAAAATTTTCTGGATTCATTTTTCTGGTGATTAGTTTCCATATCTTTGATTATATTACTCATATATTCTCGCTTCTGCTGTCTGACTATTTTTGTAGCCTCTTTACATTCATTTCTATAATGCTCTTCCTTTTGGATGTTATTGATGTCATTTAACCATACATGTCTGGCATTCTTCTTCCTAATGACTGCTTCTTCACATTTTTGATTGAACCATCTGTTCTTTCTATGCGTGGTTAACACACCGAGACATTCTTCTGCGGTAGACTGAATTGTATTCTTGATGTTCAACCAAGTTTGGTCAATGCTTTCCTCCAAAGGGTTTTGCAGAGTTTCAAGTTTACATTTTATTTCATCTGTAAATTTCTCTTTGACTGTAATGTCTTGCAGTTTTTCTCTGTTATATGTTGGGTGTAATCTTTGTAATTTAGTATAGAAAGCTCTCTTAAGTTTTATTTTAAATTTTGCTCCAACGAGGAAGTGGTCACTGTGGCACTCAGCTCCTCTATAACTTCTGACTTGCTGTATGTTTGATGCATTTCTGTTGTTAATTAAAATGTGATCTATTTGATTATAGGTTCTCTTGTCACATGATTTCCAAGTTTGTTTGTGTATATCCTTTCTTTGTAGTCTGGTACTGATAACCTGCAGTCCTTTGGCTTCTGCCAGGTTGATGACTCTCCATCCATTATCATTTGAAGTTGTATGTAGGCTTTCCATACCGGCCACTTTTTTATTAGTTTGCTCTCTACCTATTTTTGCATTGAAGTCTCCCAGCACAATCAGGATGTCCTGTTTGGGGGTTTCTTCTATGACATCTTCCAGATCATTATAAAAGTCTTCTTTAATATCATCTTCTTTCTCTTCAGTAGGTGCATGTACATTAATCATCGTTATATTTTTCCATTTACCTTTTATTCGTAATTTACTAATCCTGTCATTAAAAGCTTTAAAGTTTAAAACGTTCCCCCATAACTCTTTTTTGATGACAAATCCTGTTCCTAATTCATGTTTATTTTGGGTGTTTCCTCCATATATTATAATCATTCCATTTTGCTCTAAAGTACCCTCTCCTGGCCACCTTATTTCTTGAATTGCTGTTATATCCATTTGATATTCAATCAGCTCCCGGGTTAGTTCTTCGGCCGCTCCAGCTCGATATAGTGTCCGTACATTCCATGTTCCAAATCTCAAAAGTCCTTTAACGTTCCAAGGTCGTTGTCCAGATAAGTCAGTCCGATATCGAGGCTCATGTATTTGTTTCGTAACAAAGAAGGGTTTTTACAAAGGTGGGGATGTTAACCCCACGCTTCAACCCCCAACCTGGAGGACCAGGGTGTTTCTCTTTGTCTGTTCTCTACCCTTTGACCTGTCCGGCTTGGGAGGCCCTGCTGGTAGCTACGCTACCGCCGGCATAGCTCTCAGGGTCATTGAGAAACTCAAGCTCCCCCACCACGACAAGGTGGAAACACCATCGGGGGAGGTGGTGGTGGTATACCGCAATAAAAAAAAACAGTAGCATTATTCAACGGGATTGTTTAATATAATATCGGTGCATTCATTGACACGATAATGTTGCTTTTATTATTATTAGCACACAGGCACAGATACAAATACGCATATATATATATATATATATATATATATATATATATATATATATATATATATATATATATATATATATATATATATACACACACACACACACACTAGCTGACCCGGCCCGGCTTCGCCCAGGCCCTGGCGGGGATCTATCTATATATCTATCTATCTGTCTGTCGGTCTGTCTGCTTGTCTGTCTGTCTGTCTGTCTGTCTGTCTGTCTGTCTGTCTGTCTGTCTGACCCGGCCTGGCTTCGCCCAGTCCCTGGTGGGGAGCATCTCATTTAATTCATATAAGCTCCCGTTCCCGACTACCTGTCTGTCTATCTGTCTGTCTGACCCGGCCCGGCTTCACCCAGTCCCTGGTGGGGAGCATCGCATTTAATTCATATAAGTTGTCATACAAGCTCCCGTTCCCGTTCCCGACTGTCTGTCTGTCTGTCTGTCTGTCTGTCTGTATGTCTGACCCGGCCCGGCTTCGCCCGCTCCTGATGGGGAGCATCTCATTTAATTCATATAAATAGTCATATAAGTTCCCGTTCCCGACTATCTGTCTGTCTGTCTGTCTGTCTGTCTGTCTGTCTGTCTGTCTAACGACCCGGCTGTCTGTCTGTCTGTCTGTCTGTCTGTCTGTCTGTCTGTCTGTCTATCTATCTATCTATCTATCTATCTATCTATCTATCTGTCTGTCTATCTATCTATCTATCTATCTATCTATCTGTCTGTCTGCCTGCCTGCCCGTCCGACCGTCTCTCCCTCCGTCTATCCCACCCTCTCTATCTATCGGGTCAGATCTATCTATCTATCTATCTATCTATCTATCTATCTATCTATCTATATATCTATAGCCAGGGGACTTAACCTAAGATATAGCAATGCTACTAAAAGTTATGTCCCTTTATATATTATTTCTTATGTTAAGACATGTAATTTAATTATTAAATTTTAGTAAGTAAATAGCTGATTCTACAATAAAAAAATCTATGACAGTTGGTTGCACGGGAATGAAAAGAAAACGTGTAGAAAATTTCATCTCAATCGGATGGACCGTTATCGAAAGCATCAAATACATCCCTACCCACATACATACATACATACATACATACATTGTGTTTTATATATATATATACTGAATTCAATGCATTGGTAAACAAGACCACTAATCAGTGTGTCACAACGGCGCCACTAACATTATATATCATTGTATTCATAATATGCGTCTGTCAACATAATAGAGTCTCTATACTATAGAGTTATACTATTCGACAGGAAATTTTACTTTGCTTAAAACTAAAAGAAACACACAAGAAATTCCCACAGTATTCTCTGTCCCTCTTCTGGTTATATGATTGTGCAGCATGAACAATTTATATACTTGTACAACCACTATGTTTTGGTAAAAACATAACAAACGCAGAGAAAAATAAACATGCCATTTCGACGACTCCCAAACTTGTATTTTTAAGTGGCACAAATTCGAATTTTAAATTTGCCACTCTAGTCTGAATTTGTAGAAACAAGCAATTTATTTCTCAATAATTATTAGAAATTACATTATTCATAACAAAAGAAACACTTACTCGATACTTAATAATTCGATTACAAATAACACAAAAAATGTACAAAATATTGCAAATAATATATTTTAGTTGCATGTCCTTCACAGGACGTAGCAGTCAACCCCAGCATTTTTGCTGTTCGTGAATCCTGGGCAAATTTTACGTTCAGTAGTTTGCCATTGCTTTCTGAACGATCGGCACCTATACCTTTTTCGAAAAACCAGCACCGCTATGTTTCGAACCCTGGTATACGGGCTCACAAACCGCGTTCGCAAGACCTTAGCCACGACGACCGAATATAACTAAAATAACATGCCCGTTAGTTTAACGAATAGAAAGTTGTGCTGGCAATAACATGAGCGTCGTCGGACGAGTGTTGAATGCATGGAAACCGTGGGAATGTAGGACATAACCCTTTGTGAATTAATGACTTTAATTAATAATTCAGCAGAAACTCCTAAATTGAAAACTATAACAGAAATATGTAGAATAACAACTTGAACACTGTGAGGAAAGTTAATACTGTTTAATCTTAAGCAACAAGTATGACATACTTAGGTAGAGTAACAACTAAAACGGTGTTAGGAAAAGTAACAACTGTGTTTAACTGAATGGATTTAAGCAAACACTAAGACAGAAATGTGTAAAGAAACATCTTTAGCAGTGTGAATAACAGTAACAATTTTCTAAAGCTGGATGATTTTAGGCAACAATGCTTTCATAAGTAAAGTTACAGCTAGAGTTTGTTAGTTATTTGCCCTTTGTAAGGTTACGGTTAGGGTTAGGGACTTTATTGCACCGGGTTCTATCTCATATGGCTCGGTCTCTTTCCACAGCGCGGAAAGCATCGCACAAAGCACGAACTCCGCAGCTCTAGCGACGACCCACAGAAGACTCCGAAAAATTTAACTCGACTTGATCAACTTTGCAATTTTGATCTGTTTGTGATTAAAGTGTGTTTATTTTTTGTCTGCCCCAATATAAAATTCCATATCTCAGTAACCAGCTGAAAGAAAATGATGAGATTTTAGCATATAACCTTATCATTATGTCCACCCAACAAACCAATTTTTGTTCTGGAGATTTTACAGTAGATTTCAAAGTTTGTTTATATGCGGTATATAATTTACGGGTCCGAGATGAAGTTCATAATTTTAAATGTATTACAGCGTGGCCAGACAATCAGCGTTCAATGTTGAATATGTTACGTGTTTCACGGGATTGGACTTATGCCAAGAACTCCGCGTTGTTTAAACTGGAACTGTTCAGAGGTGTCTCAAAATGTGGGTTATTTCATGAAACCTGATTAATATGTTGTTGTTTTTTTTTTTTTTTATCTTACCACTTATCGTTAACATTGAAATGTGTGAATATTTTTCAATAGGATTAAATGCTAAATTTAGTATACACTTCAAAGCATCGCTATGAAGTTGTACACATATTTTTGTCAAGAAGCTGATCGCAGGAAACTGTTTTATACTATTACAAATTCCGAAAAAAGAACAGTGCTGCATTGGGTTTGAGTAAACGGTCATTTCTTCGATGGCTGCAAGAATCTGGAATTAAACCACGACGCAATAACCAAACGATAGGTAGAAAGGTTATTGTAGACAGCTTTGACAAAGATGGCATAAGGCGAGCTATTATAAAAATACTTTAAAAAGACGCCTAAAATTCGACAGGGTCGACTTCATTGCACCGGGTTCTATCTCATATGGCTCGGTCTCTTTCCGCAGCGCGGAAAGCATCGCACAAAGCACGAACTCCGCAGCTCTAGCGACGACCCACAGAAGACTCCGAAAAATTTAACTCGTGAACCAAAGGATGCGGCCCGGAATCGAACCCACAATCTTTGGAGCCCGAGTCAAAAGGCTTGACGATTTCGCCACGGAGACTCCTAAAATTATAAAAATTTTGGATTTATATATCCAGGATTATCCAGCATTATAAAAATGCGGGATGCCAAAGAAACAGTGACTAAGAAAACTTAGGGTTTGGTTGAGAAAGAACAATAACATAGAGCTATCCAAAACAACTTTGTGGAAAATTATAAGGACATTATCTTCACTTTTAGAAATTACAAGGGAGGTAGAAATATTCTTTGCGAGCAACCGCATTTAGGAGCTATGAGAAGCAGATACCTACGAGAAATAAGGGAAATGCGCAAAGAAAATTATGGCATAGTGTATTTGGATGAAATGTGGATCAATGCGCACCACACAAGTGATAAGGAATGGCAATCAGTGGGTGGACAGATAAAGCGATATGTGCCCAGTAGTATAGGACAGCTTTTGGTCATGGCCTATGTTGGTAATACGCATAATGGCTTACAACAGAATGCTGGGCTCGTGTTCGTATCAAAGCATACAGACAATAGGGATTATCCTAATAAGATGAATGGTAATGTATTTATAGATTGGCTCGAGAATACTGTGCTCCCTTCCCTAAATAGACCGTCGTGTCCAATTATGGACAATGCATAATATCAATGTTGTTGCCCAAGAAGACAAAATACCTACAGCATCGAGCACAAAGGGAGCAATAAAGACATGGCTCCGAATGGAAAACATACCATTTCCAGAAAGGTATTTCTAGCTAGAATTGTTATCTCTTGTAAAACAGACGCCAAAAAGCAAGAAATATCAAATCCACAAGTTGATAGAAGAGCAAGGTCATGAGTGCTTGAGACTTCCGCCGTACCACTCTCATTTTAACCCTATAGAACTTGTGTGGGCTAAAATTAAAGGACAGGTGGCAGCTGACAATACTATATTCAAATTGTCTGACGTCAAGATACTAATCCAGTCCGCGCTATTAAATAATGATAAAAGTTACTGGGAAAATGTGAGGACCATGTGTTGAAAGAGGAAGAGGACTATTGGAGAAAGGTGTCACGAGATCGCCATGAGTTAACCAGATAATAATACCGACGTTTGCTTGGCGTATATTTTCTAGGCCACAACAGTCGTACTAACAGAGTAAACACAGCTGCACGGGTTACATCGGGGCAGCCCATATACACATTTGGTGGTGAGTGAGAAGGAATGGATACACCGCGTTGGCAGTTCATAAACAGTTGAAATCACATAGCCTTGCCCGCTCAGGATATGGAATGGTTCCATCTGTCATCTATAGTTCCGGACATCAGGCGAAAGGGCGGCTGGGAGTGTCACCACTGAACAGAAGATTGACAGTTTATCAACAGGTCGGAAGTGCCCGACTAGGGAGAAAACGGTCAGACTGTCAGTGGGTATTTCCCGACATAAAACGGAATGGCAGATTTGACTGTCACCACATGACAGAAAGTTGAGGGCTGGTTATTGGAAACAGGGAACACCTGCAGTATATCAACAACGTCACGTGCACAATGTAGGTTGTTTGGAAAACCATGATTGGCAGCTTGGTATCGAAACTCTTTGTTGGAACTCGACAGTAACTCTCTAGATTGTTTTGGATGTCTAAACCAGTGATGAAAAATCTAACATTGAGGGAGCCAGGAGGGGGATGGATCCCTGACAGGGGATGATCTGCCAATGTGCCACCTGTGTGGGGGCATAAAGGATAACGTCACGTGGCCAACTTTAGGAGTTGCCATAAAAACCCGAGTTGGGACCAACTAGGGAAACTTGAAAATGTGGATCTAGGCAGACATGCTTGTCACTGCAGCAGTTAGAACATCTAACGTGTGAAGGAGATATTTGATTTAGTTTACACGAGCCTGTATGGCTACCATTAGATGTAATTTAGTGTAAACTGCAGTGCCGTAAGGTATAACCTATTATAATATTCGTTCTAATTAATATAGGCTGTAGCCTTGTTAAAACTAAAGTGTGATGATTAGCACTGTTAGTGGAAAACTAGCTAGAGTAGGGAAGTGATACTTGGCTCTGTTAGTTGAAAATAGATTAGTGAAGTGTGGATAAGCTTTACTAGTTGAGAATCGAGTAATGAGGGATAATTGGGATATTCCCGTAGTGTCCCTGGTGGGCGGGGTTCCGCATTCTGTTTGTTGATTTTTTTTTCTTGTCTTGGCCTGATGATAACCTATGTGTTCAATAATCTGTCCATGACAGAGTAGGTTCATTGTATTTTCTGAAGCGAGGCAGATGGTCCACGATCATCTAATAGAGATCAGTGACGGGGAGGCTATCACCGGTTATATGATTTATGTTACAGGTTTCCTCTGGTTGGAATGAAGAACACGAAACCCAGAGAAAAGCCGATCCCGGATAAAGTTTGGCGCAGGAAGATTGGCCAACAACTTTACAACAGAGATTATGCTAGAGGAAGATGATCAACCTTGCTCAGTGGAGCTGAATGGTATCCTACCGGATAAATACCGAATGAGTTTAGATCATACCAGTTTTAACACACCAGTAGTGATGGATATTCAGTTCACTTATGACTAGAACAAAAATAAAGGTCTCTATTGGAGTATAGACAATAACTGTTTAATAGTGAGAACTAGTGAACATTTATCAAGAGACAAAACGTCTTGTTCATAGGACAGTGTTCCATGTTTGTTTCACCGCGCCGGAATTATGAAGCTGGAGTTTCTATAAACTGTTAGGAACAGTTGTGTTAGGAACAATAAAAGTTTTTTTTTTCACGGATTATATATTTACATGGGATTCAGATCTCATGGTCATCAGAGTTCCTGGAGGAGGACATGTCTGGAGAGAAGGATACGACTCCGGTGAGGTTTATCGTACTGACTCGAATGATGTCGTGTGATCCTTGCCATGATGTGTACACTATGATCCTGAACTTTGAAGGCTGACACATACATTTATGTTATAATACACGACACACATTTTCTTCGCATACACGTCTCATATACGTTACACTTTTCTTTTAATAAATTAAGCTGTATTAATTTTTAGAAGCAAGAGTTGTTGAATACGTTGCGTTGGGGAAGTATGAGAAGGGGGCATAGTACGACAGTGAGAGAGAGTGATAGGAAAAGGTGTCCATAGGCTGATGGAGTGTGTTGGACGGAAGCTGGTGGATTCTCCAGAATATTAAAAAGGAGGAAAATATTATAATGTGGGTGTCGGCTCTCTTCACTCCAGCGACGACACTGTAAAGGAGGACACGACATAATTGGGGGCTCGTCCGGGATCTTTGGACAGCGGGATCTCTTGTAAACGGAATCTTTGGACAGCGGGATCTCCCGTAAACGGAATCCTTGGACAGCGAGATCTCCTGCAAGCAGGAACCTTTGACAGTGGGATCTTCTGACAACGGGGTCTTTTGACACGGAATCTTTAGTTATAAGAGGGAGATATCATTTTGGAGAATCCAGCTAGAGTGAATGTGGATAGGGGTTAGGACAAATATCTTACCTGTTCACACTTCACACGTCTGCATAGGTCTGTGGTCCTGATTCTACTCTTGTCACTGAGTGAATGTGCTGTGTGTGGTAATATCTAGATTTATATTACTTGTTCATATATCTGTATAGTAATTTGTAGTTATATTGTACTCTACCTGCTAGCTTACCTCTCTGTATAATGGCCACCCCTAAACTTAGCACAGCAGAATTAAAGGCAAAGGGGGAGGACATGGGATTGGCGGGGTCTGCTCTAACGGATTACATATAGGAAGTGGAGAGAGAGTATCGTCAAGCAGAAAGGGAAGATCGAAAGGCCGAGTTGGAATTGAGAAGGATGGAGTTGGAACAAGAAGCTAAGAAATCGGAAGCTGAGCAAGCAGCTAAGAAATTTGAAGCTGAGCAAGCAGCTAGGAAACTGGAGGGGGAGCAAGAAGCTCAGAAAAGGGAGCACGAGTACCGGATGAGGGAACTCGAGTTGAAGAGTCAATCTAATGGAGAAACTGAGGGAGCAGTTGGAAGTTCCTCCATCCCAGGCTCAACACCAGTAGGTAGACATTGGTACCATGCCATGAAATTTCCTTTGGTGCTCTACGAGGAGGACAAAGAGAAGATTGACCAGTACCTTCAACGCTTCGAGGCTATGTCAGTTGCTATGGGTCTGGAGCGTAAAAAATGGAATCTTAAGCTATCCCAGGGTTTACGCGGGACCGGATACGAGGTTTATTCTCGCCTGCCACCAGGACATGAGAACAATTATGACGAGTTAAAGACGGCTCTGCTGAAACGATTCGAGGTTACGTCACATACCTACCGGAAAAAATTTCGAGCAGCGAAACGAGAACCGGGGGAGTTGTTTGCCGCCTACAGTTTGCGTCTAAAATCTTATCTCCACAAGTGGATGGATTTGGCTGGGTTCGCACATGACTATGAGAGTCTGGAAGAGCTCATGGTGGTCGACCAGCTGAAGAAGCAAATGTCTAAACCTCTCAGGACGTTCCTGGGAGAACAAGGAGCGGAACGTATTGACCTCGTGACTAAATTATCAGAACGGTTCGTCGAGGTACATGGGGAGGCAGGGGAGAACCTTTCCACCAACTCCAAAAGTCAAGAGAAACATGACAAGAAGAAAACCAAAAACTCAGGAACAAAAAAGTGGGAACCTTATGTGCAAAAATCAGAGGATAGTTCAGAGAAGAAGAAGGAGGGAAGCAAGAGCACTTCAAGCTCTACACCAAAACGACCGTGGTCGGAGAAGTGGTGTTCAATTTGTAAGTCACCCTCTCACAATACGAGGGACTGCAAATCGAAGGCTAAGAACCCTCACTTCGCAGCATGTCAAGTGACTTCCAAGGAGGTTGTCACGGAAAATGCCAAGGTCAACAAGGAAGCTCGCCACCAGGAGAGCTCACTCAAGTCTGGCAATAGAAGATCTAGGACAGGGAAATGGTGCAACCAATGCCAGTCGAATACGCACAATGCTATTGACTGCAGAGGAGAGTCAGGAGACACTCAATTCGTCGTGTGCCCCGGGAAACCTAAGGTGGAGCCCACCGAACAGGTCGAGGCCGAGGAAGAGACTCCAGACCAGGAAAAACCACCTGTAGTGGAATTGGTAGAGGTTAACGGTCGTCAAGTGGAGTGTTTATACGACACAGGACTGGACGGGGAGGCCGTGATTTCTGCGGATCTGGTACATCCAGAACAATTCACAGGTGAAACCTTGGATATACAGCCTGCACAGAAGAGTGCTGTAACCATGAAGTTGCCCATTGCTAATGTGGAGATTCGCTCAAGGTACGTCACCGGCACCATCAAGGCCGCTGTATTGACCGATCCCATTTTTCCAGTCATCCTAGGTTGCCGGTATGTCTTTCTGGGAATGCCCAGGGAACCAATCCATATGGGAGCAATGCAGACTCGCTCTCAGACGAAAACGGAAGAGGCAGACGCAATTGTGACTAACCCAATGCCGGGGGAGCTACGAACTGCCCAGAGTGAGGATGATACTTTACGTCCTTGCTACAGAAAGCTGCAGAAAAGTGCTGATCCACCAGGACGGGGACAGTACTACATGAAGAATAGGATACTCTACAGGAGAGCAGGAAGGGGAGACAACCTATACGGTCAGTTGGTCATCCCGAAAGCTCACCGGTCCCAGATTCTTCATATGGGGCATACCATCTCCTTTAGTGGACACATGGGTATTGCCGCCACCATGCAGCGGATTTCCTGCCACTACTATTGGCCGGGAATGACAGATGATGTGCGTCGGTATGTGAAGTCATGCCCTGAGTGCCAGAGGGTGGCACCGAAACACTGGACAGCACCGGTGGTGTTGGGTGAGATGCCCATCATGAACTCTCCTTTCGAGAGGGTAGCCATCGATATCGTGGGTCCACTTCCCAGGACTAGGAAGAGGAACATGTATATACTCACAATGGTGGATTGCTGTACAATGTGGGGTGAGGCTATACCGTTGACCACGATTGACTCGAAAAGAGTGGCGGACGCACTGATGGAGGCCTTTACCAGATTAGGCTTTCCGGATCAAATTCTGACGGACAATGGATCTCAGTTTTGTGGAAAACTCATGGAGGAGGTATTTAGGGTGTTTCACTCTAACCACATACATACCAGCCCTTACCACCCTCAAGCCAATGGACAAGTAGAGCGTTTCAACGGCACGTTGATGACAATGCTCAGGAAACTAGCGCAGGAAAAACCTGATAGGTGGGATGAATATATCCCAGCCGCACTCTTTGCCTATCGGGAAGTTCCTCATGGCTCAACAGGACTACCACCCGCTACGTTGCTGTTTGGTCGTCAAATCAAAGGACCGTTGGAAGCCATGTTGAGGAGTTGGACTGAAGAGGGGACGTCAGAAGAAGTGATCTCATCCTATAAATACGTGGAGGAACTGAAAGAAAAACTCCACAAGGGATGGACTCTGGCAAATCAAAACTTGAAAAAGGCCAGGAAAAGACATGCGGCTTACTACAACCGTAGGTCTAAAGAAAGATCTCTAGAGGTGGGAGATAAAGTCTTGTTGCTACTCCCAACGGGAAACAACAAACTGGAGATAGGTTGGCAAGGACCATTTCCCGTGGAAAGGGGGATATCCAGAACCAACTATCAAATCCGGATCCGGGGAAAGTCGAAGATTTTCCATATCAATCTCTTGCGGAAATACGAAGAGAGACCCGGAGACAAGGCAGCTCACCTCATGGCAATGGCAGTTGCAGTGGAGACGGAAGTGGGAACCAGCGAGGGCAGGGAATATCCCTTGGTACACCAGGAAACCTATAGGGATGTGAAAGTGAACCCTGATCTGACCTCCCAGGAGAGGGAAAGGATAACCCAGGTTCTCAAGTCTCATAAGGAGATACTGACTGATAAACCAGGACGAACGAGGTTGGTTGAGTTCGAGATGACTTTGACCACACAGGAGCCTGTTCGCCAAAAGGTTTACCCAGTGCCATTCTCTAAAGAAAAGGCCCTGGAGGAGGAAATACAGAAACTGCTGGAGGATGACGTGATTGCACCATCCACATCCCCATACAATGCAGGGGTAGTTTTGTTACGGAAACCAAGTGGAGAACACCGGTTGTGTATAGACTACCGACTTCTGAACAGTCACACACAATTTCAGGTGGAACCTTTGCCGAATCCAACTCAGTTATTCGCTAGGCTCCATAAGGCTCGGTACTTTTCAAAGGTGGATCTGAGTCGGGGGTACTATCAGATACCAGTCAAACCGGAGATTCGACCACTGTTGGCTTTCAGTACACCCAGTGGACACTACGAATTCAAGGTCATGCCCTTTGGACTCAGCAATGCACCTAGTGTGTTTACACGCATGATGAGGACTTTACTAGATCCGTTACAGGATCCGTCCATCATCTCTTTCATGGATGATATTCTGATTTCCAGTGACAGCTTGGATGACCACTTACAATCCTTGGAGAGAGTGTTTAATAGACTCAAGGAAGCAGGGCTTACTGCTCGTCCAACCAAGTGCATGATTGGTTACCAGACTCTGGAATTTCTAGGTCACACCATCACTCCAGGACACATTGTTCCAGAAGAGAAGAACCTGGAGAAAATCAGAAATGCACCAAGACCTAAAACGAAGAAGGATGTGCGATCTTTTCTCTCGTTGTGTGGGTTCTATCACAAATTTATCCCACATTTCACTGAACTGGGAGCTCCGTTGACGGAAACCTTGAAAAAGGGATTCCCGGACCAAATCATTTGGACACCAGAATGTGAGAATGCCTATAGTCAGTTAAAGGAGGCCTTGGTCAGCAAGCCTGTATTACAGCTCCCTGACCTTTCCAAACAATTTGTGTTGAGAACAGATGCGAGTGCGATTGGAATTGGAGCCGCTTTGTTACAGGAAGGAAAAGACGATGCTTCGGTTTTGAAACCTGTGGCATACGCAAGTAAGAAACTTCTACAGGCGGAGAGGAATTATTCAACCGTCGAGAGAGAGTGCTTGTCCCTCGTATGGACAGTGCAAAAATTTCAGCCATATTTGTATGGAGTTAAGTTTCGAGTCCAGTCGGATCATCAACCCCTGATGTTCCTGGCTACTTCCCAGAAGCTCAACGCCCGTTTGATGCGGTGGTCGTTGTTACTTCAACCTTATAATTTCACAGTAGAGTACATTCCTGGGAAGGAAAATGTTGGAGCAGATTTCTTGTCAAGACACCCAGCTCCTGAGGAAGAAGAATGAATCATCTGGATTAAACTCATGGTGGAGAAGAGTGAGATGGACTACTCTCTTAAGAGGGGGCCTATGTCACGAGATCGCCATGAGTTAACCAGATAATAATACCGACGTTTGCTTGGCGTATATTTTCTAGGCCACAACAGTCGTACTAACAGAGTAAACACAGCTGCACGGGTTACATCGGGGCAGCCCATATACACATTTGGTGGTGAGTGAGAAGGAATGGATACACCGCGTTGGCAGTTCATAAACAGTTGAAATCACATAGCCTTGCCCGCTCAGGATATGGAATGGTTCCTTCTGTCATCTATAGTTCCGGACATCAGGCGAAAGGGCGGCTGGGAGTGTCACCACTGAACAGAAGATTGACAGTTTATCAACAGGTCGGAAGTGCCCGACTAGGGAGAAAACGGTCAGACTGTCAGTGGGTATTTCCCGACATAAAACGGAATGGCAGATTTGACTGTCACCACATGACAGAAAGTTGAGGGCTGGTTATTGGAAACAGGGAACACCTGCAGTATATCAACAACGTCACGTGCACAATGTAGGTTGTTTGGAAAACCATGATTGGCAGCTTGGTATCGAAACTCTTTGTTGGAACTCGACAGTAACTCTCTAGATTGTTTTGGATGTCTAAACCAGTGATGAAAAATCTAACATTGAGGGAGCCAGGAGGGGGATGGATCCCTGACAGGGGATGATCTGCCAATGTGCCACCTGTGTGGGGGCATAAAGGATAACGTCACGTGGCCAACTTTAGGAGTTGCCATAAAAACCCGAGTTGGGACCAACTAGGGAAACTTGAAAATGTGGATCTAGGCAGACATGCTTGTCACTGCAGCAGTTAGAACATCTAACGTGTGAAGGAGATATTTGATTTAGTTTACACGAGCCTGTATGGCTACCATTAGATGTAATTTAGTGTAAACTGCAGTGCCGTAAGGTATAACCTATTATAATATTCGTTCTAATAAATATAGGCTGTAGCCTTGTTAAAATTAAAGTGTGATGATTAGCACTGTTAGTGGAAAACTAGCTAGAGTAGGGAAGTGATACTTGGCTCTGTTAGTTGAAAATAGATTAGTGAAGTGTGGATAAGCTTTACTAGTTGAGAATCGAGTAATGAGGGATAATTGGGATATTCCCGTAGTGTCCCTGGTGGGCGGGGTTCCGCATTCTGTTTGTTGATTTTTTTTTCTTGTCTTGGCCTGATGATAACCTATGTGTTCAATCATCTGTCCATGACAGAGTAGGTTCATTGTATTTTCTGAAGCGAGGCAGATGGTCCACGATCATCTAATAGAGATCAGTGACGGGGAGGCTATCACCGGTTATATGATTTATGTTACAGGTTTCCTCTGGTTGGAATGAAGAACACGAAACCCAGAGAAAAGCCGATCCCGGATAAAGTTTGGCGCAGGAAGATTGGCCAACAACTTTACAACAGAGATTATGCTAGAGGAAGATGATCAACCTTGCTCAGTGGAGCTGAATGGTATCCTACCGGATAAATACCGAATGAGTTTAGATCATACCAGTTTTAACACACCAGTAGTGATGGATATTCAGTTCACTTATGACTAGAACAAAAATAAAGGTCTCTATTGGAGTATAGACAATAACTGTTTAATAGTGAGAACTAGTGAACATTTATCAAGAGACAAAAAGTCTTGTTCATAGGACAGTGTTCCATGTTTGTTTCACCGCGCCGGAATTATGAAGCCGGAGTTTCTATAAACTGTTAGGAACAGTTGTGTTAGGAACAATAACAGTTTTTTTTTCACGGATTATATATTTACATGGGATTCAGATCTCATGGTCATCAGAGTTCCTGGAGGAGGACATGTCTGGAGAGAAGGATACGACTCCGGTGAGGTTTATCGTACTGACTCGAATGATGTCGTGTGATCCTTGCCATGATGTGTACACTATGATCCTGAACTTTGAAGGCTGACACATACATTTATGTTATAATACACGACACACATTTTCTTCGCATACACGTCTCATATACGTTACACTTTTCTTTTAATAAATTAAGCTGTATTAATTTTTAGAAGCAAGAGTTGTTGAATACGTTGCGTTGGGGAAGTATGAGAAGGAGGCATAGTACGACAGTGAGAGAGAGTGATAGGAAAAGGTGTCCATAGGCTGATGGAGTGTGTTGGACGGAAGCTGGTGGATTCTCCAGAATATTAAAAAGGAGGAAAATATTATAATGTGGGTGTCGGCTCTCTTCACTCCAGGGACGACACTGTAAAGGAGGACACGACAAAAGGATGGATTGAATTTTATGCAACCGAGAGCAGTCATCAACTTACTGGAATCGTCCGACACAGATTAAGGTCTGAGCAGATCGCAGACCTTAATCCGCGTGCACGCTTACTGGGATATTTTGCTCCAACTATTCAGACGAATTGCAGGCCCTAAACATTACAGCATAAGCACAATGTCAATGGCAACAGTTTGTATTCCCCAGTAATGAATTTTCAATTCCGCAAGCCCTCAGCGGTGACAAACAACTGGTATTGAAAAAGAAAAAAAAAAAACACACACACACACTAAGCGCATTTAATACCAACAGAAGAGTAATATTGCGGTGGAAACTGACATATTGTGGCATAACAAGAAACGTGAAAGCAAACACGTTGTCAAATTAGAGTACAACACATGTGCATACGAATCAATCTATAAACTACAATAAAAAGAGGAGCAACATCTTGGTCGTTAAGAAGAAAGCCCACTACAGAGACACTGACAACTATTTTCATAGTGCAAAGCAGGTAATCATGTTCCGTCTCTGAATAGTAAACAGCAGAGTAGACAATCTTTCACGAAGACTTAAAGCGGGTCTGTCACCCATGTGTACGTGTGAACAAACTACACAGACAGCTGAACAGATCTTTAAAAATGGACACATGATAACTAAATTGCGGTATCATTTCTGGTCACTCCATACGCACATTAACGCACAGCTATTTGGAAGCCCAAGAGAAATGATGCTGGATGGATTGAGACGGTGGCATGGAGGAATATCAGCAGCAGAGTTGATCCAGAAAACCAAAGACCGAGATCTGTGGAGTGCCATGAACGCCTACGCCAGCCGGCACGGCACTTGATGATGATGATGATATTTGGAAGCTTTCACGAACTCAATATAAAAAGCTAAATGCATCCTAGTAACATGAATACTTGTGTACAATTATTAACCAGCAGCTTAAGAAACAAGAAGGAAATGAAAAATAAGGTAAGAAATATATTCCTTTTTATTTTCCTGTCAATTTACACATTATTTACCCCATGCCTCTGTAAATTCTCTGTCTTTACTAATATTACACATTGCACCCGTCTCGGGAGTCTCCGTGGTGAAGTGGTCAAGACGTCTGACTCGGGCTCCGAAGGTTGTATGTTCGATTCCTTCATTTCACGAGTGAATTTTTTCGGAGACTCCCGAGGGTCGTCGCTGGAGCTACGGAGTTCGTGCTTTGTGCGACGCTTTCCGCCCTGCGGAAAGAGACTGGGTCATATGAGATAAAAAACCCGGTGCAATGCTGTCGACCCTGTCGACTTTTAAGCTACTTTTTTATTTCCCCCACTCCCATACGAATCTGGCTACGCCTTGTACTTGTGTCCTTACCAGAAATAACGTGGTTTACTGTAAGACTAGTTAGTTAGAGTGAATTCACTACATTTTCCCCAAAACATCAAAGAAATGTCGCCGCTTTCGATGATTTAAATTGCTTTTGGACCTATCAAAGACATATTCCTTGCGTGGGGGTAAATATAAGACGGCAAGAAAAATTTCATAACGATGCAACAGACAGTTTTCAAAATAATTGATCGTGAATGAAGGCATTCATTTCTGGACAGACTATAATTATCCATATTTTACACTCAGTAGTTTGTCCAGGCCTTGTGAAAGACCGATTCACAACCATCGAAATCATCGCAAGGCAAATGCAAATCCTTCCAAATCATCCGCAGCTGATTTCCAACTCTCGACCGGTTATATCGAGGAATGTGAAAGGCATTTACTAAGCCTGTAAGAACTGATTGCAATGTTGGAAGATTTCAACAAAGGCGGGAAAGATCTCAGAATAATAAAAACTATTTACTGGAACCAAGCAACAGCAATTAAAATGGGAAATAAAGATTACAATTATGAACACATAGATATAGGAGTAGACAGGGGCGTGGTTTTTTTCACCGGAACTCTTTTCCCTTCATAATGAAGTAATAATGAAGGAGATCAATGAGAAGCCAGTAATATTATGCGGGAGTTATAATATAAACGATCTACGCTATACAGATGCCATAATATTGATGGCGGATAATCCAACAGATCTCAAACAATTGTTGGACATTGTAGCAATAGAGAGAGCAACAAAGGACTCTCCTTGAATACCAAAAGAACAGTAACAAAGGTGATATCAAAGAAAAAGGTGACACCACGGTATGAAATGGAAATAGAAGGGACAATTCTTAACCAAGAGTATAATTTTAAATATCTAGGGCATTTATAACATCAGATGGAATATGTTCAACAGAGAATAAGAACAGAATAGGGTAAACAAAAGTTTTCAGAAAATGAAGAGTATCTTATGCAATGAGTCACTATCATTGAATGTAAGAAAGAGAATGCTGAAATGCTACACAGAACCTGCTTTGCTGTATGGCAGTGAATCTTGGAATGTAAATGAACAAATTAGGAAAAATTTGAAAGCAAAAGAGATATGGTTCCTGAAACGAATGTTGCGAATTCTTTGGACTGCGAGAGTAACTAACAACAATTGCCTGAAAGATGCCAAAGAAACTAGAATATTATATACAACAATAAGAAGTAGACAAACAGCTTTCTTGGATCGTGTGATGAGACGAGAGGCATTGGAGAACATTGTGACAACTGGAAAGATTAAAGAGAAGAGAGTTAGGGGCAGATCAAGTGAAATGATACTGGATAGATTGAGACGGTGGTATGGAGGATTATCATGAGCAGATTTGATCCAGAACACCTACGAGCAAGATCTGTGGAGAGACACGAACGCATAATTAAACTGGCAGGGCACCTGATGATGATGGTGATGATGATGATGATGATGATGATGATGATGATGATGATGATGATGATGATGATGATGATGATGATGATGATGATGATGATGATGATGATGATGATGCCAAGGGCCGCTACAGCGAGAGAGACGTGAATGAAAAGTAATAACTGTCAGGATCTGAAAGAATGAAGAGAAAAACTTAAAGTATTGTAACTATCTAAGCTGTGGCTGATCAACGCATGATGAGGTTTTGGAGTATACTAAGTTAATCTTCCTTTCATTCCTGCTACGATGGCACAAGTACTGCTCACCCTCATCTCTTGGGAAACCAAACAACAATACGTGCCATAGATCGTGTTGTCTGGAAGGTTACACTGTTTGAGAGCTTAACACACCCAGCTCAATACACCTAAGTAAATGTTACATTACTGGTACAAAGTGCACACAACTGGCTCATTCGTTCAACTTGTCTAGCAAAGCTTGTTCTAAGCTTGATCAACATTTGATGTATTCTCCAAACTACATTTGGCGTCACATCATTAGTATTTGCTGAAAGCAACGTTGGTACGAATGTTTGAAAGCTTCAGTAATCAGTGCTGTTGCCCGGTGATAATTTTTTACATCACGCAGTCGGAAGTGTGGTGTATAGTTTGTGAACATATCACTTCTTTATTTCATATTATTTTCAGCACATAAATATACCGCGTGCGGCGATAGCCAACTAGCGACTTGTTAGAGGCGTGTCTGTCGACTTGTTCGTTATGGGTTAGAATTGGCATTGGGGGGGGGGGGGGGGGGGAGGAGGATGACGGATTTTGAAATCAGACCTTGGCTCTCAGGTCTTCTTCTTCTTCTTCTTCTTCTTCTTCTTCTTCTTCCTCTTCTTTTTCTTCTTCTTCTTCTTCTCCTACTTTTTCCTCCTCCTCCTCCATTTACCCCAGTGAAGTGTTTGGAGGGCGAGAGAGAGAGAGAGAGAGAGAGAGAGAGAGAGAGAGAGAGAGAGAGAGAGAGAGAGAGAGAGAGAGAGAGAGAGGAAGAGAGATCTTTCATGCGCTCTTTCCAATGCTCTTTGTATGTTGTTATTCATTTTTGTAAAGTTATTCTGGATTTCATCACTCCATCGTTTACATGGTCTTCCGATTGCTCTGTATCCTTTATATTTCTTCAATGTAGCTCTTTGTGGCAGTTGTAGACTGCGCCTTGCCCTGCAGCCAGCTGGGTTAAGATCAGCTAGCCTCTCCCAGGAGGTGTCATTTTTACTGCCAATGTAGTACCTTGCGGTATATGACAGAGGGGTCTTTGAGCCTGATGAATTAAGGCCGCCTGGCTAGTGCAGTCGCAGCGAACTGTGCAGGTTAGGATTTTATTTTTGCCCCCGACAGAAAAAAATCCCACACCTTACCGAGGGATCGAACCCGGGTCTCCCGAATAAGAGTCCTGCCGATGACCTGCAGACTACACAAGTCAACCCCATCTCCTCGTGGTATAAACCATGAAACCATCATCGTGAGGTCCTGGACCAACGGGGCTTTGGATCGCCGGGGTGGGGGGAGGGAGAGTGGGAGACTCCGCTTGGTCAGTTTTTTGTCCTAAACCTGCGACTGGCCTAGCAAGCCGGCATGGGATTTTCATACTGCTCGTAGAAAATCTATAAAGTACATACTGCACAATTTACACACACTAAACAATAGCGCCAAGACAAATCCTTCAATCCGAAATATATCACATATTCCTACACTAACTTGAATTGTCTAACGCGGTAATTTCTGCAATATGTGAATTCTCGTTGATGGCGCAGAAAGGGTAAGAACGCTGTAGCTCTTACACTTCATGTTCGCTGATGGCAGGGTACGAGGTTCAAACCCTACACCAGTTAGTTGGACTTAAACGTTGACTATCCGTTCAGAAAGCACTGGCAGACTACTGAACGCAAAAGTGCCCAGAAAATCGACATGGGTTGGACCGCAACGTTATGCGAAGGGCATGCAACATGTGAATTATGCCATATGCACCCGACTTGATCCAGCGAAATATCATCATCATCAAGTGCCGTGCCGGCTGGCGTAGGCGTTCATGGCTCTCCACAGATCTCGGTCTTTGGTGTTCTGGATCAACTCTGCTGATGATATCCCTCCATGCCACCGTCTCAATCCGTCCAGCATCATTTCTCTTGGTCGGCCTCTGCCTCTCTTCCCCTCGATTTTTCCAGTTGTCACTATGTTCTTCAATGCCTCTCTTCTCATCACATGACCAAAGAAAGCTGTTTGTCTCTTCCTTATTGTTGTATATAGTGTTCTAGTTTCATTAGCCTCTTTCAGGCAATCGTTGTTAGTTACTCTGGCAGTCCAAGGAATTCGCAACATTCGTCTCAAAAACCACATATCTGTTGCTTCTAAGTTCTTCCTAATTTGTTCATTTACATTCCAAGATTCGCTGCCATACAGCAAAACTGGTTCTATATAGCATTTTAGCACTCTCTTTCTTACATTCATTGATAGCGACTTATTGCATAAGATGCTCTTCATTTTCTGACATGCGGCTTTTGCCTGCCCTATTCTACTCTTAATCTCTGTTGTACATCTTCCATCCGATGTTATAAGTGCCCCTAGGTATTTAAAATTATCCACTTGGTTGAGAATTTCCCCTTCTATTTCTATGTCACATTTTGGTGTCACCATTTTCTTTGATATCACCATTGTTACTGTTTTCTTGATAATCAAGTAGAGTCCTTTCTGTGCACTCTCTGATACTACAATGTCCAATAATTGTTGTAGGTCTGTTGCATTATCCGCCACCAATACTGTGTCATCTGCATAGCTTATATTGTTTATATTATATCCTCAGATTAGTATTCCTGGCTTCTCTTTGATCTCTCTCATTATTACTTCGCTATATAGGGAGAAGAGATCGGGTGACAAGGCACACCCCTGTCGTACTCCTAGCTTTATCTGTTCGTAACTACCCTCTTTATTTCCCATTTTAATTGCTGCTTCTTGGTTCCAGTATATATTCTTTATTATTCTTAAATCATTCCCATCAATGTTGATATCTTCCAACATTTTAATCAGCTCATCATGTTTTACTTTATCAAATGCCTTAGTATAATCTATGAAGCATAAATATATGTCTCTCTGTTTCTCTATTGACCTTTCTTTTAGTGTTCGTAATATATATATATATATATATATATATATATATATATATATATATATATATATATATATATATTGTCAGCATCCCCAATAAGACCTTACAGGAGTAAGGAGTTAACACTAGGCTAGTAGAGAGACACCCAGACAGGGAAGACACCGAGTACTATAAATAACCTCACTGGGAGACACATTTGTGTCAGACCAGAGGCCAACGAGTACGGATGAGCGAGGGCTTTCCCCAAGCAAATGGGTTGCTGGTCCTTGCGAGTAACCGTGATATGCCAGGTTACTCAAACTCACCAGCCAGCGTGCTGGCAAGACCAGGCACGCAATAATAGCGACTGCACGGAGGGTAAAAGTGTCCGTGCTTGTCCACGCTATGTGTAGCGGGACAGACTGACTGGAGACGGTAGAGAGGTCGGACGTATCCTTGACCAATACGATAGCTTTCTAGGCCATAGGCAAACATAGGGCTATATCATTTAGATTGTGTAATGCTAGCATCATCTATCATCACGTTGATGTATTCATATTGTGTAACAATGATGAAACCTAACGCTTGTAGAGCCATTCACATGTCGGCTCTGAATAAATTGCATTCCTTTCGCAAATGTCATGAATTGTTATTTCGTGCAGTGCGAAAGTAGCGGAGTCTTGAAAGCTGCAGCGCACAAGTCGCTGACAGGCTAGACCTCGAATTGGTGTCAGAAGTTGTGAACCAACGCCACAATATAGTAAGGCGAATTGGTGTCAGAAGTTAAGAATCAACGCCAGCTGCGAATTGGTGTCAGAATGGTCAAAGAATCAACGCCAGGGGCAAATTAGGGTCAGAACACATTGAACGAAAGCCATCAATGTCACCATTCTACGAAATCAGTAAATAGAGTAGCGACGAACTGCAGCCTAGAACGAAGGTACGCCAGAGTCAAACGGCGAAGACAAGACGACATTGACGGCCATACGACTAATCATCTCAATTATCATCTAACAATCATTCAGACGATCATATCATTCATCATTAATACCATCTATCACTATCTATCACATTCTCATTCACCAATCGCATGAAATAGGAAATTAAAGTAACAACTTTATGAAATATGAAATATTTGATAGAATATGATGAATTGTGAGCTTGTATTTACAACTTAAGCGTGTGTCTAATTTTTGCTGCTCTACCAACCAGAACGCAGCCCGTGTGGTAACAAATCAAACCAGTGTGTAGTGTGAAAGATCGCGGTGGAACATCTCAAGTACCGTACTGTCCAACAAATTAGATGAGTATATTTTCCGAATATTTTGGTATGCTCTAACTTAATCATGCATCTTCTTTTCCAGCGAATGATGTACATGTACTAACACATTATTGTAAAATATTCTGTGCATATTATTATATGATAATTTGAACTAACATTACGCCACAAAATGGCGTTACTAAATGAATGTATCCAGGCGGGCATCGCAATGGGCCACACTGGAGATAAGCTAGAAAAATGGGCAGACCAAAAGTATAAAGAAGAAATAGCTCGACAGAGAGAAGAAAGAGCTTTACAGAGAGAAGAAACAGAAAGGAAAGCTGCTCTACAGAGAGAAGAAACAGAAAGAAAAGCTGCTCTTGACAGAGATGAAAGAGCATTAGAAAGGCAACATCAAAAAGAAATGAAAGAGATCGAGGAGGTTACCAAAAGGAAACAATTAGAATTAGAACAAGTTACTAAACAAAAACAGTTAGACTTAGAGCAGGCCACCAAAGAAAAGCAAATACAATTAGACTCAGAAACTAGACTAAAGATGAAGGAAATGGAGGTAGATTCTAACATACAAATAGCCTCTAGCAAACAAAAGAGCCAAGAAGAACAGAACAAATTTAGTAAGTACAAGGGCCTTATCAAACCATACACGATAGGTGATTCAATCAGCGCATGGACTGAAAATATAGAGTTCCAACTAGAAACACAGAAAATACCTTTAGAGGATTGGGCAATGATTTACATGAGGAACCTGAGTGGGGAGCCTTTAAAAGTAATAGAATCCATACCTTAGAAACAATTACCAGTACATACACGATAGGATAATGCAACATTTTCTTTTGGACGCTACTGGTTACCAAATTCAATTCTCACAGATTAAACCAAAAGCAACTGAAACGTTCTTAGACTACATTTCTAACGTGCAGAGCACATTTAAAAAATGGACTAAGGCGGCTAAAGTAGGTAACAGCTATGAAAAACTAGAAGAGCTAATGGTAATGGACAAAGTTGTTTCTACAGTGCCTACCCCTTTTGCTAAATTCTTACAACAGTCAGATATTGATTCCATTCAACAATTAGAGAAACGGGGGTCAGCTTATTTTTCCTCTAATCGGGAATATTTAAAACTACATCATATGACACAGAAATTACAGCTTTTGCAAACAGAGTCCCTGATAGATCCTACAAACAGAAAGACTATAGTAAGAAGGACAAACCAGATCAGAAACCACCTCGATGTAATTATTGCAATCTTTTTCACCCAACTTATTCGATGTGTGATAAGAACCCCACATATCCGTCACACCTAGAACAAGTGTTAAAGAAGCAAGAAAGCAGAAGATCATCGTTTAAACGTGCTGTAAAATGTTATTTTTGTTCTAGTTATGGCCATTATAGCAATAGGTGTCTTGGGAGACAGAGAATGAAGGAAAACAACGCAACCCTCATCGATACATCATCAGACGATGAGAGTGACATAGATCCCGAACTTGTCAATGTATTGCCAACGAATGAATGTCAAAGTGTATCATCAGTAACCGATATTTTAAACTTTAAGACGTGCAAAGTATGCCACCAGTTTCATGCGGAGGGGAGATTGAAATGTGGACACGTAATATCATGTTCAAATGAAGAAACTAATGCAGCATGTGCCTCCAGAGGTAACCTTAAGTTCTACGATGCACAGGTCAATGGTAAACCATGCCAATGCTTAGTTGATAGTGGCAGTACTATACTGGGATTAAGGAGAGAACTTGCTAGAACTGAAGAATATACGGGTGAATTTGTCAAATGCTGTACTTTCTCGGGTACCATCGAGAAATATCCACTGGCAAAAGCGCATATCAATACCCCGTTCCTTACCGGCACATTTACGTGCGCTATCCTTCAAGATCCATGTACGGACCTTATTTTGGGATGTCTTGATGCATTGAAAGAATGTACAGACGACAACATAAAAACCTGGAATGAAACACATAGGGTCAACGCCATCATAAATAAAACTCTACAGCTACTAACACCTAGTGGTGCAGATATCAACAATACTCGCCAAATGTTGAGCGAGACACAAAGCACCGACCAAACACTCACGCCGTATTTTAACTTGTTGTGTGAGCGAAAGAAAGTTTCTAAAAATTCTTCCTGGTACTTTAAAAAGGTTAACGGAATTCTCATGCGTTATTACACATATAATAACCATGAAACTCAGCAGACGGTGTTACCTGTAATATACCGAAAAAGGTGCTAAAAATTGCACGTTCACCACCGTTTGCTGAACATTTGGGCTATCATAAAACGCGAGCCAGAATTCTATCACAATTTTACTGGCCGAAATTTTGTTCGGACATAAAATCTTTCTGTCGCTCTTGTACGGTGTGTCAACATCGAGTACGAAAGAAAAAGCATGTAAAGACCGATGTGCAACGATCAGTGATAGCATCTAGACCACTTGAGAGTATAGCGGTCGATATTACTGGACCCCTAATGCAGGTGTCGAGTAATGGAAACCATAACTATCCAAACAAGGGTACTAAAACGATTCACCTTAAACCGAACCAAAAGGCTGTGATTCAACTATCTGATAAACATAACATGGTACTAACATGTTGCCAAGGGCCTCTCAACGTTAAACTCAAAATATCAGATGCGGATCATGAAATATCGATAAAAGAACACTTAAAGATATTTCATATCAACATCCTGAAACCATACGTTTCACAACAAGTACAACAGACAGACGAACAGATTGCACCAACACCAAGCAATGAGACGACAGACATACATAACTCAACTTCACTAGGTAGGGCGACACACAACGGCAACAACGCAAACACACTTAGCCAGTCAACAGCACACACAAGTAGTAGCACAACAGTAATGGACGAGATGGAACTACCAGTTCCGACAGTAAACGCAACTGCGACAAATATCTCGACATATAGAAATAACAGATGCAGTCAGACGAAAGACGGGACAAACCACCTACTGGAACGTCGACAGGTCTTCAACAGGTTGAGATTGTGTGGACTCATAGCTAAGCCGTCCAAAATAGAGTTGGGCATGGAACAAATTGACGTCCTGGGTCATACCATCTGCAGGGGCCAATTGAAAACTGATGACAGTGTCGTCACTAAGATTCTGAATGTGACAATGCCAACGACCAAGAAACAGGTCCCAAACTACTATAGTAAATTCATTCCCAACCTGGGGGAAATCACCAGTGGTTTTTCTAACATCTTAAAAGCTTCGGCTAAGTTATTTGTAAAAGATGCATGATTAATTAGTGCGGTATCGAAATTGAACCATTTTTCCATCGTTCCATCTATCCTTTGCATGCCTAATCCAAAACTCACTTATTTCTTACGCACAGACGCGAGTGCCATATCCATATCTGGGATACTAGGACAGTTCTACGATGGGACGTTCCATCCCGTAATGTACGTAAGTCGCAAGATCACTCCGGCTGAAGGAAGATACTCAGCATCAGAATTGGAAGGCCTTAGTTTGATCTATTGTGTGAGAAAGTTTCATCGATTTTTGGCAGGAGCACAGTTTGTAATCCAATCCGATAACTCTCCATTGTCTGTGATGCAATCTGGACATCCTACCAACAATAGAATTTACAGGTGGGCTTTAATTCTCCAAAATTATACGTTTACCATCCAACATTTAAAAGGGAGATTAAATACGATTGCAGACATTTTAAGTCGTCCTTCATCCATTCAAATACCTGAGTTACAGGAAGGAAGCGACCATACACCACCAGAAACAGTGACACTGTAATGTTAAATAACCAAGTGCCATGTTTGGTGAGTAAGACATATCGTAAGTGCGTTACTATCGCCTGATACTTTACTTGTGTGAATAGAACAGTGCTATGAAAAGTGTAACGAACAGACGCAGAATTAACTTGCGCTGAGACACACGTAATTTAGATTATGGGAACTAACGCCGAGAGGACAGCGAACCCAGCTTAGACCCCGAATCTAGAACTTATTGAACCAACGCTTAGACCCCGAATAACAGTACAGGGTTAGCTATGGACCTACATAATGTGGTAGGCAACTATATTAATACACTATCCTTCAAGAAGAGCATTAAAGACTTTGGCGGAATGAACTATGTTAGAATAGTCTACAAAGAGATTTGCTCTAGCTTCACAACGCAGAGGAGGACGCCAACTTAGTGTAATTAGATATAGAAATGTATCTGTGATATATGTACATTATTATTTTATTTACAATATCTATAACTTCATTTTCTATTATTTATTCTATTGCAAATTATGTAAACGCATATATAACTGTATTTTCTTATTTGCTTAGTTAGAAATCACCATCATTTAATTAATAACCCATTTATTAAAATATCCATTAGAGAAATACAATTATTAGATCTTATATTAGTTAATTTACTCATAATCATAATCATTTATACATCCATTTAGCTAATATATCATTTCAAAACTAATGCCAATCATTTAGGAATTAATATCATCTTTTTCACAAGTAACATTTAAGGTAATTAACCCATTTCGCTTAAATGAAAGTAGTAGTAATTTATTTCCCTTGAGGGTAATTTAGGTCAGCACACCAAAGTATGGAAGTTACTATGTCAGGATCGGTAACAAACCATCCTTATAACGATGTATATTTTTGTACAGACATGACGCGTGCAAACAAAACGCACAGTCATTTGGCGTGATTACTGTTAGAATTCAGCCAATCATTTAATGTATATATATATTGTTTATGTATGTAATACTATGAAACATATTTTAATGACGAGAGGATGAGTGAGTGAAAGAACAGTATAAAAGGGAATGAAAGATGAATGAAAGAAGTAAGGAGTAAGGAGTTAACACTAGGCTAGTAGAGAGACACCCAGACAGGGAAGACACCGAGTACTATAAATAACCTCACTGGGAGACACATTTGTGTCAGACCAGAGGCCAACGAGTACGGATGAGCGAGGGCTTTCCCCAAGCAAATGGGTTGCTGGTCCTTGCGAGTAACCGTGATATGCCAGGTTACTCAAACTCACCAGCCAGCGTGCTGGCAAGACCAGGCACGCAATAATAGCGACTGCACGGAGGGTAAAAGTGTCCGTGCTTGTCCACGCTATGTGTAGCGGGACAGACTGACTGGAGACGGTAGAGAGGTCGGACGTATCCTTGACCAATACGATAGCTTTCTAGGCCATAGGCAAACATAGGGCTATATCATTTAGATTGTGTAATGCTAGCATCATCTATCATCACGTTGATGTATTCATATTGTGTAACAATGATGAAACCTAACGCTTGTAGAGCCATTCACATGTCGGCTCTGAATAAATTGCATTCCTTTCGCAAATGTCATGAATTGTTATTTCGTGCAGTGCGAAAGTAGCGGAGTCTTGAAAGCTGCAGCGCACAAGTCGCTGACATATATATATATATATATATATATATATATATATATATATATATATATATATATATATATATATATATATATATATACACTAGCTGACCCGGCCCGGCTTCGCCCAGTCCCTGGTGGGGAGCATCTCATTTAATTCATATAAGTAGTCATATAAGTTCTCGTTCCCGTTACCGACTGTCTGTCTGTCTGTCTGTCTGTCTGTCTGTCTGTCTGTCTGTCTGTCTGTCTGTCTTTCTGTCTGTCTTTCTGTCTGTCTGTCTGTCTGACCCGGCCCGGCATCGCCCAACTCCTGGTGTGGAGCATCTCATTTAATTCATATAAGTAGTCATATAAGCTCCCGTTCCCGTTCCCGACTATCTATCTGTCTGTCTGTCTGTCTGTCTGTCTGTCTGATCCGGCCCGGCTTCGCCCAGCCCCTGATGGCGAGCATCTCATTTAATTCATATAAGTAGTCATATAAGTTCCCGTTCCCGACTGTCTGTCTGTCTGTCTGTCTGTCTGTCTGTCCGTCCCTCCCTCTCTGTCTGTCTGTCTGTCTGCCTGTCTGTCTAATCATTTATTGGTTGCAGTTAGAACAACCTTAGATAAACGAAGACCAACTTACGAAAAGCATTAGAAAGAGCACTTGGAAGATCTTTACATCTTCCCCAACAATTAACTTGGGTAAATAGAGCGGCGGCAGCAGCATCAACAGAAGAAGGAAAAGGAGGAGTAGACAACTGCAGCGAAAAGGTGGGTCTGTCTATCTATCTGACCCGGCGTGGCTTCGCCCAGCTCCTGGCGGGTAGCGTCTCATTAAATTCATACAACAAAAAAAAGTAACTTAAAAGAATGTCCTTCCACACACCATCCATTATTTTTAATGAAAACTCTTTCTAATTACCTGCATGACTACAGTAACTTCTTAAGCATAAAAAGATGAGTTACAATGTTATGCATTGTGCATTATTTTTATGAAAACTTTGAAAATGCCTTAAAGATTGTATCATTATTTATTATAACTCATATGCCGGTACATAACTGTGGCGAAACGCCAGTGGCTCATGTCCTCATGCCTTCTATAAATTTGGGGAAATAGAGGGAAACAGCTTTGGGGAACCCTCAGTTCTCTTGTTCGCTCAATCCCCATGGAAGATACTTTAACAACACGATCTTCTTAATAGAATTCTTAGAAATATATCTTTCTTCGGGGAAAACCCGATAGGGTCCCCTACACCAAATGAGCACCAGTGCAAGTTCTGGTGCAAGTCATGGCCGTTCCAGCACATACCGTTTGGTAGTTGCAGCATGTCAAGTTGATTTAAAGATTAAGACAAAGGTGCAACCTACTACTGATGCAGTTGGAAAGGTAATAATTGGGTTGTGGGTGGTCCAGCCAGACCTGGACCTATAAATGTATTTTGTCTCGACGGGGAAGCTGAATTGGCGAAAAGCCAATCATAACATATGAAGAGTTGGTTGACCGTTGGCCAATCTAACTAGGCGTCTTGTTCTTGGCATAGCCGGGGAAGTGAATCTGAACAATATATCTCCCCAGAGGATTTCATTTGTTCTTGGCGGCAGATGAGCTGTTGCTATCTTTCTTTCTACGGCCTGAACTGGGCATACTGTCATCTTTCTGTAGAATATAATCATTGGATAGCTACGGTGTGCCGGAAGGAGGGAAGGGCTCCTTGGGGATGGGGTCCACCAATCTATGTTCTATCTTCTTGAGCCGGAAGAGGTTATCCACTGTGATATCTCTGTCATCTTTTAGCGGATAGGGTGGCCGGGTGAACTAAATAGTTACTGGTCGATCATCTAGTTCTACGGGTAAGGTGAGGCACTGCCGGTACATTGCGGCGACAGCTCAGACAAGAGCAGCGGCCGGAAGGAGTAGTATTTTTTTTTCCTATTCTTGGTGGGAATGGGGAACGACACTTCTTTACATACACATAATTACCCACACAACACCACAAGAGCTTTGTCGTGAGAAAGGCAGGGTTTGCAAGTGAGAGATAAGCCTGGGAATGAATGTGCCCAATAATAATAAAGGCTTGGTATGAGTGTGGAGAGTGAGTCTTGTAGGCAAAAGGTTCCTAGGGTGGACAACCAGACGTCTACAAGCTGGAGGTCTACTCAAGCTCGGACGTAGCCAATCCAGGGGCTACCTGACAGGTAAGGCCCATTCATTCGGGCCTCTTATCTAATGTACATATTTCAAATGTGGTAACTGAGGCCCTATTGGTCCTCAGGATTGTGGTACTTGAGTCAGCCTGGTCGCTCACTTATTTCTGTCATCTCCAGGGTCCTCCTTGAATTGAAGGGAGCATAGGAGATCTGCAAGGCCACGAGAGTATCACCTTAACACATTCTTAGGTGAACCATGGACTTTCAGGACGGCCACAGGCTAATGACTCCAATCAAGAAATCAAGGTCCGATTAGTCCTGATTTAGTGGCATCCTTCGGTACCCGCTCTGTACAAATCCCATCGTCAATAGTGGAGTGGTTGAACCTATGTTCCTGAATGGACCTACAGCTCATTCTCGGTCCTACTCATACGTATCAGTGACATTGAAAAACCCATACCCATTCCACATTCACGAACCATTCCCATTGTGTGAAATCTTACCCAGCCTGGTCAGTGACATTGAAACACCCATACACATTTTCCCCTTCAAGAACTGGTCCCATTGTGACAAGTGATGTATTCCTGTACCATTGGGCTACAACGAACACAAGACTCATTGTGTAGAGAAGACCACTGGAACTAGTAGGACTGGTTCTACAGGCGCCTATTGTTGGTACCACCTATCGGGACGGAGGAAAATACCTGCGGACCAAATCGGCGAGGCAGATGTCGACTGACGGGACTTTGTAGTACTCTTCGGTCTATGAGGGAAAGCCATGAGGCTCTGTGCCTGAACTTTATCCGTGTTGTGTCTGTTTAGAACTATCTGTATTAACTGCCTTGATGTTTTCCTGTGCTGTTCTTTATTAATTTAATAAATCACGTTTTAGTTTATTCCAACGATCACTGTGTTATATATATGGATCAGCCAGAAGAACACTGCAGGAAATAGGTCCCGAGGTCAAAAGATAGAGTGACAGTGAGTCCAGGGAACGGAGGAGGGTTGGCAAGCAAAGACCTATTCCAGCCAGGGCTATAAAATAGTATTGAAACATTGTGAAAGGCTATTTGAGACCCTCCACGTAGCTTGTTACAATAACTATGGACAAAGAGTTTATAAATCTTTGAAAACGATGCCACAATATGACTATAAGTTATACAGAAAAGTTATTCCCCTTGAAATAACTTTTACAGAGTTAAGTCCCCTGAGATATATGAAATTATAATGAAAAATGAAAAATGAAATAATATTGGGTAGGCAGCCGATTTCACACTAAAAAAATATGACAGTGGGCTGCGCTGGAATGAAAGGAAGGCGTGTAGAAAATTTCATCTCAATCGGATGGGCCGTTCGCGAGCGCATAAAGGACATAGGGCATCAGCGACTTCTTCTTTTGGAATAAGTGGGCCTTATAAGTTACTTTCTTCTGTTAATTCTTCCCTTTCTCCATTATATAATTCTCTTATATACTCATTCCACCTCTTCATTATAGCATCTTCCTCCAATAATATCTTTCCTGCTTTTGATTTCAAACACCCTGTATTTATTCTTATTTTTCTTCCTTTGAGCTCACTGATTTGTCTGTGCATACTTTTTTGATCTTTAATGGAATTTAATTCAATTTGTTTGCATTGCTCGTTTAACCAACTTGCTTTTGCCTTCACACATTTATCTCTTATTTCTTTATTTATCTTAGCATATTCTTGTTTCTCATTTTTATTATGTTTCCTTTTGTCCATCAGCATTAAGATTTCTTCATTCATCCATTGTTTCTTATCTTTTTCGCTTCTCTCCGGTAATATTTCTTTGTTAGTTTGATGAATGGAGTCCCTTATCATTTCCCATTGATCATTTATACTCTGTATTTTAGCTATTGCATTGTACCTATTTTTCACAGTCACTCTGTATTGTTCTTGAATTTCTTTATCTACTTTCAGAACCTCTTTATTAAGTCTCAGGTTCTTAACCGTTTTTTTCCCCTCTCTTTAATCTTACTTTTATTTGTCTACATAGTGGTACATGATCTCTATTACCGTCAGCACCAGGCATTGTCTTTACATTAATTAATGCATTTCTAAATCTTTTATTAATAAGTATGTAGTTAATTTGGCTGCGTATTTTCATATCAGGGCTTTTCCATGTGTACAGTCGTCTTTTATGGTGTTTAAACCATGTGTTTCCAATTATCATATCATTAATATTTGCCCATTCTATTAGTTTCTCTCCTCGTTCATTTCTTGTACCTAAACCGTAATTCCCCACTATATCCTTTATTTTTTCCTTTCCTACTTTTGCATTAAAATCTCCCAGTATTATTTTTATCTCTTGTGATCCAATTTGAGCTATTGCCATTTCTATTTCATCGTAAAAGTGTTGTATTTCTTCTTCACTACTGCTTGTTGTTGGTGCATATACTTGTATAATATTTATATTTATTGGTTTGCCTTTGATTTTGACCATTATAACTCTATCTGAAATACACCAGTATCCATTCATAGATCTGGCTGTTTTTTCATCAAATATTATTCCTACACCTTTTTCATGTGTGTCCACTCCAGAATAAATTATTGTGTGTTTGTCGGTTATAATTTTGCCAAATCCCTTCCATCTCATCTCACTTATGCCTAGTATATTCATTTTCATGTTTTCCATTTCTCTTAGAACATTGTTTAACTTTCCTAGCTCATTTAATGTCCTAACATTCCATGTTCCTACTCTAAATTTATTTAGTTTAGTTATAGTTTTAGTTTTGCCATCAGTAGTTGGATGACCGTCTGGTGTCACCTGTGGCTCATGACTGTCCCTACCGGACGAGCATGTTCTAAGACAGCCATTAACGTCGTTCACTATTTCTGAAATGTGTGTCGCCATGAAATCTTTGGAAGATAATGTGGTGGTTTCCCCTTGCTTTCCACATTCTCATGGTGGTCTTTTAACTCTGCCTTTGACAGCCATTTCCGACTGTCAGGACAAGTGAGTGCCCTGCTCTGTTCAGCTGCAGAGTTGTCCACTTATTCCGGTGGATACTCGGTCCCCAGAGCTGTGTTAGCCACACCGTAGTGTGTTTCCATCCTCTACCACGTGGAGGTGAAGTTGGGATTTTCCCTTCATAAAGTTATGGTCTATGACCAAAACTCTCCAGTACTTTTAGAGGAAATATGCCGGGGAATAAAGTGTGCAATATATTGTTTATGACTGTATTGTAAAAATTAACTGCAGGAAAATATTGTTTTAATTGTATTTATGTTAATTTCATAGATGTCCGGTCAACAAGATGGCTAATACAGCCACTATTTCATCTTCTTGTGAAAATTCGCGGACTCTTTCAACAATGACAGACCCTATTCCAGGCCTTAAGGCCCATTGGATACGTGGGGATATCCCCCTATGTGTATAAACCAATCGGTAATCGGCCGTTCTACGTGGCTTGCGAACGCGATTCGTGAGACGCTTACCACGCGTTCGAAACGCGGCGGCGACCGATATGGCAGCAGACCGTGTCGCGCTGAGGTTTTAACGTGTTGGTATGGGAGTCGGTCGTTCAGAAAGCAATGGCAAACTACTGAACGTAAAACTTGCCAAGACATCAACAGCAGCTGAAAAATGATGGTGCTGACTGCAATGTCCTGTAAAGGATATGCGGGGAAAAAAATCGGTAACCGACTGGTGTGGCCAATACCATGCCGTCCTCCCGTACTTCCTAGGATATTTCCTGGTACCACTTCTTGGCTGCGTAGACCTGTGAACTCAGGTCAATTTAAAAAGGTCGCACACACGCGTATTCGCACGCATGACCTCTTGTTCGGCAGGCAAGTGTCTAACCAGTGCGACCGCAACTTCTCACTCAATACAATACTGAACCAAGGCAATATAGGAACGCAACGATGCCTTCACATCTGTGAATTAAAAAAAAAAAAAAACATATATATATATATATATATATATGAAAGTTGGGTTTCGATCCAGTGGTCTATTGATTAGCAAGCAAGTGTAGACCGACTATGCTACCACGGATTCGGAAATTAAGTAGGAAATAAAAATATAACATTATTTATTGTCTGTGAACTACAGGTTAAAAACATTGAATGCGCGAGACAGCGCCAGGGGTTCTACGGGGCAACGCCCGTTATTTAGACAAAGTCTGAGCACGAAGTATCCCCACGACCACGCTCGCACGGTAGAAACTGTCGTTTATAGATTTATAATGTGCAGCAACTGCAATTACGCAAGCTGCTATATTTAGACATGTCTTTTATTTGTGCACTTCGCGCCGATTTGTTGCTTGAGTAAAATCGTCGTTACAGATCACGGAAAAAAAGCTAATGTTCGGTCGTCCTCCACAGATGTCCGAGTCTATCATTTTATTTGCCTTTAAGGCTCCTGGCGGAGCATAAGCTCACAGCCAATCATGCCAAGCCCGTGTTCAAGGTCGGTTGTATTAAACAAAACAAAAAAGTAAAGGACACTTTTCACGCCTTAAGGCACAGCGGGCATTCAGTACTGGTCCCATATATGTATAGACCACAAGGCACGCCGTGGGTGATGTGGTCAGTATCGCACCGGCAGCCTTTACTTCCCAAGACACCCACTTGGCACCCACTTTATGCTGGTTTGTCCAGGGAGCCCAGGTCAATTCTTTTAAATTCCAATTCGCCTATCAAACCCATGACCTCCGGATCGACAGTGGAGTGTCTACCCCAGGTGGAATGTTTAACTAAATCTGTCAACGATATCAAGCAGCCAGTCTCTCACCAACCGTCTTTAGAAGCATTGTACTACCTGTATAGGAATATACTATTTCTTGTTTCCCCATTGAAGCCCCTGTAACACGGGCTATCGAGGACTGCATAGACCTGTTATATATAACTCTCTCGTCACTCTGAGAGGATTTAAACTATACTCATTCACATTACAAATAGTATATTCCCAGCACACGCTAACTTTGACCATAGATCACTTGTCCAAGTGTATGTATACTGATTATTCCCGTACCTCACTGTCTGTGAGTGAACGTACATCGTATCGGCCTCTGATCATATCTGCAAATGTCAGAAATGAGGCCTGGTCAAGAAAAAGTTGACCATGTATGTAACTACTGTATTATTGTATCGTCTGCACATCCTAGGTCCATTCTCCTGCCTTCATTTTGGATGCATTCTTCTATACTACACTGTGATTGAGAAGGTGCGTGTATTTCCAAACCAACGTCTTTGCAGACAAGGTCAAACAATTGTACAACAGCACAAGTACTATACTTCAAGAGCTGAATATTGAAGAAGGTTGGCTAGTAAAGACGATAAAACAAAGAAAAATGAAATATTTTGGTGACTTGAAACGTCACAAATGTTTGGAGAGAACAATAATGGAGGGATATATGCCTGGGAAAAGAGGAAGAGGAAGGCCAAAGAGAAGATGGGTGCAGGATGTGGTGGATGATCTCCAGATGGGTGCATCGGACGCGGGATATTTTGCTTATGATCGAGAGGTTTTCCGGAAGGTTGTTATGAGATCGAGGTTCTACAAAGGACATGCTACTGAATGAATGAACAAGTACCGGAAGTCAAGGATACATTTCACGTCTTGGGGTTTATTCAGTATATGGTGCTAGTCCTGTACTTTAGCCCAATTTGCACTCGATGAGTCGTGGGATCAATATCTCACCGGCCGTCTTTACTTCCCAGAATATTTCAAGGTGCCCATTTTAAACTGGATTCCCAGATCGACCCAGTCTAAAATAGGCACCTGAGTATGTTCTGGGAAATAAAGGCTGTTAGAGTAACACTTGAAAACGTTATACAGCCAGAGCACATTGGTCTATAAAGGTATAGAGCAGCATAAAATACCCAATAGGCAACAACGCTTGGAAAAGGTCATTTACTTGTTGTTGGTGTTTTTTTTACCATTTTAGGCTGGGTCTACCAGGAACCATCATCAGAGAAGGCTCATTCAACGGCTAAGTGAACATCCAGGATCTACAACAGGTAGCAGCGAACCGCCGGACATGGCGAGCCATGACTTCTGCCCTTATGAGCCGCCTTAGGCTCAAGAGGAAAGACTAACTAACTAACTAACTAACTACCAGGAAGCCCAGGTTAGTGGGGAGGGTGGGGGGAATAGGGTCCTGCCTCGAAGGAGATTCGAAGAAATTATCATGGGCCTGCAGACAAGCGTACTGTCCACTGCGCTTAAATGGCTCTCGTGATAATTTAAAGAAATGCGGCTGTTGACTCTATTGGGGCCAATTCTGATCCGTTTACAAACCATACACTCAAAGAACAGCATGCAGGCAACACATAACAGCAGAATAATCCACATCGTTGTATGCATCATCTATTGTTTATGTTGAAAACACTCCTACTCCTCGTTCGCAAACATTACAGCATTGTCCCGTGTCCCTATCGGTCTATTGCTGGCAGATTAGCTTGAAACAAGTATTTAATTTGTAAAAGAAATGTAACGGTGAAAGGTTATGGCAATTATGTATTGCTGGTTGTAAAGTATCAGGCCTGCATATACACTAGGTCACGACATTACGAGGTTGAGTCCAGTAAATAACTTGTGCGAGAAAGTAGTTTTCATTGATAAAAAGACTCTGTTACGCATTTTGCACGACACGATACATGTCCGTAACACAATAACTGAGATACGTCGTCGTCGTCATTCGCACTGCGAGCGCTATCAAGACAAGTCACCTGAACAAGTCAAGAAGCCTGATAGGGGGGAAATGGCACGTAGCAAGAACACCAAAAGACACGCGGTATCCAAGATGTGCAGCGTGGGAGCCGACAAGACCATTAAGAAGACGAACGTGGAGAGCCTGCCTGCTAGCTGTATCAAAGAACCTGAAACTACAGCTATTACTGAAGCTACCACGAGGGAGAAGATCGACAGCCCACCACAGACAAGAACCAAACCTACTAAGAAGCAGAGAGAGAGAGAGAGAATAAAGACACCAGAGTCGGAAACACCGACTCACCGACAATCAAGTGGGTAATCAAGCGTATCCAAGTGGAGCTATCAGACGAAGAAATCCTGAAGCAGCAACGAGAAGAGAATCTCCACACCCGATTCCTGAAGGCGGAGCGACTCCTCACCTACTCCAAGATTCCCACAACCTTGGCAGTGGTGACGATAAAGGGCAGCGAGATGCCCATCACAGTATCAATCAACAAGAGAATGCAGCAGCCAGAAAGATACATCCCAAGGATCACACAATGTTCCAGATGTCAGAGGGCCGGCCACAGCAGAGCAGCATGCCGCAGCAAGACGGAAATCTGCCGGTACTGCGCCGATCACCCCGCCTTCAAAGAGTGTTCGCTTGCCAAGCTGGACACGGACTTCCGAGCACCCAACAACAAACCAAAGTGCGCCAACTGCCTGAGCAAGCATGGAGCAAGATACTTTTTTCTCTTGAAAGGCATCCTCTATTTCCTGAGCTATGTAGTTATTTGATCTTCAGTGTATCTTTACTTTCTGAATCCTGCTTGGTGTGGTGTTAAGAGTTGGGTTTCTTCCAGATGCCGTGTTAGTTTGCCATTGATAATGCTTTCCATTATTTTTCCTACACAGCTAAGTAGACTGATAGGTCGATAGCCATTTGGTTCTTCCAGGTCTTTTCCTTTCTTTGGGACTGATATTAGTATAGCTTCCGTCCATACCTGTGGGACTATTCCTCTCTTCCAGCTGTAAGTTATGACTGCTGGTAGTTTCACTTTTTTTTTTTTTTAGTGCTTAGTCCTAGTAGCATTTCATTTGTGATTCCATCCTTTCCTGATGATTTATTCTTTTTAGGGTATTCATTGCCTGTTCTATTTCTTCCACTTTTATATTTGCCATTATATATTATGTTGCTGTCTCTGTATTATTATGCTGTGTCTATTTATCTTTGATTGCGTTCTTCTGTTCGGTAGCAATATCAATGTGGTTTACACTAGCATAGTGTTCCATTAGTGCATTTGCAGCGTTTTTTCCTGTAGGCAAGGCATTTCCTTGCTTAATTGTTATTTGTTTGTTTCTGGGTCCTTCATTGTTCATGGCTTTCACTAGTTTCCATAGTTTATTTTTTTTTCCATCCCTGTCAAAGTTCTGGTTTTCTGTTGTTGTTTTTTTCCTCCAACAATCTCTTGTTGTTTGATTTACTGTTCTTTTATATTTTGCTGAGATGGCTTTGAGAGAGATGTTCTCTTCATTTGTTTCTTCTCTCTCTCTCTCTCTCTCTCTCTCTCTCTCTCTCTCTCTCTCTCTCTCTCTCTCTCTCTCTCTCTCTCTCTCTCTCTCTCTCTCTCTCTCTCTCTCTCTCTCTCTCTCTCTCTCTCTCTCTCTCTCTCTCTCTCTCTCTCTCTGCTGTCTTCTTGGCATCTACAACTTTGTCCTCCCAAATGTGTAGTTCTTCAGTCCAGTATGGTTTGTAATTTTTCCTCGCCCTCTTAGAATGGACTCAGTGGCGGCCTGTATTATTGCTTTGTTTAGACTTTCCACCATTTGTTTCATGTTGCCATGTCGTGTATTTATGTTTTCATAATATGTGTCTGTTAGTATGACAAATCTGTCCCAATCAGCTTGTTTGTAATTCCAGCGAGGCAAAGGCTTTTGCTCCTGTGGAACATACTCCATATGCATTACAAGCTTGCAAGCATATTTTATATCAGTTATCTCTGTCGTATATTTATTTAGATGTACCATTTAGTTTTATATATAAGTTCAGATATCCAAATTTCATTTTAAAGTATAATTCCCAGTGTATGTATTTTGTGTATTGTTTAATTTTACATTCTCCGGGCCAAGCGTATTATTAATTTGCTTTTCCGAAATTAACATGATATCGAGATGTAAGCAGAAACTAAATAGAACATAATTAATAGTGACGAAAGTGCAAAATAAATATTTAAAAAATAAATTACAAACAATAGTGTTTACTGCCTTCTTTTTTGGAGGAACAAAAGTTAAAGCGAGATACCGCTAGAGGCTCTTACAGGATAACTCTGTTAGTTTGAACCCAAATCAAGTGCTAAGATAAGCGAAGTATCCTCTCAGCCACGCTCGCTCTAGAAGTATCGATATTATAAAGCTTAAGTAGGCGACAGCGGCACATTACGCAAGCTGCTATATTAAGACCTGCTAATTTTATTTCTTCAGCTGCGCGAGATTCAGAGCGTATCGCGTCGTACTGGTTACTTACGGAGGCATGTGAGCCGGTCGTTCAGAAAGCAATGGCAAACTACTAAACGTAAAACTTGGCAATACATCAACAGCAGCTGAAAAATATTGGTGTTGACTGCAATGTCCAGTAAATAGGATAAGCAAGAAAAACACGTATTTCTTGCTTGATACACAACAATGTGACACGCAACATTATGGCAACACCCTAAGTTATTTGTGGCATATCTAATGATTTTAATGTTGCGAATACTGTCAAAAAAAACTGTCATTTACTGCCCAATATAGTACCTTGCGGTGTATGACAGGAGGACCTTGAGCCTGAGGAATTAAGACCGTCTGGCTAGTGCAGTCGCGCGAACTGTGCAGGTTATGGTGTTCTTTTTGCTCCCGACAGAAAAAAAAAACTCCACATCTTACCGAGAATTCGAACCCGGGTCTTTCGAAGGAGAATCCGGCATTCTAGCCACTCGGCCAGAAATAAATGTTGTTGCGGCTAATAGAAAGAGACATACAATTTTTAAAAAAAAAATATTATTGTTTGTCAGCCTTTTATCGTGACATGGAAAGGTAAGAAGACGAACAGAGGGTGAATACAAATCTTGGACCGGCAATAATTCAAACACTGCACGGTCATTAACAATACACCCTATATAATATACAGCTGTAGAATGAAAACTGTGAAAATGTATTACAGTCCACGCCAGTTGGCAAGGTACAAGTTTATTGCATATCCGTTACAGGACGTCGCAGTCAATTCAAGCATTTTAGCTGTTTGAGATTTCTTGGCAAGTTTCATCAACATCATGTGTCATACTGAAAAGCATGGGCGATCATGCTTCGCCATCTTACGTGATCACTTCACCAGAGTCGTGGATCAGCTCCGGATTCTTGTCTTGACCATGCCACGTAGCCAAGCTATCCAGATATTTACTTCCCTGCTTTCCCTTGTCACCAACTTCTCTAGTTTGTCTTGTTTGTTTATGTTTTCTCATAATGGGTCCAAAAAACTATCACTTTGGCAAGTTTACGTTCAGTAGTTTGCCATTGCTTTCTGAACGGCCATCAATCAATCAATCAATCATGTGCCATGCCGGAAAGCGTGGGCGGTCATGACTCGCCATTTCACTCGATCACCAGTGTCGTGGATCAGCTCAATGTTCCTGTCTCGTCCATGCCATGTGGCCAAGCCATCCAGGTATTTTCCTCTCGGTCTTCCTCTTGGTCTGTTCCCCTCGATCTTGCCAGTTGTCACTAAGTTCTCCAACCCATTTCTTCTCATAACATGTCCAAAAAATTTTGACTGTCTACGTCTAATTTCTCTAATCAGTCTACGATGTTCATTTGTCTCCTGTAGTACTTGGTCATTGGTTTTTCTGTCTGTCCATGGTATTCTTTGCATTTTCCTCAGAAACCACATTTCTACAGCCATCAGATGTTTTTCAGCTTGACTGCTCATTGTCCAAGTTTCACATCCATACAAAAGAACAGGCTCTATGTAGCACCTCAACATTCCTTTTCTCGTTTCAACTGACATCATTTTATTGGTCAGTATGTTTTTCATCTTACTAAAGGCTACTTTTGCCATGGCGATCCTTGTTCTAATCTCTACAAGGCATCTCCCATCAGATGTTATGACTGCTCCGAGATAATTGTACCGATTCACTTGTTGAAGAATATTCCAATTTACTTGTATATTACATTGTGGTATTTCGTTCTTCCTAGTGACGACCATAATCTGTGTCTTTTTACAATTTAATTCTAACCCAAAATAAGAGGAAAGTCGAATAGTTTGACCACATTTAGAGACACGACACTTTTGTAATAAGTTAGTTGCATATCCTTTACGGACGTAGCAGTCAACCCCAGCATTATTTGGCTGTTCGTGATTCCTGGGCAGTAGTTTGCCATTCCTTTCTGAACAACCGGCATCGATACCATTTCATTAAAAAAACCAACACAGCTGTGTTTCGAACGCGGTATGGGGGATTACGAACTGCATCCGTAACACCTTAGTCACGGAGCCGTTGGGACCCTAATTATAACACAAGGATGCATCGATAATTGATCGAGGTCTAGACGACTCTCAACGGTCAAATCAAACAAATGAACTCTAAGTCACAAGCATTGGATTAAGAAGAAGACAACATAACAATTAGCAAGACAATATGAAGACTTATACCAAGGATAGTCTGACAAAGTGTACAACGAAATCTGGGTACAGTAAGCTTCATTCGAGCAGATCTAACTTGTAGAGAGCATATCTTAAACATCCGTTGTGCTGATGCTGAGGTAAGCGGTTGAACTCCTACACCGGACAGCTGAACTAAAATGTTGACATGTTGCCTTTGACTTGGGGACGTAAATTACAAGTACGAGTCCGAGTCACTAATTAAGTCACACAGTTCTGTAGGATGGCAGGTAAATGTAGTTGGTGTTTTCTACAGGTGTCATTATGTGACAGCAACATCGAACTTTATATTCCCGTTCGTCAGGTGGCGCTAGGTGTATCATGCGCATGCGCAGCGCATAAACAAAATGGCGACTGTACTTACGGCGTGTATAACCAAAGAGCAACGTGCTGTTGTGCGTCTTTGGTGGGCATAAAAAAAAAAAAACGTTCCACAAAAAAGACGACCCGGCCCGGCTTCACCCAGACCCTGGCGGGGAGTCTCATTTAATTCATTTTCGGCCCCTGCCCCCGTTACCGTTCCCAAAAAAGACGACCCGGCCCTGCTTCGCCCAGTACCTGGCGGGGAGCGTCTCATTTAATTCATATTCGGACCCTGCTCCCGTTCCCAAACAAGAAGCCAGGCCCGGCTTCGCCCAACACCTGGCAGGGAGTGTCTCATTTAATTCATATTCGGCTCTTGCTCCCGGTCTAAAAAAAAGACGACCCGGCCCGGCTTCGCCCAGTTCTTGGTGGGGAGCATTTCATTTAATTCATATTAGTAGTCATATAAGCTTTTGTTCCCGGAAATATGGCGAACAGATTGGAAGAAAACAATCTTCATCCCAATAACTAAATAGGGCAATCTGAAACTACTGAACGTAAACTTACCAAGATACCACGAACACCCAATACAATGCTGGGATGACTGTAGAGATGTCGAAAAGAAATAAAAAGATGAGTTAGAACATTTTCACGTATTTAAAATAGATGCATTATTTTTATGAAAACTTTGAAAATGCCTTAAAGATTTTATCATTATATATTATAGCGCATATGCCTGTAGTTAACTGTAGAGAAAAGGTCCACCTATTTGAGAAATTTTTTTTTTCCCCCCGCGTTTCCATCCTGTTTCAGGATATTGCGGTCAACACCAGCATCTTTCAGCTGTATGTTGATTCCTAGGCTAGATTACGCTCATCAGCACGCCACGACTTTCTGAGCGACCGGCTCCATACTCTCATAAGTCACTTTTGCGATTCGAACCACTGCTAATTCTCGTCGCGTCACGTGACGAGAGTATTCGGGGTTAGCGGAGAAAGCTGCTAACCTCTCGGCCATGGAGCCGGGTTATTTGAGAAATATGCAACAATTATTTTAATTTTTACATATGTAGCAATGCTTTTACAAGTTATGTCCCTTGATATAACTTTTCTTACGTTAAATCCCCTCACTATATATAAATTATAATGTAATCGAATAATTAAATTTTATTAGTTAAATAACTGTTTTTAAACTAACAAACTATGCCAGTTGGCAGCACCGGAATGAGAATAACACGTGTAGAAAATTTCATCTCAATCGAATGAACCGTTTGCGAATGCATAAATAACATACATACAGACAGACAGACAGACAGACAGACAGACAGACAGACAGACAGACAGACAGACAGACAGACAGACAGACAGACAGACAGACAGACAGACATTGCATTTTATTATACACACACACACACACACATACACACACACACACAGTGGTGACGTCAGACTGCGAGTGCTGTCTGCACGCGCTCTCTGTCAGCTAGAGGCCGCCAGCGTAGATCCATTTTGACAAACGAAGTAGCATTGAAAGGTTGCAAACTTATCAACGATGTGGTCTGTGTAGAGTGATGAAACATTACACGTAAATACTATAATGGGTTTTGAATGCAAACATGCAATCACTGGGATTGCGGTGTGAATATTACATAACAATATTACATTGTCATCGTAGGAGTATGATAAGGATAACTGCTATTTCACTCCATCGAAATATCACATTACAGCATGCCATCTTTATAATTTCAGTTTCAGATATGATTGCCAATTTTAATAGTGGAAAACTATAGATTATAGGTAAAAATTGGTGCTAAATTGAATAATACATACTAGAACAATGGCTCGGAAAGTTGAAGAAGAAGAAGAAGAAGAAGAAGAAGAAGAAGAAGAAGAAGAAGAAGAAGAAGAAGAAGAAGAAGAAGAAGAAGAAGAAGAAGAAGAAGAAGAAGAAGAAGAAGAAGAAGAAGAAGAAGAAGAAGAAGAAGAAGAAGAAGAAGAAGAAGAAGAAGAAGAAGAAGAAGAAGAAGAAGAAGAAGAAGAAGAAGAAGAAGAAGAAGAAGAAGAAGAAGAAGAAAAGTCTAGTTAAACCGAATTTACTGGTCTACTTACGTCTTATAAAGACAGTCTGTAACTCCATCTCAAAAACGAATTTGAGAAGACGAGAAGTTTAGGGGGAAAAACAATATCCAGCAAACGATTGTTATTTTGTTGTTTGTCCAGCAAGAATGATGATGACTATTCACTTCATCCAGTGGTGTTGAAAGTATGGAACCGTGAGTTCTAAGATGGCTGGTAAGGCCTATTTTGGCTCGAAACGTTCTTTGACTATGTGAACAAAGAATGCTTGACATTTCAGGCGGATGATCTCCTGCGGTGGTTTTTCTTTCCAGCCTTTTGTTTCCCACAGCTCTTGCAGTTCTGTTTGCTTCAAAAGTGACTGCACCCTTGCGTATTGATGTACGCCATGAAGTTTGGTCTATGTTTTTTTTTCTGCTGTCTATGTTTTCTTTTCTAACAATGTACAGCTTGCTGAAATGAAAAGTCTTTATGGTAGACATGCCTCGTGTAGAGTGACATGCTTCAATTCTAACATCACAGATAGGGGCATCTGTTGGATCTTTCTCCGAAGACATTTTTGTGTGGTGGGATATGAGCAGGTGGACAGACTGGCTGTGGGAGCACTGTTGGGTGGGGTATTGGTGCATGATAAGGCAGATGTGGTCAGGGCCCTCTGGGATCATGTGTAACGTGTGGATGAACAGATAAATCATCATTGCCTAGAGAGAGTGGAGCGGTAGGGAGTGACCAGAGTATCTGGACGACAATCAATATTCAGATAAAAAGTCTGACGGACACATAGTGAGACTTCAACTTGTACCATTAGTATTGGGACTCTTCGCTGGCTATTGAAGATCACAGTGCACGTATAAGACTACCCCTAGTTTTGTGATGTTGTTTAATGACTCAACTCCTAACAATTTAGCCAGGGCGATGGCATTATAGCCATAGTTATAAAAACTCCACCGGGGATAAAGCACGACATGGGGTTTTTCATCGTCAGAATATGTTGACCCTTTTCCCTTCGTGACATTCTCTGGGGCGGGCCCGCCCGGGTTATGACTCCGGGCATCTTTCCCATACCGTGAAAGACGTTCAGTCGATTGCGTTGTCCTTGCGTTGTTCCGTGTTTGTCTCATACCTGCAGAAGAAAAAATGACTGCTCCTAAGCCTCAACTCAATCGGGGAAGAAAGCCTTGCGCACCCGGTGCTTCGGGCCCTCGTTTCCAACTGCCGTGGGAATTTTACCATGCTCAACTTGCACACATGACCTTTTTTTCCCCTCCATTATCCTATATGGCTAGGTATGCAGTCTCACTACCCAAAGGAGTCAGGTGTGTGTATCATTAGATACTAACAGTTCTTTTAAAAATACCCAACCCTATGCTAGATCGAACTCGGAACCTTCGGAGCCCGAGGTAACTACCTGAATCTTTAGCTACGGCTTGACCTGACTAGTGTGAATCAAATACCAGGTTTTTGGTACACCATCGAGAGGGTCAGGTTAATTTTTTTATTTGGCTCTGCCTCGCTTTGACCTCAAGCGCAGTCCATACACAGTACACACTACTGCTATTGGTATTAGTGCTGGACTGGATTTTGCGTGTGGATTAGCTTTTACCTATTAAGTGTCCCTCGCCATCAATCTAGCCCACTCCGACTTCAAAGGTACTTGTAATTAACGTCCCAAGACAAGGTCGATAGGTCAACATTTTAGTCCACCTGTCTAGTGTAATGGTTTAACCCGTAACCTCGGATTCAGCACACCTGACATTCGGCCATGCTGATCTGTCGCAAAACGGGCCAGAGTTTCGTCTCGCGATCTGTTTTAACACTGGAGACCACCGATTGTATATATAATACAGTAACACTTCAATGTTGTTTGACAAAACCAGAGTTGAGTCATGTCGTTTCGATGGAGCCCTAGTGGTTAGCGTCCCTGGGTTGAGAGGTTGAGAGGAAACAGGGTCCAGAGGCCGGAGGGGTTGTAGACTGAAAGCACCTGTATCCACGCCCAGAACATATCCCACGTAACAGAATGAAGTCATGGCTCCGCCCACCCCACGGACATTGCGACAGAGTCGCCAGAGTTTTGTCTTTAATTCCGGTCCAGGCAGCCCAGTTGTGATGAATTTTAAAAGCCTGTGTGAATGAAAGTTGTTGTTGTTCTCGTTGTTGTTGTTGTTTGGTGTTGCTATTTCTGTCGTTCTTGTTACGAACTCCATCGTATCCAGTTGTACCCTTCTGTAAGAATTGGTGAAATCGGCGACTAGTAGAGCTTTGTTTTCTCTAAGCAGATAATCAACACATGCAATCTCCTAGTTTGCTTGTGAGTTGTACATGCGAGTATACAAAATGTGGGTGTTGATCGCTTACCGGCAAAAAAAGCTACATATCTTTTACAGGATGTCGCAGTCGACCTCAGTATTTTTACCTCTTTGTGATTGTTTGCCTGTTTGTGATTTCTTGCCTGTTTGTGATAGTGTGTGTGTGTGTGTGTGTGTGTGTGTGTGTGTGTGTGTGTGTGTGTGTGTGGCAAGTTTACGTTCATTAGTTTGCCTATGCTTTTTGAACGACCTGGACTCCTACCATTGTATGAAAACTAACGCAAGGTGGTCTGCTTCCAAAGCGCCCGCAGCCGTGTTTCGAACGAAGTACGTGGGATTACGAATTACGTCCATAAAACCTTTGCCACGGAGCAGGAGCCTATCGAAATTCTGAGAAATTGCTAGTACTTTCTTACAGTCTCGACGCTTGTATAATGTGCAGTCCTCTGCATGCTTCGTCGCATCTTGTGTAATGTGTGACACCCCATTCGTTAAGCTAGGTCTGTGTAAATGCCCAGGATGTCCCACAGGGAGGTGAAGGGAGGTCTAAGTCAGTATGGCAACAGACACTCGTGCATCAGTAGTCCTATCTTGATATCGGGTTAGACATCACCAACTAAGTCGCAAAATAGGCTCGTTGGTTCCAGTTTGGGGTGCGGGTGACTTCGTGTAGTATTTGAGAACGTGGTGACAACTGGCAAGATATTGAGGGAGAAACGAACAAGGGGAAGGCAGAGAAGTAAATACCTGGATGGCTTGACCACGTGGCATGGTCGAGGCAAGAACACTGAGCTGATCCACTTCTCTGATGATCGTGTGGATGGCGAAACATGACCGTTCACGCTTATCGACATGGCACATGATGATGTTAATACACACACACACACACACAAGAGAGAGAGAGAGAGAGAGAGAGAGGGAGAGAGAGAGAGAGAGAGAGAGAGAGAGAGAGAGAGAGCATGCAGACTGTCATGTTTTAACATCCTCAGTCTTTCGCATAACACAGCAACAAAAGTGAAAATGCAAGGGCTAAACCTATCTGGAAAGATCGAGGGGAAGAGAGGCAGAGGCAGACCAAGAGAAATTATGATGTGCGGATTGAGACGGTGGCATGGAGGAATATCATCAGCAGAGTTGATCCAGAAACCAAAGACCGAGATCTGTGGAGAGCCATGAACGCCTACGCCAGCCGGCACGGCACTTGATGATGATGATGAAACCGGGTCACTAGGACAAGGGCAATTAACTGGACAGCTGTAGCTACCAACTAGTGGTGTGGTGGATTGGTTTGCTGTTTATTGTGACACTACTCTATATTTGATATACACATCTAGCTGCAGACGGTTGATAATTCAAAGGTAGTAAGTAAATAGATACACTTGGGAGTAATCAGACAGACACAATATTATGAAATAGTTAAAAAAAAAAAAAAAATACATGATAGCGAGAAAGCGCCAGGGGTTCTTGCAGGTGCAACCCGCTTATGAGAGTGCAGTTCACATGTTCGGACAAACGAAGTATCCCCACGGCCACGCTCGCACGTTGGATTATGCTTATGACACAATTTAAATATGAGAGTGTAACACTTACGTAAGATGCCATATTTAAATCTCCTACTTCAGCAGTTTGCACTAGCGGAGACGGCGTAACAGATTGTAATTATACCAACCATGGCATCGTTATAACTGTTATAATAATAATTTGTTCTAATATAATAATAATAATAATAATAATAATAATAATAATAATAATAATAATAATTTGTCATAATCAATAATTTGTTAATGCAATGAAAATAATAAACAGGCACATTCACAACCACTATACAGGTATCAACGTACTGTAGGTGTTTTCTAGGGCATGTGTTAATGACTATTGTCGTTTTCTTTGAACCTAGCGTGTCACCACAAGATTCCAAGGTGGCCTTTCAGTCATCAAATACCACCAAACATATCACCATCCTCCACAGCAGGAACCAAACTACAATAGACATTGAAACACGCCCTAGAAAACACCTACGACACGTCGACACCTATAATGTTTTATTTAGTTGTTTATGTGCAACGTAAACTCACGCCATGGTCAGGTATGACTGAGCGACCGTATAACAGTAGACGGGACAACCTGTTTCTATTAGCGCCAAACTTGACATCCCACATTGTGTGAGTTACATAAATAAACACACATAGTATTGTTTGGCGCTCACAGGAGGAGAAGAAGGAAGTAGAGACTAGAGGACGAACTAGACAACATAAAATTTGAAAGCTATAGTATAGTTACCGACCGGGATTCGAACCTATAACCTTCAAATGACGACAGCGCCTCGCTGTAGGAACACTGTGTCAATGGCTTTCGGTAGAGGAGCACAAGCTTTAGACTTTACCCTAGTGCGAAGAAATGCAACTTAAAGACTAAAGTGCAGTCCAGGCCCTAAGACTTGGAGCAGGTCTAGGCTCGACGCTCCTACAGGCGGATAGTTAGGGCATTGCATTGCATTGCTCCCCCAATCATGATTCCTGTCATATCTTCTACATTTCTAACATTTACTGTACAGGGGAAAAAAGATCTGGATACTTTACACATCCTTGACTCTCAACCCTTTACTTGGTATAATTAAAATCTGTTACTCTGTCTGCGCAAGCGCAAACTGCTTAAGTAGGAGGTTTAAATATAGTAACTTACGTAGGTGTCGCACTTTCATATTTAAATTTTGTGATTAACATAAACAATCGTGCGAGCGTGGCCGTGGGGATACTTCGTTTGTTAAAACATGTGAACTGCACTCTCATAAGCGGGCTACACCCGTAAGAACCCCTGGCGCTGTCTCGCCGCTTTATTTTTTTTTTTTTTTAACTATTTTAAAACATTGTGTTTATTTATTATTTATATTACTATTATTGCTATCTATTTACTATATTTTAATTATCAACCACCACCATTTAGATGTGTATATATCATAACTGGTACTATTTATGTACGACACTACAGAGCTACCGATCGAGCACTAGTTGTTGACAACCTGGAACTGTCGGGTTCATTGATCTCGTTTTGTGCTTTTGTTATAGTGACAGATTTTAACATATGCATTTGCACCAGAGAGTCATGACATACCAGAGATTCGGTATGCTGATGATACATTATACAACACATAATGGTATAGAAAACCCAATAGCCTCAACCCAATTGAATAGTGAAAATCACAACTTATATCTGAACATAGCAAAAACAAAGATAATGCATACAGATAAAACTACTATGGAGAAAGAAATATATGTTAATGAGCAAAGATTGGAGGTGGTGGAAAATTTTGAATATCTTGGGTCATTGATTACCAACAATGGTGACACAATGAAAGAAATTAAACGACGACTATCAATTGCTCTTCAAAGACTAAAACAACTGAATAAATTATGGAGTGGGACAGACAGAACTACAAAAATTAGATGTTTAAGAGCATGCATCTTTCCCATTGCAACATACGCCTGTGAGACCTGGACACTTACTAAACAAGCTGAACAGCGCATAAATGTCTTTGAATATAAATGTTATAGACGAGTTCTAAGAATATCATGAGTAAAGAAAAGAACAAATGCATCCATAGGCTGACTATTAAAGACGATAAAACAACGAAAACTGATATATTTTGGTCGCTTGAAAAGTCACGAAAGTTTGGAGAGAACAATAATGGAGGCGCATATGCATGGGAATAGAGGAAGAGGAAGGTAAAAGAGAAGATGGGTGCAGGATGTGGCGGATGCTAACCAGATGGGTGTATCGGACGCGGGAAATCTCGCTTATGATCGAGAAGTTTTCCGGAAGGTTGTTATGGGAGCGAGGTTCTGCAAAGGACATGCTACTGAATGAATGAATGAATGAATGAATGAATGAATGAATGAATGAATGAATGAATGAATGAATGAATGAATGAATGAATTTGCACTTTTGTTGCTGGGGTATGCGATAAACTGAGTGTTTGTTATTTCAGGACAGTCTTCTCTCTGTGTATGTGGGATGGTTGGGGGTAGGAGGTTGTGTGTGTGTGTGTGTGTGTGTGTGTGTGTGTGAGTGTGTGTGTTGCAATGATCCCAATGTGTATATTCCAGGCAATCGTTCTGTAGTCTCTCTCTCTCTCTCTCTCTCTCTCTCTCTCTCTCTCTCTCTCTCTCTCTCTCACCTGTCGTCCCGGGGGGGGGGGGGGGGGGAGCAACAACACACTTTTTAAATTCCCTTTCCTCAGCTTGGGCTTCTGCCGGACCTTTGTCTACACACCCCCCTTCAGTCTCTGGATCACTATCTCTCTCACTTCCTACCATAAGACCATACCCCTTCTCACATTCCTCCAGAACATATCACACCAACACTGGCTTCGAACAAAATGATAAAACATGTAATGCAGAAAAGTGTCACGTGTGTGTGCAATGTATGTGTGTGGAGATATGTGGTGTAGTCTATCGTCAATGTGAGATATAATCAGGTAGTTCAGGATCAGAGTCAACTTTCATCATCGTGCTCCGGCCATAAAACTGCACAACATTACAAGATCAGGAGCTCACCCGATGATGTGTCTCTCCAGCCAATTGTTGACTTCTTCCTGTATATCTTGGATAGTTTTGATGTCTGGTCACCAATGGTGATTTGATTAGTTACCGTCCCTTAGGTCGACACAGACGGTGAACATGTATCTAATATAATCCAGTGATGAAAGAACATGGAAGCGAGAAAGCGCCAGGGGTTCTTGCGGGTGCAACCCGCTTATGAGAGTGCAGTTCACATGTTTTGTTGTGTTGTTTGTCCATCAAGAATGATGATGACCATTCATTTCATCCAGTGGGGTTGAAGGTATGGAGCCGTGGGTTCTAAGATGGCTGATAAGGCCTATTTTGGCTCGAAATGTTCTTTGACAATGTGGGCAAAGAATGCTTGACGTTTCTGGAGGAGGGTTTCCTGTAGTGGTTTTTCTGTCCTGCCTTTTCTTCACAGCTCTTGCAGTCCTGGTTGCCTCACATATGACTGCACCCTTGCGTAATGATGCACGCCACGAATTTCGGTCTCTGGCTGCAGCCTCCCAGGTGTCATGATGAATTCTAAAAGCATTCAGTGAGATTTTCAGAGTGTCTTTAAAGCGTTTCCTCTGGCCACCTTGGGAGCGTTTACCACAACGCAGTTCGCTGTAAAAAAATTCGTTTAGGGAGCCTGTGATCTGGCATGCGAGTCAGGTGACCAGCCCAGCGAATCTGATTCTTCATCAGTATAGTGTGGATACTGGGCATGGACGCTTTTTCTAGGACTTCAGTGCCTTGCCATCTTGTCTTGCCATTTAATCTTCAGTAGCTTCCTTAGGCAGACTGTGTGGAAATGGTTTAATTTCCTAGCGTGTCGCTGATAAACAGTCCAGGTTTCACAAGCATATAGCAGTGTGGATAATACAACTGCTTTGTAGACCTTTAGCTTTGTTTGCAGGCTTATTGCAGTTCTGTCCCATTCATTCTTGTACAGTCTGCCAAAGGCCGCACTGGCCTTGGAGATTCTTGCCTTCACTTCGTTATCAATTGTGGCAGCTTGGAACACAGTGCTGCCAAGATAGGTGAATTTGTCCACAACACTTAGTCTATGATCATTCACTTTGATATTCGGCACAGTGTGATTATTCCCTGGAGCTGGCTGGTACATAACTACAGTCTTCTCCAAGTTGATATTGAGCCCAAAGTTGGCACAGGCATGTGAGAAAGCTGAAACATTATGTTGCATGTCCGCCTCTGAGTTGGCGTATAGAGCGCAATCATCAGCAAACAGGAGCTCTCTGACGGTGTCGCTGTTAATTTTGGTTTTAGCTTTCAGCCTTCTGAGAGTGAATAACTTGCCATCCATAAGGTAGTTGATGTCCATTCCAATGTCGTCGTTCTCGAAGGCATTCATCAACATGGCTGAAAACATGAGGCTGAACAGTGTTGGTGCCAGGACACATCCTTGCTTCACTCCATTGGTGACAGGAAAGGGTTCAGACATTTCACCATTTTCCTGTACTCTTGCCTGCATGCCATCATGAAATAGCCGCACTATTTGGACAAACTTTCGTGGACAGCCATATTTTGCCATAATCTTCCACAGTCCTTCTCTGCTGACTGTATCAAAAGCCTTGGTAAGGTCAATGAAAGTGGAGAACATTTCGCAGTTCTGTTCCTGACATTTCTCTTGCAGCTGCCTTGCAGCGAAAATCATGTCAACAGTTCCACGTTCTTTTCTGAAGCCACATTGACTCTCAGGAAGAAGACCTTGATCGAGATGGGCTGTGAGGCGATTGAGAAGAATTCTGGCGAGTATCTTCCCTGCAATTGAAAGCAAGGAGATGCCTCGGTGGTTGTCACAGGATTGGCGGTTTCCTTTACGTTTGTAAAGGTGGACTATTGACGCGTCCTTGAAATCTTGTGGCATGGTCTCGTTCACCCATGTGTTTGTAAAGACTTGGTGAAGCTGCTCTGTTAGGACCGGCCCACCTGCCTTGTATATCTCTGCTGGGATGGAGTCAGGACCAGGTGCCTTGCCGCTGGAGAGTTGCTGGATGGCTTTGTTTACTTCCACTATGGTTGGCAGGTCATCAAGTGTCTCATTGGTGGGAACTTGAGGAAGGCAGTTGATGGTTTCATCATCGAAGAAGGAAGTTGCATTTAAGATTTTGCTGAAATGCTCTGCCCAGCGTTGAAGGCTTTCTTTCTTATCGGTGACCAATGTTCCCCCATCTGCACTGAGGACGGGAACTATGCCTGGTGATGTAGGACCATAGACCGCTTTCAGTGAGTCGTAGAAGTCTTTCATATCATGTCTGTCAGCAAAGCCCTGAATTTCATCAGCTTTGCTGCTCAGCCAGGAGTCCCGCATGTGCCGAAGTTTCTGCTGCACTACTCTCTGAATGTTCTTGAAGGCATCTTTTTTATGTTGAATTTGGGTCATTCAAATGTGCCTTGAGGAGAAGATGTTTCTCGGCCAGCAATTGGTTGATGTCTTCGGAATTTTCATCAAACCAGTCTTTATGCTTTCGGGGGGCTGGACCCAGGATTTCCATAGCAGTGTTGTAAATTATGTCCTTTAGGGCTCTCCATTCTGTTTCTGTATCCTGTTTAGCTGCAGCATTGGGCTTGAGGCGGTCTTCCAGCATATTTTCAAACGACTGCTGCATTTTCTTGCTGTTTAGGCGGGTGACATTTAGCTTTTTTTTTGCATTTTCACCCCTTGAGGACGCCGTGGTCGCCTGATGTGAATGTTTATTTTCGAGACAATGAGACGATGGTCTGTCCAACATTCGGCACCACACATGGATTTTGTCACTCGGACGTCTTGTCTGTCACTTCTCCTGACGTTGACATAGTCAATGAGGTGCCAGCGTTTCGAGCGAGGGTACATCCACGATGTCCTATTTCTCATGGGGAGACGGAAAATTGTGTTCGTAATCAGGAGATCATGTTCGGCACATGTCTGAAGGAGGAGTCCATTGCTGTTACAATTTCCGACTCCATGCTTTCCAATAATGCCACTCCAAGAGGTGGTATCCGTGCCTACTCTGGCATTGAAATCCCCAAGGAGTATAAGTTTGTCTCCTTTGGGAACAGATGTTAATACATTGTGCAGGTCCTCATAGAACTTGTTCTTGACATCATCTTCGTTGGTCATAGTTGGTGCGTAGACACTCACAATGGTTGCATGCTTCCTTCCATTCAGCAGGGGCAACTTAGTGGTCATGAGCCTGTAGTTTATAGCCTTTGGAAATCCAGCTAATTTGCCGACCAGGGCCGACTTAATGGCGAATCCCACACCGGATTGGCGTCTTTCCTCGCTTTTCCTTCCACTCCAGAAAAATGTGTAGCCGGCACCTATTTCACAGATTTGGCCTTCTTCTGCAAGTCGTGTCTCGCTCAAGGCAGCAATGTCGATGTTGTACCTGCCCAGCTCTCTCCCAATCAGTGCTGTTCGTCTCTCTGGACACGACGCGCCGTCTCTGTCAAGTAGGGTTCGTTTTAACAAACGAAGTATCCCCACGGCCCCGCTCGCACGTTGGGTTATGCTTATCACACAATTTAAATATGAAAGTGTAACACCTACGTAAGATGCCATATTTAAATCTCCTACTTCAGCAGTTTGCACTTGCGCAGACGGCGTAACAGATTGTAATTATACCAACCATGGCATCGTTATAACTGTTATAATAATAATTTGTTCCAATATAATAATAATAATAATAATAATAATAATAATAATAATAATAATAATAATAATAATATTAATAATAATAATAATTTGTCATAATCAATCATTTGTTAATGCAATGAAAATAATAAACAGGCGTGTTTCCTTTGTGCATTCATTAATGTATACGCGGAGACGATTTTACTTTCAAAATATAACGGGTATATGGTAATATGTAAGCACATTCACAACCACTATATAGGTATCAACGTACTGTAGGTGTTTTCTAGGGCATGTGTTAATGAATATTTTCGTTTTCTTTGAACCTAGCGTGTCACCACAAGATTCCAAGGAGGCCTTCCAGTCATCAAATACCACCAGACATATCACCATCCTACACAGCAGGAACAGAAACGACAATAGACATTGAAACACGCCCTAGAAAACATCTACAAAGCGTCGACGCCTATCGTGTATCATGTAGTTGTTTATGTGCAACGTAAACTCACGTCGCATAGATTATACTAAGGCATTTGATAAAGTAAAACATGATGAACTGATTAAAATGTTGGAAGATATCAACACTGATGGAAAAGATTTAAGAATAATAAAGAATATTTACTGGAACCAAGTAGCAGCAATTAAAATGGGAAATAAAGAGGGTAGTTACGAACAGATAAAGCTAGGAGTACGACAAGGGTGTGTCTTGTCACCAGATCTTTTCTCCCTGTATAGCGAAGTAATAATGAGAGAGATCAAAGAGATGCCAGGAATACTAGTTGGAGGTTATAATATAAATAATATACGCTATGCAGATGACACAGTATTGGTGGCGGATAATTCAACAGACCTACAACAATTATTAGACGTTGTAGTAACTGAGAGTGCAAGGAAAGGACTCTCCTTGAATATCAAGAAAACAGTAACAATGGTAATATCAAAGAAAATTGTGACACCAAAATGTGACATAGAAATAGAAGGGAAAATCCTTAACCAAGTGGATAATTTTAGATACCTAGGGGCATTTATAACATCATATGGAAGATGTACAACAGAGATTAGGAGCAGAATAGGGCAGGCAAAAGCCGCATTTCAGAAAATGAAGAGTATCTTATGCAATAAGTCACTATCACTGAATGTAAGAAAGAGAGTGCTGAAATGCTATGTAGAACCAGTTTTGCTGTATGGCAGTGAATCTTGGAATGTAAATGAACAAATTAAGAAGAAATTAGAAGCAACAGAGATGTGGTTCCTGAGACGAATGTTGCGAATTCCTTGGACTGCCAGAGTAACTAACGACGACTGCCTGAAACAGGCTAACGAAACTAGAACATTATATACAACAATAAGACAGAGACAAACAGCTTTCCTCGGTCATGTGATGAGAAGAGAGGCATTGGAGAACATCGTAACAACTGGAAAGATCGAGGGGAAGAGAGGCAGAGGTAGACCAAGAGAAGTGATGCTGGATGGATTGAGACGGTGGCATGGAGGAATATCAGCAGCAGAGTTGATCCAGAAAACCAAAGACCGAGATCTATGGAGAGCCATGAACGCCTACGCCAGCCGGCACGGCACTTGATGATGATGAAACTCACGTCGTAGTCAGGTATGACTGAGCTACCGTATGACAATAGACGGGACAATCTGTTTCTGTTAGCGTAAAATGGTGGTCGGCGCTCACAAACTCGACATCCCACGTTGTGTCAATTACATAAATAAACACACATAGTATTGTTTGGCGCTCACAGAAGGAGAAGAAGGAAGTAGAGACTAGAGGACGCACTAGACAACATACAATTTGAAAGCTGTAGTTACCGGCCGGGATTGGAACCTGTCACCCCCAAATGACGACAGCGCCTCGCTGCAGGAACATTGTGTCAACGGCTTCCAGCAGAGGAGCGCGATTTGGATGGCACAGGCCTTACCCTAGTGTGCGACGAAGTGCAACTTAGAGACTAAAGGGCAGTCCATATCCTAAGACTTGGTCGGAACAGGTTTAGGCTAGAAGCTCCCACAGGCGGATAGTTAGAGCATTGCATTGCTTCCCCGATGAAGATTCCTGTCATATCCTCTACATTTCTAACATTTACTGTACAGGGGGGGGGGGGGGGGGGGGAGAGAGAGAGAGAGAGAGAGAGAGAGAGAGAGAGAGAGAGAGAGAGAGAGAGAGAGAGAGAGAGAGAGAGAGAGAGATCTGGATACTTTACACATCCTTAACTCACACCTCTTTAATTGGTACAATTAAAATCTTTTACACTGTTTGCGCAAGCGCAAACTGCTTAAGTAGGAGATTTAAATATAGTAACTTACGTAGGTGTTACACTTTCATATTTAAATTTTGTGATTAACATAACCAACCGTGCGAGCGTGGCCGTGGGGATACTTCGTTTGTTAAAACATGTGAACTGCCCTCTCATAAGCGGGCTAGACCCGCAAGAACCCCTGGCGCTGTCTCGCCGCTATTTTTTTTTTTTTTTAAACTATTTTAAAACAGTGTGTCTGTTACATTATATCCAATGCTTGATTCAACGGGCAAGACGGCGTTTACCTGCAAAGCGTTGTGGAACGTAATGAGCACGGCAAGGCACGTAGAGCGCCTTGGTCATCCACTGCAACTGTATTCGTCTCCAGTCGTCTCGACTTGTCTTGCCACTGGACTCAGATGGACTCAGGCGAGAGAGTGAGGTCGACGAATTGCGCAACTCTTCCTCACTTTAATCCAAGTCATCGCGCAAGTCATTCTTCATCAAACGTCATATATCACCTTCAAGCCCTGTGGCGATGGGCGAGCGGCGAAGCGGCAGGCGTGGGTACGCTGGCAGCCGTAGTCGCAGACCTGCACACAGGCGGCTCAGGCCATATGGTCGTCTTTTACTGACCGGAGCAGCAGTGGGATTCAGCAGCCCCCTGAGCGACTGGGCAGCCCTCTATAGGAACACACTGCTCACCTCCATAGCATGAGGAAGGAGCTAGAAAAGGTGCCCTAAACATTGTCTGCTCCCTCACTACCTAACCAGCTAGCCGCGGTTGGTGGGTACCCTTAACTGCGGTCGACATACAAACAAAGATAAAACAAGCAAAGCTAAAAGAGTAAACCATATTCCCTTAACAATTGGAACTTGGAATATACGCACCCTACTTGACAGAGACGGCGCATCGGGTCCAGAGAGACGAACAGCATTGATTGGGAGAGAGCTGGGCAGGTACAACATCGACATTGCAGCCTTGAGCGATACACGACTTGCAGAAGAAGGCCAAATCTGTGAAATAGGTGCCGGCTACACATTTTTCTGGAGTGGAAGGAAAAGCGAGGAAAGACGCCAATCCGGTGAGGGATTTGCCATTAAGTCGGCCCTGGTCGGCAAATTAGCTGGATTTCCAAAGGCTATAAGAGACAGGCTCATGACCATGAAGTTGCCCCTGCTGAATGGAAGGAAGCATACAACCATTGTGAGTGTCTACGCACAAACTATGACCAACGAAGATGATGTCAAGAACAAGTTCTATGAGGACCTGCACAATGTATTAACATCTGTTCCCAAAGGAGACAAACTTATACTCTTTGGGGATTTCAATGCCAGAGTAGGCACGGACACCACCTCTTGGAGTGGCATTATTGGAAAGCATGGAGTCGGAAATTGTAACAGCAATGGACTCAGCCTCCTTCAGACATGTGCCGAACATGATCTCCTGATTACGAACACAATTTTCCGTCTCCCCACGAGAAATAGGACATCGTGGATGCACCCTCGCTCGAAACACTGGCACCTCATTGACTATGTCATTGTCAGGAGGAGTGACAGACAAGACGTCCGAGTGACAAAATCCATGTGTGGTGCCGAATGTTGGACAGACCATCGTCTCATTGTCTCGAAAATAAACATTCACATCAGGCGACCACGGCGTCCTCAAGGGGTGAAAATGCAAAAAAAGCTAAATGTCACCCTCCTAAACAGCAAGAAAATGCAGCAGTCGTTTGAAAATATGCTGGAAGACCGCCTCAAACCAAATGCTGCAGCTAAACAGGATACAGAAACAGAATGGAGAGCCCTAAAGGACATAATTTACAACACTGCTATGGAAATCCTGGGCCCAGCCCCCCGAAAGCTTAAAGACTGGTTTGATGAAAATTCCGAAGACATCAACCAATTGCTGGCCGAGAAACATCTTCTCCTCAACGCACATTTGAATGACCCAAAGTCAACATAAAAAAAAGATGCCTTCAAGAACATTCAGAGAGTAGTGCAGCAGAAACTTCGGCACATGCGGGACTCCTGGCTGAGCAGCAAAGCTGATGAAATTCAGGGCTTTGCTGACAGACATGATATGAAAAACTTCTACGACTCACTGAAAGCGGTCTATAGTCCTACATCACCAGGCATAGTTCCCCATCTCAGTGCAGATGGGGGAACATTGATCACCGATAAGAAAGAAATCCTTCAACGCTGGGCAGAGCATTTCAGTAACATCTTAAATGCAACTTCCTTCTTCGATGATGAAACCATCAACTGCCTTCCTCAAGTTCCTACCAATGAGACACTTGATGACCTGCCAACCATAGTGGAAGTAAACAAAGCCACCCAGCAACTCTCCAGCGGTAAGGCACCTGGTCCTGACTCCATCCCAGCAGAGATATACAAGGCAGGTGGGCCGGTCCTAACAGAGCAGCTCCTTGCTTTCAATTGCAGTGAAGATACTCGCCAGAATTCTTCTCAATCGCCTCACAGCCCATGTCGATGAAGGTCTTCTTCCTAAGAGTCAGTGTGGCTTCAGAAAAGAACGTGGAACTGTTGACATGATTTTCGATGCAAGGCAGCTGCAAGAGAAATGTCAGGAACAGAACTGCGAAATGTTCTCCACTTTCATTGACCTTACCAAGGCTTTTGATACAGTCAGCAGAGAAGGACTGTGGAAGATTATGGCAAAATATGGCTGTCCACGAAAGTTTGTCCATATAGTGCGGCTATTTCATGATGGCATGCAGGCAAGAGTACTGGAAAATGGCGAACTGTCTGAACCCTTTCCTGTCACCATTGGAGTGAAGCAAGGATGTGTCCTGGCACCAACACTGTTCAGCCTCATGTTTTCAGCTATGTTGACGAATGCCTTCGAGAACAACGACATTGGAATAGACATCAACTACCGTATGGATGGAAAGTTATTCAATCTCAGAAGGCTGAAAGCTAAAACCAAAATTAACAGCGACACCGTCAGAGAGCTCCTGTTTGCTGATGATTGCGCTCTGTACGCCAACTCAGAGGCGGACATGCAACATAATGTTTCAGCTTTCTCACATGCCTGTGCCAACTTTGGGCTCAATATCAACTTGGAAAAGACTGTAGTTATGTACCAGCCAGCTCCAGGGAATAATCACACTTTGCCGAATTTCAAAGTGAATGATCATAGACTAAGTGTTGTGGACAAATTCACCTATCTTGGCAGCACTGTGTCACAAGCTGCCACAATTGATGACGAAGTGAATGCAAGAATCTCCAAGGCCAGTGCGGCCTTTGGCAGACTTTACAAGAATGTATGGGACAGATTTGCAATAAGCCTGCAAACAAAGCTAAAAGTCTACAAAGCAGTTGTATTATCCACACTGCTATATGCTTGTGAAACCTGGACTGTCTATCAGCGACACGCTAGGAAATTAAACCACTTCCACAGTCTGCCTAAGGAAGCTACTGAAGATTAAATGGCAAGACAAAATTCCAGACACTGAAGTCTAAGGCCTAAGGGTTTCGGATGTGTTGGCCTAAGAGAGTTCGATGTCGGACTCCGTCATTCGTTTCATGAGTGCAGTTTTCACGGAGACTTCTGGGGGTATTCGCTGGGGGGGGGGGGGGGGGGGGGGGGTTGTGCTTGTGTGTGTGTGCGTGCGTGTGTGTGTGCGTGCGTGCGTGTGTGTGTGTGTGTGTGTGTGTGTGTGTGTGTGTGTTGATTCAGTAGCATGTCCTTTGCAGAACCTCGCTCCCTTAACAACCTTCCGGAAAACTTCTCTATCATAAGCAACATGTCCGATACACCCATCTGGAGATCATCCGCCACATCCTACACCCATCCTCTCTTTGGCCTTCCTCTTCCTCTCTTCCCGAGCATATATCACCTCATTATTGTTCTCTCCAAGCTTCCATGACGTTTCAAGTGACCAAAATATGTAAAATTTCTTTGTTTTATCGTCTTTAATCGCCAATCTTCTTCAATATTCAGCTCTAGAAGTATGGTTGCATTTGTTATTTTCTTTATCTAAGATATTCTTAGAATCCGTCTATAACATTTATATACCTACAGGCAATTATGCGCTGTTAAGCTTGTTTATATATATGGCACAACAATAAACCAATACAATAAGAGTGAAAGACAGATAAATATAGCAGTTTACGTCATACATAAATACCGGATAGAAACATTCTTAATCAGTATCAGTGAAATACCGATAAGCGTGAGCGATCATGTTTCGCCATCTCACACGATCACCAGAGTCGTGGATCAGATCTGTGTTCTTGTCTCGACCATACCATGTGGCAAAGCCATCCAGACAGGGCCGGATTTAGACTTGATAAGGCCCTAAGCTATTTGAAATATGGGGCCCTTTATAAGTCCAGATATTCTATATCAGTGACAAATAGGATTTTCGGATACCTAGAGGGTTAAACTGAAATACAATTAAGAAGTATATTGATAGTGAAATAATAAATCTTTAACTTAAAATCATTTTTATTCATAACAAACTTAAAAATGCAAACTCTGGTAACAATAAACAAAAGTTCTTTTAAAAGGTACAATTTACAAAGGTTTATATCTAATCTCTTGAAACATGTTATAAGGATTAAGGAACTATATTAAACTAGACATGCAGCATTGGGACTAATAATGCTGCAGTATATTTAAGTATACATATATGACAATTGCTCACTCGGACAATATTTTTGGGGCCAAACACACCCCACCCTCCCCCCCCCCCACTTTCTTGGGGACCCCAAGCTATAGCTTGTGTAGCTTATACGTAAATCCTGGGCTGCATCCAGATATTTAATACTATTCCATTTTTATTTATTTGTTACCGATTCACTTGTTTAAGAATATTCCCATTTACCTGAATATTACATTGTGGTTATTTCTTTCTTCCTAGTGAAATCATAATAGGTGTCTTCTTGCAACTTCATTCTAACTCTACATTAAACATTACAGGTATATTAAAAGATAACGCAAGCGTGGCCGTGGGGATAATTCGTTGAACTGTGTCTGCAGCATAACTTGGCACTGTCTTGCATCTTAATTTCTTTCTTCTAAGAACTCAAAGATGATGCACAAGACACATTTTCTCTGTCATCCACGTTTTAAGAACCCCAAGTTGTTTGTTCTAGTCAGTATTACGTTTAGTAGTTCGCAATTTAAAATTACATTCTGAAGCGCAAGTACAATAAAGGAAGGAAACCCCCATACTTTCTAATTATCTTGAAACAGAATCCGCGTCTGTAGTCTGGAAATTAAGCACAGCTAGAGGTCACATGTCTCTCTGGTCGAGGAGTTACACCACTTTCTCTGTAATCCCGTTTATCACGCAGTCTCCTAGCGGGCGAGAACTGGGAGCGGTTCGTCCCCCGCTGGTGACTTGCGGGATAACCGAGCCGGCCGCTCAGAAAGCAATGGCAAACTACTGAGCGTAATCTTGCCAAGAAATCAACAGACAGCTGAAAGATGCTGCTGTTGACAGCGATGTCCTGTAATATGAGAATTTTTAAAAAAAAACATATGCTAGGTTGCGGTGTTATAATGTGGTGTGATCAGGACACCTCTTTGCCAACTGTCTCCATGGCCAAGTGGTTAAACCGCCTGCCTCGCGCCCCGAAGATTGTGGGTTCGATTGTCATTCGGTTAACTAGTGCAATTTTATTTGAAAGTCCTGCAGATTGTCTCTGGAACTAAGGGCTTCGTGCGTTGCCGTTATGCTACGCTTTTAGCAGGCTACCATGTAAAACCATATATGGCACAAATAAATCAATAACATAACAGTGAAAGACAGCTATAAATAGCAGTTTGTGTCACGCGGTAGTGCCGTATATAAACATTAAGTGTTACTTCAGAGATAAGGCAAGCGTGGCCGTGGGGATACTTCGTTGAAATGGACTTAACAACCAACAGGTGTCTACCTGTACATCTCCTGGCGCTGTCTTGCACCGTGAAATTTTTTTTTTTTTAAATTCACAGTTGCACAAGACTCATTTTCTCTGGCACCCACATTTTAAAAATCTTTATTTTATTTCCCTTAAGTTCATGAATTCCAAATTTTAAACAAATACTTTGCAGGACTTTATGATCAACCGCAAGTAAGTGCGTGCGTGCGCGCGCGCGCGCGTGTGTGTGTTTGTGTGTCTGTGTGTGTTTTGCGCTCGCTCTCTATGAACTTCAAGCGCAATCAATACACACTAATCACAGTAGTCCTGAACTGAATTTTGCGTGTGGATTAGCTTTCCCTATTAACAGTGTCCCTCGCCATCAGGCAAACCCACTCCGACTTCAGAGGTACTTGTAATTAACGTCCCCAAGTCAAAGACGATGATAGGTCAGCACTCTAGTGCAACTGTCCGGTGTAGCAGTTGAACCCCTTACCTCGGTATCAGCGCACTGGATGTTTAATTTATCCATTCAGCCTTGCTGACCTACAACCACAAGTTGATTTTCTAGGCAATGTTACAGTCAGTAGTTTGCCATGGCTTTCTGAAGCATAAGTAAAATAAAGGAGGTAAATCCCATACTTACTAAATATCGTGAAACAGTATGCACGGCTGTAGTCTTGAAAATAAGCATTACTCTACAAAAATATAATGTACAGTGTCTTAATACGCACATACAACAAAGCTGAATTGTATTATACTAAACACGAAATAAATTATAATATAAATTATATACGAAACGAGGTTGAACATTAATAAGGGTAGTATTTGTCCCAACTGAACATACATAACATAATAGTTAAGGAAACATAAATTAAAAACAATAATACACAAAAAAATTATTACCCTTATGGACGGCAATGGCAATCCCTTTCAGACTAATATCCGAATGTGGCTGGTTCGATCACATGATTATTAATGTGAGGCGGGGACGGGCCCTAATTATAACTTCTCTTTTGAGATTCAACAGGGTAGGGGTAATGGAGAAAAGGATGAAATGAATAATCACATGATAAAGTGTGATGAGGCCAAGAGGTTTACAAAAAGTAATTAAAGAACCAAGTGGGTATCAAACCACCGAGGCCATCAGAAAGATAATAAATATTATCCACTCGGCCGAAGTGAATAAGTCACAATTTTCAGAATCTGCACTGCACTGGTCAATAAGGGAAAATAATACTTGTTCACTAAAGGAAAGATATGAGATACTGAAGAATGTGATTGCGGAATAGTAAAAATACGACGAAACATTTGCTTCGAGAGTGTCCAACTTACAGAGAACAGAAAAGATTTCTTTGGGCCAAACTCCATGGAGATGTCAACAATCTAAAGTTGTCTACTGCTTTCTTTAATTAAATATAATTAGGTTGCCGTCCAAAGATGCAAGAAGAAGAAACAGCAGAAGAAATATGACCCTAGCACTATACATAGCTTACGTTGAAAGGCTTGGACAGGCTCTTTACTTACTTGCTCTGTACAAGTGTGCTATTTTATATCACTGTCTATCAATGTAGACATACATGACATTAACGAGAGGGGCACAGACACAGAACAATAGAATACAATGGCGAGGAAGCTTCACAAACAACCAAAGAGCACAAATGCATCATTACCATAATAAGTATAGATGCTGTTGGTAAACGTAACCTCGGACATTGTGTTTAGCTGAGCAGGGACTTTGTGAGAAGTTTTACTCAACTTCAATCTCTTAAGTATTCTCAAGTGAATGGGAGGAACTGTCTTGGAACACACACAACATCTGACAAAAAGATCAGGGGAACCGCGGTGGAGAGCTTATTGTGTCCGCCTTAGGCTCAGAAGCTACTGGGTTGAATCTCAGCCTAGAGCCGGGCATTTTCACCAGGAACCACTGGCATACAATGGTATTCAAAACAATGTAGTCACCTTGGTGAAATGAGACAAAGAAGCCACAATTAATAAGCTGCACAATGTGTTGCCTGGCATATTTCGCGTGATCTCATCGGGTTATAATGCAGAGTTATATATCGTATGAAGTAAATAGATTAATCATATTCTGGTTAAACGAATTTAAAACATATTGTCACTGATACTGTTAGAATATTATCGGAAAAGTAACATCAGAGATTGTATTTCGAGGATTTTATCGGGCCGACAGACAAGAATGCCAGCCATATGACTCTAGCGGCTTACACTTGTGCAGAATATCCTAAGCATAGTAGTAGTAGTAGTATACTAAAGAATACGAACAATAATAGATGGTGTACAGTATAATAGAATAGACGACTACGCCTACATACTTTGAATGTGGCACACTGATAGTCAGTGATAGAGCAGCATTGGATCACTACACCCCAATTAATATAAAGTTAATATTACGACATACACAACTGCTGGTGTGTGAAGTGGCAGAACTTCATGCATACCAGATCATTCGGTTATGAAGCGAGGTAAACAACTTCTTTGTCATATCTTAGGTATCCTTTAGTAATTTAGGGCGATCGCATAGAAACTTGTCTTATGAAAATAATATATTATATATTTATCTCTCAAGGACAAAATGCAGACCGCTTTGCTAAGGAGGAGCAACATCCACTGCTCTTTAAAAAAGCAAATTACTACCAAACAAGAGATGAATGCGACCAGTCCAGAATGCAAGAACATCAAGAGATGACTGCGACCAGTCCAGAATGCAAGAACATCAAGAGATGACTGCGACCAGTCCAGAATGCAAGAACATCAAGAGATGACTGCGACCAGTCCAGAATGCAAGAACATCAAGAGATGACTGCGACCAGTCCAGAATGCAAGAACATCAAGAGATGACTGCGACCAGTCCAGAATGCAAGAACATCAAGAGATGAAGCAGTGAAGCCAGATAAGACCGCTATTTAACTATTTAGTTAGGGGACAAAAGAAGAATAGTAAACTAAAACTAAACTGCTGTCGTCGACTGCTACACGCTGAGAGTGATAATGAGGTAGGGATCTGAGCACTTATGGAAGGATGGTCCAATGTGCCGTGGGAATAATCAATAATGACGATATTCTGACGACCAGCGATGTAACAATGTAGTAACTACTGTTACTGTTACTCCCAGTTAGCTTTCGATTTCATCGGATATATCCGGTAACAACAACAATGGCGGACAGCATTGTATCTGGTGTATTTCACGAACTTGAAAGATTGGTCCGGGCTGCTTTAGTTCACAATGGACTAGATGGAGAGAGAAACCTCGTGAAACTAATAAAAAAAACACGAGATTTAAAGTGCGGTGATGTTTTTATACCAACAGGAATAATGAAACTGGACGACTCAAAGACATCAGAGGTAACGCCTAACGGTCTAATAAATTACAATTAAACATTGTAACAATGTATAAAGTAAGTGTACAGTACACTTGTACAGAAACGAAAGTTAACAATTCTTGAACTCGCCTGGGGACAGAATTATTTGTACTTGTAGGGATCGTTATTTGTATTGGGGATACCTGTTCTGAAAAATTATTCTTGATATTTAAACAGAACTAACGTAACGGTAATGTAAAAATAAAATGGGATGCCAAAAGAACGGACAGAAGTAAGAAGAGTGATACATTAAAAAATACGGAGAATTCGTCAGAATTTCGCAACAGTGAACATTCCTATTTAAATTAACCACATTCTTAGACTTCTTAATGGCCCAAACTAAAATTGACTAGTGAGCTGACGCTGTGACATGTTTGTTACTTCCCGCAATTCGATTGCGAATATAATTTTTCTCTATTCGCAATTCCATTGCGAATATATTTTTTTTCTATTCGCAGTTCCATTGCGGATAGAGCCTCCCTAATTAATATTTAATTTACTGTTACCAGGCATCCATGTTTGTTTACGCTACCGTCCTATTTCTGTCCTGATAATATAGCAGCAGTGATGATTCTCTTAATTTGACACTTTCTATGGCCTCCAGTAATATGCTTCACCTCAGCAAGACATGATTAAGCAATTCAAACACCAGGCTTTCGATTGACTGGCCTCATGAATTAATAAATGGGAGGCACTATTCGCAATTCCACTGCGAATAGAAAAAAATTATATTTGCAATCGAATTGCGGGGAGTAACAATCATGTCACAGCGACTGCTCACTAGTCAATTTTAGTTTGGGCCATTAAGAAGTCTAAGAAGGTGGTTAATTTAAATAGGAATGTTCACTGTTGCGAGTTTAATTCTGCCGAATTCTCTGTATTTTTTAATGAATCACTCTTCTTCTTACTTCTGTCCGTTCTTTTGGCATCCCGTTTTATTTTTACATTTTACGTTAGTCCTGTTTAAATATCAAGAATAATTTTTCAGAACAGGTATCCCCAATACAAATAACGATCCCTACAAATAATTCTGTCCTTAGGCGAGTTCAAGAATTGTTAACTTTCGTTTCTGTACACTTACTGTTACCAGGCATCCATGTTTGTTTGGGTTACCGCCCTACTATTTATGTCCTGATAATATCGCAGCAATGATGATTCTCTCAATTTGACACTTTCTATGGCCTCCATTGCATCCTCTCTGAGTGACTCTGTTCTGGTCCAGACTGACAGTCAGCAGTATGCTTCGCCTCAGAGAGACATGATTAGGCAATTCAAACACCAGGCATTCGATTGACTTCCCTCATTAATTTGCTACGCATATAAAGTGCAGGAAAACCCGGTATATCTGTAGCAGGTGGAAAAGAGAGAGGAGAGAGATAGATAATGAAGATAGTGTGAGAGATAGAGATATGAGAAAGATGTGTTGAAAGACATTAAAGAGTGGTAAAGACAAGAAGGAGAGAGGTGGGAGATCGAGACTTAGAGCGAGAGAGAGAGAGAGAGAGAACTTCATGTTCGACTAAGCTCCTTTCCCAAGACAACAAAAATAGAGGACAGATAAAAACAGAAAGACAAGTGCGCAGGTTCTTGTGCAGCAAGATAAACAACACCTAATACACAAAATCCGTAGAAAACATATGTCTAAAGCGAAATCATCAGACTAGCATTGGTGTCACCTAATTCCTGAAAATGAAAAAAAAAATGGTGCCACCCCGGCGGGGAATCGAACCTCGAACTCCCGTGTACCAGGCGGAGACACTAACCACTATGCTACTGAGGACATGTTAACAGATCAACAAAATATTGTAATATGGAAACACGCATAGGAATAATCATGTGACCTACTTCGATTGCGAATATAATTTTTTTTTTTCCCAATTCCATTGCGAATAATCACTTCGTATTAATTATTAATAATAATATTATTATTTAATTAAATTGAGTATACCACTGTATACTAATCTATTATACTATATAATTAATAAAATTAATTAATTAGTATTGCTGTTAAGTAATTTTTTTTTTTTGCATATCCTTTGTACAGGACATCGCTGTCAACACCAGCATTTTGCAATTGTTGTTGATGTCTTGGCAAGTTTACATTTAGTAGTTTGCCATATTACTTTCTGAACGACCGGCTCCATTATCAACTCATTAAAACCCAGCGCAATGCGGTCTGCTGCCAAATCGGTCGCAGCTATGTTTTGAACGCGGGTAAGCAGGATCACAAACCGCGTCCATAACTCCTTCGCCATGGAATAATTAGTAATTACTTAACAGCAGTACTACTTATATGTGTGTGCGTGCGCATGCATGCGCATGCGTGCATTCGTGCGTGCATGTGTGTGTGTGTGATGAAGCACATTTAAAATGCACCACCTGTATTATATTAATTATAATCCAGGAGCAGAGTGTGAAATGGGTAGTGAGGTCGGACGCCTGTGTGTATTGTTGCACACATGAAAAATTCCTTGGCAGTTGGAAATCGAAAAAGAGTAGCCTAACGGCGCTGCCCGTGCAAAATTTTGAGTTAAAAAATCTACCCAAAAGTATTTCAGGATCCTCACCAGTGCTACGGAGGTCGTGCACTGAGCTGAGTTTCTCCGGAATCAGGCTTGAGTTAGGAGTAGAACAGAGCACTTATGGGTTACACCCGTGTGCCTTGATGTTGATCCGTCGACTAAACTAAGCTAAACTAAACTCTGGCGTGGTTGGAAATGAGCAAGGAGATAGATTGGCTGGTACTGCATCGTTGAGGGGTGTTTTGACGCAGGATAAGGCAGATGTAGTGAAGCGTGTGAATAATGCAGAAGAAATGATTGACTGTTATGGCCTAGAGAGAATGCAGTAGCGTGGGGTGGTCAGAGGATCTGGTAGAGACAATCATTCAGAGATAAAGCAAGACGGACTATAATCAGATTGTAAAATGCACCATTAGTATTGGAACTCTCTGCTGATGATGACTGAGAGCTGAGTGCAATGATCTAGTTTCTTGACTCAACTCAACTCTATGATCAAAATATCACTATTTAATAATTAATATGTTATTAATTATTATTGTAGAACAGTTCCCTGGCCTAATTCTCTTCTCCATGTGTTCTTAGGTCTTTCTCTATTTCTTTTGCCCTGGGGGTTCCAGAGAGATGACTGTATAGTTATACTACTACTTTGAAAATAGTTATATTGCCATCCTTGCTATCGTAAATGGGAGCACACATATTCATCACTAAATTGTTGAGTACAACCTTCATTCATTAATTAGGTTAGTCAATTTGTAGCCTGGAGTTGAAGACATCTGATTATGTCTCACCACTGTCTCCATTTCTCACCAAGTTATTTAATCTCAAAACATGTATTGAAGCCATATGATCATACCCTTCTGCTGTCTCTTGTTCTCAGCAACTATTTTCAGCTAAGTGTAATTCTGTGTCCCAATATCCTTCCATGCCTGTGTGATGTAGTTTGTCCTCTTTTTCTCTTGTCTTGCATCTTACCTTTTAGTATTTTCAGTAATAGACTTTCAGGTATCATATTCCAGTCATTTGAGTAGTCAGAATTATTAAAATTGTCCACATCTTACTGTGAATATTATATGTAACTTTAATATTGGGATATTTTACACTCATACATTTCAACAGATTCTGAGATATTTGGAGCAGTCTACTGAAGATTTAAAAAAAAAGTTTGTAAAGAAAGTCTTTACTGATAAATACAGTATACTGACATTTCATTTGGATAGGGTGCAGTTTTGCAGAGCTGTAATTAAGGAGGTAAGTGATTAGATTCTACCAGAGCAACATTGTCCCTTATGTTAACTTCTTTGTTTTAACTAGTTTTTTATGAATACATTGTAAATGCTGGCTTCATGACGAGTGCTGCTGATGTTGCCTGTATGTCTGATTGTTAGTGAATCAAGTAGTCTTCAACAGTTGTTAAGGTTCTTACTACTGTACTGTTCTTCCTTGTAAGATCTTGTTCGACGGTTCTAGTTTCCCTAGTTTGCTGTTCTTGTAAGGTCTTGTTAAACTATTCTAGTTTTGTCTTGTTTGCTGTTCTTCCGTGTAAAATCTTGTTTTAGCTGTTCTAGTTCTCATTGCTGTTTTGTTCTTCTTTGTAAGATCTTGTTGAAGTTGCTAGAACATTTTATAAGTGGAAGAAGGAATTTGATATCAACCTTATTATCTCTCTTACAGTGTTACTGAACTTCTTGTTGCAGACGTTATTTAAACTCTTTCTAACCCACATAATTATTACTGAACAATAACCAATGACTTGGACAGACAAATTTAAGAAAATTATCATGGATGGAACCACTGAGTAATGGACTGTGTGGTTTAGAGGCACAATGTTGACCTCCAGCTTGAGCAAACCTGGCACGGTTCATAGTCAGGGTTTATGGATTTTTATACAATAACAACCAGAGGATTGCGCTTTCCCCTCTGAACCTATGCAAGTGGATTACACGTCAAGCCTTCTTGGATAAGGGGAAAAGGGTAGGGCACATTGTACATATTAACAATCTCTCCACAGTGGAAAATTGAACACAGCGGGCCAAATAGGCCACTGTCCATTCTATATTGAAAAAGAATTAGGAAATGATCCTATAAAAATATTTATAGCTTGTTATTTTGTTTATACAAATTTTGAACCTCGTCAATGCTATGGAGTTTGTACACTGCTGAGATTCTCCTTGTATAATCTACTGAAGGAAACTGGACCACTTAATGAGTTTTCCATGTGCAGTGAAAGTAATCACTTCCACACCAGTCCAAGACATTGAATGAGCAGCGATCTGCTTAATATAGAATGAGTTTATGCATGTGCCTGGCGTATGCATCTGAAAAATTATGTCAATACATTTTATGCTATCAGTATTACAGAACTCACAAACGGCAGGACAAATTTATTACACTTATCCATAAGTCATTATGGCTATAGATGAAACCATCATCTTCATAAGAATGCCACTGAATTGCCTATAGTGGTCAATGCAGCAGTTTTCAAATAGCAACATCATCATCACCAATCTGTATTGCACTTACCCTTTTGGTCCATTTTATGTGAATTGACAATACATAATAAACAGCCTATGTCATTTGATTTTCAGATACACGATAATGCAGATAGATATGGTCATGCTAATATAAAAATAAACCATTTAGTTTATGTCAACTCTGTCAAGAAAGAAAGCACAGATAGTCAGAATTCACTGACAGATCTCCGCCAGGAAGTAATAAAATACCACGTGGAAAAGTTACTTGATGCCAATGGGTTAGTTTACTCTGCTGTTGTCCCATTTAATCTGTGAATATCTGTCTTCACTACTATAATTTTTATTTCCTATTGTGTGTTTATATTTTAATATTATAGATTCTATTTGAAATATTGAATGGAATAACTTAGTGGTTCCCAATGTGAGGCTTTCAGATCTAGTGTCGCATCGAAGAAGTTAACAGTGACAAGGAGAGTTACCAGTGTGACAGGCAGAGTTACCAGTGTGACAGGGAGAGTTACCAGTGTGACGGAGAGTCACTAGTGTGATGGAGAGTCACCAGTGTGACAGGGAGAGTCACCAGCGTAGCAGGGAGAGTTACCGGTGTGACAGGGAGAGTTACCGGTGTGACAGGGAGAGTTACTGGTGTGACAGAGAGTCACCAGTGTGACAGAGAGTTACCATTGTGACATTGAGAGTTACCATTGTGACAGGGAGAGTCACCAGTGTGACAGGGAGAGTTACCAGTGTGACAGGCAGTTACCAGTGTGACAGGCAGGGTTACCAGTGTGACAGGGAGTGTTACTAGTGTGACAGGGAGAGTTACCAATGTGACAGAGAGTTACCATTGTGACAGAGAGAGTCACCAGTGTGACGGAGAGTCACCAGTGTGATGGAGAGTCACCAGTGTGATGGAGAGTCACCAGTGTGACAGGGAGAGTCACCACCGTGACAGGGAGAGTTACCAGTGTGACAGGGAGAGTTACCGGTGTGACAGAGAGAGTTACCATTGTGGCAGGGAGTGTTACCATTGTGACAGGGAGAGTCACCAGTGTGACAGGGAGAGTCACCAGTGTGACAGGGAGAGTTACCAGTGTGATGGAGTTACCATTGTGACAGGGAGAGTCACCAGTGTGACAGGGAGAGTCACCAGTATGACAGGGAGAGTCACCAGTGTGACAGGGAGAGTTATAGTGTGTTTTTTTGTTGTTGCCTCAATATAAAATGCAATATCTCAGTAACCAACTGAGTGAAAATGATGAGATTTGGCATATAACCTTATAATTATGCCCACCCAACAAAAAAGTTTTTGTTCTGGAGATTGTACAGCAGATTTCAATGTTTGTTTATATGCGGTATATATTTTATGTCCCCCGCATTAATTCCATCATTTTAATAGTATTACCGCTTCAGCAAGACACACACCCACTGTTTTTGAATTTTGTCTGCGCGGTTTTCGCTTTTGGCAGACTGAGGGAATTTATATGGGGTAGGTCAAACTGTGGGTTCTTTCATGAAACATGATTATATAAATAAACTAGCTGGCTCGGCCCGGCTCCTGGCGGGGATCTATCTATCTATCTATCTATCTATCTATCTATCTATCTATCTATCCATCCATCCATCCATCCATCCATCCATCCATCCATCCATCCATCCATCCATCTATTTATCTAATCTACCTGCCTGCTGGCCGGCCGACCGACCGACCTACTGATAGATATCTATCTATCGATCTATCTATCTATCTATCTATCTATCTATCTATCTATCTATCTATCTATCTATCTATCTATCTATCTATCTAATCTATCGGTCTGTCTGTCTGCCTGCCAGCCGGCCGACACACCCACCGACCGACCGACCCACCGACCGACCCACTGACCCACCGACCGATCCACCCACCCAGTCAGCCAGCCAGCCAGCTATCCACCCACCAAACCACCCACCTACCTTTCTGCCTACCTACCTACCTACCTTTCTGTCTGTCTGTCTGTCCGCGCTATTAAATATTGATAAAAGTTACTGGAAAAAACGTCAGGACCATGTGTTGAAAGAGGAAGAGGACTATTGGTGAAAGGATGGATTGAATTTTATGCAACCGAGAGCAATCATCAACCTACTGGAATCGTCAGACACAGATTAAGGTCTGAGCAGATCGCAGACCTTAATCTACGTCCACACTTACTGGGATATTTTGCTCCAACTATTCAGACGAATTGCAGGCCCTAAACATTACAGCATCAGCATCAGCTGAAGAAACAAGAAGGAAATGAAAAATAAGGTAAAAAATATATTCCTTCTACTTTCCTGTTAATTTACAAATTATTTACCCCGTGCCTCTGTAAATTCTCTGTCTTTACTAATATTACACATTGCACCCCAATCGGGATTCTCCGTGGTGAAGTGGTCAAGCCGTCTGACTCGGGCTCCGAAGGTTGTATGTTCGATTTCGGGCCGCGTCCTTCATTTCACGAGTGCATTTTTTCGGAGACTCCCGAGGGTCGTCGCTGGAGCTACGGAGTTCGTGCTTTGTGCGATGCTTTCCGCGCTGCAGAAAGAAACTGAGCCATATGGGATAAAAACCCGGTGCAATGCAGCCGATCCTGTCGATTTTAAGCTAGTTCTTTCATTGCACCCACTTCCATACGAATCCGGATACGCCTTTGTGTGTCATCAGAATTTGCAGGTCTCCCATTACCGTAAAAATAACTTTGTTAGCAAGAAATCATTAGTTGTTCAGCAAAACATCAAAGGAATGTTGCCGCTTTCAATGATTTAAGTTGTTTTTGGACCTATCAAAGACATATTCCTTGGGTGGGGGTAAATATAAGACGGCTGGAAAAATTTCATAACGATGCAACAGACAGTTTTCAAAATAATTGATCGTGAATGAAGGCAAACAAATGTGGACATACTATACCAGTGTGATAGAGTCACCAGTGTGACAGAGTTACCAGTGTGACAGGGAGAGTCACCAGTGTGACAGGGAGAATCACCAGTGTGACAGGGAGAGTTACTGGTGTGACAGGGAGAGTTACTGGTGTGACAGGCAGAGTTACTGGTGTGACAGGTAGAGTTACAAGTGTGACAGGGAGAGAGATTTTTGTTGTTGTTTGTGAAACCTCAAGAGGACTGAGCTTTAACTGTTAAGTGCAATGCATTGGTATTCAGGTTGCTCAGATTAGCAACAGGTGAGCTTGGTGTAGAAACCAGGCACCAAAGTATCATCACCACAGACTCTGTTTGCAGAGCACTAATTCTCCCTCTCAAAGCTAAACCATCCGGGTGTGTGATACTAATACTGGAACTTCACATCTGCAGAGAGTGAATCACCAAACCACGAGAAGTAGATTGTGAGCTTTACTTGAACACGATTACAAGAAACAAAATGGACGTTGCGGCTAAAGCCTTCATCAGCACAGAACAAACAAACACAAACCGACATAACCACATGAAAAACACTACATGATAATACAAAGGTTACTTATCTGTATCCTTGTTGTGGCTGAATATGTCTTAAGCGATCAACGCGTTTCATGACTATCATCTACAGAGAGGCAGTTAAGGATGTAACCAGGTAATGATTCAGCACAGCACAAGCAGATTGGCTGTGATTCAATCTAGGATGCTTACTCCAGGCTTTCAGTCAGCAGACTTCAGCCCAATGTCCTGAGGGAGACAAAGGGATTAACAACACAATGAGGGATTTAGCGACATTCAGCAGTTCACTTAATGAAAATATCTGTGGTTGATTTTCTTTATTGTTATTGTATTATATTCTTATTAACACATTTACTTGTTTCTCCACAGATATTTAGTTATTTCGCAGAAAAAACACAGTGATAATATGACACTGGCTTTAGGTACAACAGCACCAGTGAATACTGAAAACAGCTGTGAACAACCCGTGAGTCCACAGAAATTGGAAATAGAGAAGTATTTCATGGAAAAAGCAAGACTGCTTGCTTTATCAAACAGTCCATCTGATCAGCAACAGAAGCAACATTTTCAATGTGAAGCTACTGTTAACAATTTATCTTGTGACTGTAGTCATGGCGGAAGTGCTACTGAGAAAGTGATACTAGATGTGAAACAAATGAGTCTGAACAAGCAGCTATGTACTGACAATGAAGTCTTTGCCAAAAACATTGATACAGTTACAGGTAGTAAATTCTAGAGGAATTCATGTGATTTTACCTAATATTTGTTACCTAAATAACTTGTTAGCCTTACTCGAGGCCGAGATTATTAGTGTGACCATGGGGCTAAAGACTTGCCCAGCCTAATCATCCAGTGCCTTAACAGCTGGCGTGGACGATTATGCCTCTTCACACATGATCTCCGACATCATTCGATCAATTCGTGTGTTTACTCCCTTCCGTGCCATGACACAGGCTGTCAAGAATCTTCTCATGCTGTCTTCCTCTATCTCTCTTTCCATTTTTGTCTTCTCATAATGTTGTCAAAAGCACAATGACTGCCTCTTTCTGATGTTTGTGATAAGTTGTCTTTGCGACTCAGCTTCCCTTTAAACATCCTGGTCATTTTGGCTGTCCAATTAATTTTCATCATTCTTCTATAAAACCACATCTCCAAGGCTTATAGGGATTTACCAGCCTCATAAAGGGGTGGGGGAGCGAGGATGGGGTTTAAGACAGCCAACGTATAGATGCTCAGACACGAAAAACATACAGTGCACATATGTTATAGCATCATAATACTCTATACCATGAAGGCGTGGAATGACTGGCTTTTACCTTTTTCCTATTGAGAAGATTCAGTGTGTTGATTTGATAATCTGGTATGGTCAGTTGCAATGTCATTAACATGACAAAGGAACTGCTAACCACATGCACTTATCTGGCTTTAGTCACAAAACTATACCCATGCAGGCATACTGAGTGATACATTGAGCAAGGTCTGGAATGTTCTCTCTCTCTGTGTCTCTGTCTGTCTGTCTGTCTGTCTGTCTCTCTCTCTCTCTCTCTCTCTCTCTCTCTCTCTCTCTCTCTCTCTCTCTCTCTCTCTCTCTCTCTCTCTCTCTCTCTCTCTCTCTCTGCCTCTCATTCTCTCTCTCTCTCTGTCTCTGTCTCTCTTTCTCTTTTAATCTCTCTTTTTCTTTTCTCTTTTGTTCTTCTCTTCTCTCTCTCTCTGTATGTGCATGCATGCCTTCCTCATTTACACCTCTAATGTCTGTCTGTCTGTCTGTCTGTCTGTCTGTCTCTCTCTCTCTCTCTCTCTCTCTCTCTCTCTCTCTCTCTCTCTCTCTCTCTCATGCACACAAGCAAGCACGCACACTCACACACACACTCTCTCTCTCTCTCTCTCGCAAGCACGCACACTCTCTCTCTCTCTCTCTCTCTCTCTCTCTCTCTCTCTCTCTCTCTCTCTCTCACATGCACACAAGCAAGCACACACACACTCTCTCTCTCTCTCTCTCTCTCTCTCTCTCTCTCTCTCTCTCTCTCTCTCTCTCTCTCTCTCACTCTCTTATTTTGCTCACTCAACCAACACGGCGGCAAACAGCACTACAGTATGAGAAAGGCCATAATGGCCTCATACTCATTAAAGGAAAACTTCCAACTGTACCTCCAAGTATGGAGGAAAGGCAACACACAGTTGTTCAGAAAATGCAACTCTGTTGTCATGAGTATCCACCAATATAAGGGACACTCTGCAACTACACAGCATGGCACTTACTTGTCATGACAATTGGAAATTACTGTTAAAGGCAGAAGTGGATGTTGATGTCAAGGGGAACCTCCACATTATAATCCAAAGTCATCATGAACCAAGCAGATCTGGAACACCAAGATCTGTGGACGTATGGACAGATAAGAATGCCTACACCACTTGGCAAGACATATAATGATTATGGTGAAGATGAACTGAAAGCACACCATATTTGTTATTATTTGCTTGCTTGCGTTCACTGGCTGTGAACTCCAGCACGAGGTCCTGTATGTCGGATGAAGACATCCTGTTGTCCAACATCAGTGTGATGTCATACCGGACTGAGGTTTGCGTGAGTATCTGTTGTCCCATGTCTGGCTTATTGGTGTGCAGACTGGTGGTTCCTCGTCGTGCAGGCAGATACTCTCTGACTTCGGAAGAATCAGCGATACTACTACATTAGCCAGGACCCCGAAGGGACCTGTTGCCTAGGACACACGACTAGGGTGTGTTAGTAGGTCTTGGCCAGTATTGAACATGGCCCTGGTGCCTTGGAAACACTTCTGCGTCCCTGTTGCTTAGTATTATATGAAAACACTGAAATATGAAATATGTTATTATTTATGTATATGTGTGTATGTGAGAAAGAGAGAGAGTGAGAGAGAGAGCCAGTCTGAAGCAGAGGAAAGGGATTTCTCCATAATATATTTAGCATTGAGTTTATTTTATTTTGGCTGAAGCGACTATAGTTTTTCCTATACACAAATAATGGAGCAGTCATTGAGTTCTCATAATTAATAGAAGGGAAGGAAAGAGAGAGAGAGAAAGCACACAGTAATAAATGTCAATAAAAACATTGTAAGTCAAAATGGTATGCCACATGAGGCATGTAATTTTTTTTTTGTTGACATTACTGTCTGGTGGACTATGTAATCTGTTCTGTATTTTTGTTTACACTACACTATACTTTACTATACGGCACTAACATAAAAGTATATTGTATTTTTCATGCCTGCAGTTGTTTGTGATGGGAAACCTACATATGTTATGAAGGAAGCCATCAGATTAGCAGAATGCATCCAAAGTAAGGTAATATCTTGATTGTATCTTCTCTTTTATTTTATTTCCTTTTTTTCATTCATAATAGCCTGTTTTTATTCCATGTTCTGGCAATGTGTACAATTGTGTCTTACATTATTTACCTTTGTCAAGTCTTTGCTTGTGTATGTGTTTATTGATTTAGTCTTCTTTTATGAAATTGCCAGATTGAGCCTAAGTTTTTGTGTGACTATACATGTTAGAATTGAATTGTAAGAAGACAGATTATGGTGGTCACTGGGAAGAAGGAAATACCACAAGTTAATATACAAGTAAATGGGCATATTCTTAAGCAAGTGAATTGGTACAGTTATCTCGGAACAGTCATAACATCTGTTGGGAGATGCCTTGAAGAAATTAGAACAAGAATTGCCTTTGCGAAGGTAGCCTTTTGCAATATGAAAAAACATACTGACCAATAAAAAGATATCAACTGAAACTAGAAAAAGAGTGTTGAAGTGCTACATAGAATCTGTACTTTCGTTTGGATGTGAAGCGTGGACAATGAGCAGACAAGCTGAAAAACATCTGATGGCTGTGGAAGTGTAATTTCTGAGGACATTTCATGGACAGACAGAAAAACAAATGTACATATCCTTCAAGAAATAAATTAAGATTGTAAACTGATTAGAGACATTAGACGTAGACAGTCAACATTTTTTGGGCATGTTATGAGAAGAAATGAATTGGAGAACGTGGTGACAACTGGCAAGATCGAAGGGAAGAGACCAAGGGGAAGACTGAGAAGTAAATACCTGGATAGCTTGGCCATGTGGCATGGTCAAGACAGAAGCACACAGCTGATCCATGACTCTGGTTATCGAGTGAGATGGCAGAACATGACTGTCCACGCTTATTGGCATGGCACATGATGGATGGACATGTTATTATGTCTGAAATCTGCTGCCTATGGTCACTAACTACAGTGAACCTATGATTTTAAGTACAGTGAACCTATGATTCAAATTAATTTGAACCTATGATTATATGCAGAATAGAACAGTGTCTTTTCAAGACGTAAATACCTGGATGACTTGGCCACATGGCATGGTCAAGACAGAAGCACACAGCTGATCCATGACTCTGGTGATCGAGTGAGATGGCAAAACATGACTGTCCACACTTATTGGCGTGGCACATGATGGATGGACATGTTTTTATGTCTGTGAAATCTGCTGCCTATGGTCACTAACTACAGTGAACCTATGATTTTAACTACAGTGAACCTATGATTCAAATTAATTTGAACCTATGACTATATGCAGAATAGAACAGTGTCTAGTAGATAATTGTTATACTTAAATATTGAATTGAACTACTTGATTTGGTGGATGCTCATTATGATTTAATTGAATTGGTGACTCAATTCTGTACAACTTTTATTTAGGACTCTGAATATCTTTGATAATGCCCTGTGCATCATTAATATCCTTGACATTGCTGATACCAGACTGCTGACTGGATCTATCCAGCTCTTGTTGGAGGTCTCACACTTATAGATATGTATCTTTAGTGTGTGAGCCGTTTACATTAGCCCCTAACTTGCAGTTTGCTTCTAGGCACTCCATAAGGTACATCTTAATCCATGACACTAACTTATTATCTACACAACACATTTTCTATGAATGCCACACATAACATAACAGTGGCTTCTCATAAAATAATGTTATATTCTTCCTGTCATATTTCATACAGGTCAAAGTTGAAAGCATAATACACATGACTTTAAACTACCTACTTTCCAACTCTTATAAAATAACCTAACTATATTAAATTACACAAATTTCTAATGATGTGACGATGTATTTCACTTGATCTGAGAGGTTTATTCCTTGGTATCTTAACCCTGAATGCCTGCCCTTTAAAGCTTTTCAGCTCTTCAACGTTCACTTGCCCTGTGCTACATGCTTTTCATTGAGCACGTTTTATGCACAATTTACATGCTGATTTGATCCTAATATGGCTCTATCATGCACATTTAACACAAAGATTAATGATGGCCTATCTGATTTATGCTCAGTGATGTACTGTGAGCTAGAAACTTGATGATTAGGGCCGGCCATACAGTGTCAACATGACGAAGAGCCAGTTGTTATAATTTGTTATGACACAGTATCTGGTGACACAGTAATTTGTATGCACTACTTGTCTTTCCGTTTATTCAAAATAATCTAAAAAGGTTCTTCTTCTTTACCATCTTTTTTCTCTTTTACAGCATGTAGAAGTATTATCATCTGACAAGGGCTCTGGTATTTGCTTTGTACAAGATGGTGCCTACAACTTGTGACATTTTCATCTACATATCATTTCCTTGAATAGTCTCTTGCTTCCATGCAATTGTATTGAAACTGCATTGTTGTCTTAGGGGCAATATCTGGAGGATATTTGTTGTAACATGATTGAATCATTTGGTTTGTTGTTTCTGTGTGTACGTTGATATTAGAGTTGTTTCTACTTCATTTCTGTTAGTTTCCTCTTTTCCTTTGCTCTAGGTCTCTATGTCAGTAACATAAACTTAGGAGCTCTAGTGATTGGTATAACATTTCTGTGATATCCAGTGACACATCTGTTCTTGAGTCTGTTAGTAAATGATCATCATCATCACCATGCATGTAGGTCAGCATGGCTGATTGAATAAAAACGCGTGTTCTTAAACATCCTGTGTGCTGATGCCGAGGTAAAGGATTCAACACCTACACCGGACAGTTGGACTAAAATGTTGACCTATCGTCCTTGACTTGTGGATATAAATTACAGTATCTCTGAAGTCAGAGTGGGTTCGCCTGATGGTGAAGGACACTGTTGATTGGGAGTGCTAATCCACACGCAACATTCAGAAGAAGAGTGTATGGACTACGTTTGAGTTCAAAGTGAGCGAGTGCAAAAAAAAACCGAACAAATGACCATGTACCTTGCAAATAGCATAGGCATTTATGCCACTCCACAGACCTCAGTGTTACAGTGTTATGGATCAATGATATTCATGGCAATCCTTCATACCATTGTTTTAAACCATTCAGCATCATTTCTCTTGGTTTGCCTCTTCCACTTCTGCTGTTGATCTTTCCAGCCTCTCTTCTCATTTTATGACCAAAAATAACTTTTTGTTTCTTTCTTATAGTTTCATATGATTTCTGTCATTAGCCACTTACGGCACTCATCAGTTACTCTAGCAGGCCAGTATATTCACAACACTCATCTCAAGGCCAGAGAGCTGTGGTTGTGCAGTGGCTAGCAAGCTTACCTGCCAGCCCGGTGGGGGTCGGGGGTTCACATTCACATAAGGCATATTTGTAAAATTGGCCTGGGCTCTCAGGTTGATCCAGTCTAAATGGAAACCAGGAAATGACTCAGGAAGTAAAGGCAGGGGACATGATATTGACCACATCATCCCTCAAGTGCCGATCGGCAAACAAAAATATGGGGCTAGCACCATGTGATCTCAAGGTGTGTAAAAAGGCTCCTTTACTTATCTCGGAAACCACATCTCCATTACCCTCAAGCTCATCTTTATTTTATCATAACTAGTCTTCCTTCGCCGGTTTCTCTGGCCGAGGGGTTACAACACTTTCTCCGTAATCCCGTTTATCATGCAGAGTCTCGTAGCGGGCGAGAGCTGGAGGCGGTTCGACCCCCGCTGGTAACTTGCGGGATAACTGAGCCGGCCGCTCAGAAAGCAATGGCAAACTACTGAGCGTAATCTTGCCAAGAAATCAACAGACAGCTGAAAGATGCTGCTGTTGACAGCGATGCCCTGTAAAGGATATGCGAATTAAAAAATTTTAAAAAGTCTTCATACAAGAATCACGTGGCCAACCGCAGCAGCAGTGGAAGTAAAACTGTCGCAACTTGGAGAACTTACAGAAGTCTGCTGTCTTTATTTGCATTCTTTTATGTTGACATGTGAAGAAGCAGATGAATGGATAAGAAAATGTGTTAATAATTTATATGTTCACTACTTTAATTACTTTTTACTATGTGGTTTTGAAGTTACATTTTTGTGCTATACTTCAGTCATGTTAGCTGACAATGTTTTTGTCTTAAATGGGTTGGGTTTGCCTTCTCAGACAGTATTTTGAGTTACATGGGTTGGATATGTTCCATTGGACAGTATTTTGATCTTACATTGGTAGGATATATGTCCTCTAGGACAGTATTTTGGTCATATATGGGTTAAGTATGTGTCTCTTTGAACAGCATTTTGGTCTCACAATGGTTAGGTGTATGTCCACAAGAACTGTATTTGGGTCATGAATATTTAGGTATGTGTCCCCTTTGGATAGTATTTTAGAATTTCATGGATTATATGCCCCCTTCAAGATAACCCAAAAGCAAACAGTAACAAACTATCAGTAACAAAAATGTGCTACATTTTCATTTTCGCAGCATTGCAGCCACTGCTTGCATGTGGTTCCACACAATCATGTGTTTACACAACAACAAGTGCAGTTGACGCTTGCAGCTTTAGCTGATCAAAAGTGCCAACAGGTATTATTAGTGGCATAGTTCTTCAAGGAATATTGTCTATTCATGTGGATTTTGGTTGTTTAGAAATTTATCTTTCATGTCTTTAGTGCAAGTAATATGCTTGTTATTCATGTTTAGTGTTCAAAATACAAATTAATGTAAAAAGTGACTAGTGATATCAGCAAAGAAGAGAAACATACACAAATGAATGTGTCAGTCAAAGGATTTGGAGCTGAGTGGTCTCAAGGTGTGGTGCCCGCCTCGAGTGCTGGAAATCCTGGGTTCAAGCCCCGGTGAGGGCCGGTATGTTTTCACGTGGACTTCTAGTAACAAAATTTCCCCTCATCTCTGGGTAGTGAGATCGGACACCCGTGTGTATTGTTGCGCATGTAAAAAATCCCTTAGCAGTTGGAAATCGAAAAAGAGTAGCCTAACAGCGCTGCCTGGGCAAAAATTTGAGTTTAAAATCTACCCAAATTATTTCAGGATCCTCGCCGGTGCTACAGAGTTTGTGCACTGAACTGAGATTCTCCGTACTCAGGCTTCAGTTAGGAGTAGAACGGAGCACTTATGGGTTACACCCGTGTGCCGTGATGTTGATCCGTCGACTAAACTAAACTAACTAAACAAACATTTATCAACAAAACAATCAATACTGGGGGGAAATGCAAAAAAAAAAAAAAACTACTTATCTGAGTACTTAAAAATATTACATCTAAATACAATGCAACACAGCTAATATGAGAGTGAAAAGACACCTGGTTACACTTTACGTTGTTTTTTTTTGTTTTACTGTGTGATATTTATTGAAAATCCATTCATGCTGTGTATACTTATTGATAGTCTGTTCTTGCTATGTATACTTATTGATAGTCTGTTCTTGCTATGTATACTTATTGATAGTCTGTTCTTGCTATGTATACTTATTGATAGTCTGTTCTTGCTATGTATACTTATTGATAGTCTGTTCTTGCTATGTATACTTATTGATAGTCCATTCATGCTGTGTGATACTTATTGATAGTACATTCATATACTGTGTGATACTTATTGATAGTACATTCATGCTGTGTGATACTTATTGATAGTACATTCATATACTGTGTGATACTTATTGATAGTACATTCATGCTGTGTGATACTTATTGATAGTACATTCATGCTGTGTGATACTTATTGATAGTCCATTCATGCTGTGTGATACTTATTGATAGTACATTCATGCTATGTTATGAGAAGAAATGATTTGGAGAACTTGGTGACAACTGTTAACATCGAGGGGAACAGACCAAGGGGAAGACCTAGAAGCAAGTACCTGGATGGCTTGGCCTTGTGGCATGGTCGAGACAGAAACACAGAGCTGATCCACGACTCTGGTGATTGAGTGAGATGGCAGAACATGACCGCCCACGCTTAGCGGCATGGCACATGATGGATGGATGGACATTCATGCTGTGTGATACATATTAGCTGTGTGATACTTATTGATAGTACATTCATGCTGTGTCATACTTATTGATAGTCCATTCTTACTGTGTTGTATTTATTGATAGTTCATTCTTGCTGTGTTGCACGTTGGATAGTCTATTCTTGTTATAGCATACTTATTGATAGTCCATTCTTATTATGGCATGCTTATTGACAGTCCATTCATGCTTTTTTGTACTTATTGATAGTCCATTCTTGTTATATAATACTCATTGATAGTCAATTTTTAATGTGTGATACTTATTGATGGTAGTCCATTCTTGATGTGTGGTACTTATTGATAAACCATTCTTGATTGATTGATTGATTCTTGATGTGTGGTACTTATTGATAAACCATTCTTGATGTGTGGTACCAATAAGTCCAATTATGTTATATAACATATTATTTTTGTTTATCATTTGTGCTGTCAGGTATCCTATTGTTTACTCTTGTTTGTTCACACTCATTAATTAATGTCACTTTTCATGTATTTATCTATTGATATACATATCATGTATTAACACACATGATTCTTAATTCTTTTCTGTTTTAGAGTATGTTAATTGTAGGACCGGTTGTAGCCAAACATACAGAATCAGATTCCAAATTGTGTGTGGATACAGCAGAAGCTTTCTATGAGTAAGCATACATTCACACTAATGCCTTCACAAATTTTCATTGTAATTGATAATTTAATCTGAATTTCATGGAAAATAGAAAGCACCATATTTCTGAAAATGAAATGAAATCAATAATAGTGTGAAAGATCAAGGTAACCACAAGATAGGCACTGTTGTGGAGTCTTTTCATTCAGGCCATAAGGTATGTTGAAGGTCATGTGTTAGGTTTTTACTTTTTCACAACCAACCTGTGGGTTACTATGGTAAATATAACACTAGCCACCCAGTGACCCAGTGGCTAAGCTGACTGCCTCATGCTGCGAAGGTCTTGGGTTCACTTCTGAACTCTTATCATTCGTTTCATGAGTGCAGTTTTTTTTACAAACTCCTGGGGGTTGTCACTGGATTTACAGAGTTTGTGCTGTGTGTGATGTTTTCAGCAGACTGCTCTGCAGAATCAGACCAAGCCATTGGGGATAAAACCTGGTGCAATGAAGTTAAACCGTTTTTTTAAAAACACTAGTATCCTTGTCTTTCCTGGAACTCTTTGCACACTGTGCTTGTTACGGAGCTAGAAGAGGAATAGGAGAGCTCTACTTCAGTCATGGAGATGGTACTTTTGGTACAAGGTTGGGAGAAAAGTCTCTCCACCAATCTCACCCCAATAGATGAAGGCCCTTTTCAGGGCTCAGACAAAAATAATGCACCCCTTCCCCCATTGTGAATTGACCCTATGACCACCATGTTGATAGATGACTGTAGAAAACTTATCTTATCACAGCTCTACTGTTGTGGGAGTGCCATGTGATAAATGCTGTACAAACTTATCTTATCACAGCTGTACTGTTGTGGGAGTGCCATGTGATAAGTGCTGTATATACACTAGGTCATGGTATAATGAAGTTGGTTTACCAGTTGACGTCTTGACCATCTTTGCAGAGAAGTCTCTCTATTTTATGGAACTGAGCCAATCTCACAGACTTGTATATTTATTTCGAAAAGCTAAAGCGTTGGACCAGGCATTCTGTGCTGATAAGCTAATGCTCTTGTCTACTATTCTACCATAGCATTAAATAAGAATGTGGATGGTTAATTTATCTGTTGAATTAAGCTCAGCAATAAACAGAAGATCAAGTGGTTTGGCCATGTCATTAGAATGCAACATCAACAACTACCATCACTGGCCTTACATCAAAGATCATCTGCGACGAGACCACGAGGACGTCCAAGAAGAAAATGGATTGACGACATCAGAGACATTGTACAACCTCACGGAATGACACTATCCAGTGCCGTCCACTGGGCGCTGGAACGCAAATTATTCCTCCCCACGACGCTTGACGGCAGAAGTGGAAGATGATGATGATGATGATGATGATGATAATAAACTACCAGATAACATACAAGTTGTGTTGTAATACAACTATATGAATAAAACAATGAGCAAGCTTCTAGTCTTGTAAGATAATGATACAATAGAAGATCATTGCTTTGATAATAGAAAATCTGTAAGGAAATATAATAAGGGATTAAACAGTTGCTAATTCTATACTACCTGTTAATCATCTTGCAGGAGGAGATTTCAACAAATGAAAGATGCTTCAGAAGTAAGAAATGGCTGTGATAGCTCAGGTAATGTGTATATCTTTTATAATGTAGTTTGTGGCCTGATGGTAAATTGGATTCATCAAATACAAGATTCTAATGTTTAAATTATAGAATGATAGATAACTAAATAAATCCATCCATCATCATGTGGCATGCCAATAAGCGTGGGCGGTCATGCTCTGCCATCTCACTCGATCACCAGAGTCGTGGATCAGCTCTGTGTTCCTGTCTCGGTCATGCTACGTGGCCAAGTCATCCAGGTATTTACTTCTCGGTCTTCCCCTTGGTCTCTTCCCTTCCATCTTGCCAGTTGTCACCAAGTTCTCCAATTCATTTCTTCTCATAACATGCCCACAAAATTTTGACTGTCTACGTCTAATGTCTCTAATCAGTTTAAGATCTTCATTTGTTTCTTGAAGGACTTGTTCATTGGTTTTTCTGTCTGTCCATGGTATTCTTTGCATTTTCCTCAGAAACCACATTTCCACAGTCTTCAGATGTTTTTCAGCTTGACTGCTCATTGTCCACGTTTCACATCCATACAAACGTACAAATTCTATGTAGCACTTCAACACTCTTTTTCTCGTTTCAGTTATCTTTTTATTGGTCAGTATGTTTTCCATCTTGTAAAAGGCTACCTTCGTAATGACAATTCTTGTTCTAATCTCTTCAAGGCATCTCCCATCAGGTGGTATGACTGTTCCGAGATAACTGTACCGATTAACTTGCTTAAGAATATGCCCAGTTACTTGTATATTACATTGTGGTATTTCTTCCTTCCTAGTGACGACCATAATCTGTGTCTTCTTACTATTCAATTCTAACCCTAGTTGCTTACTGTGTGCAACAACCGCATCTACTAAATGTCCTGTTCATTGTCTGCAATCAAGACTGTATCATCTACATATCTAATGTTATTGATGTATGTTCCCCCAATGTTGATTCCTTCCATATCTTCTATATTTCTGAAATATTTTCACTGTACAGGGAAACAAGATCTGGAGACATTACATATCCCTGTCTCACAACTCTTTTAATAGGCTGATATTGACCTACATCATTATCAATTCTGATGGCAGCTTGTTGTTTCCAATATATGTTTTTTTCAAGTCTAAAGTATTTTCCATCAATTTCTAGATCTTCAAGCATCCTTATCAAGTCGACATGTCTCACTTTATCGAAAACCTTTGTATAGTCAATAAAGCAAAGATATAGATCTTTGTTTACTTCTATAGAACGTTCAATTGCTGTTCTCAGTATATACACATCATTTACTGTACCCTTGCCTTCTACAAAGCACATTGTTCTTCTCCTATTTCGGGTTGTATTTTCTTCCTAACTCTTTGCAAGATAATTCTCAGCAAAGTCTTTGTGATGTGGCTCATTATACTAATTGTTCGATGTTTATCACATTTCACTAAATAAATAGGGTGATAGATAACTAAATAGATAATATTATAATGGCCTTTGAAAAAAGCTTTTGAGATTATTTGTTTTCTTAGTTAAAAATTCCTTGGCTGTAAGTATTTAAAAGTTAGAATGTATAAGTTTATAAAGTGTTGCTACAGTTACTTTTAGGATATGAAAAAGAACAAAAAATGTAACTTAATTTTGCATGTCACTAACACTTAAACCCCTGATCAGGCAGTATTTGTGGCTCATAAATCTTATCATTGATTTTAGAGAGCCATTGATTTGAATATTTGAACGAACAAAAAAAAAAGTAACTTAATTTTACATGTCACTAACACTTAAACCCCTGACCAGGCAGTATTTGTGGCTCATAAATCTTATAGTTTATGTTGGAGAGCCATTGATTAGAATATTTCATTTTTAGTTACAAATGCACATTTTAATGAGTGGGAAATGGTCTGACCAGTGCTTTCACTATTATGTGGTTTCAAAGCTGGTATATTATATTTTGTCCTTGAAAATTACTTTTAATTTAGCTATCTAGAATGTTTTCCTATAACAAGTAGTGATCAGTTGTCTATTGTGACCTGTAAACCTATGCTAAAGTGCTGTGTTTGCATGATTGCTGAGATATTTGCAGAAACATTTCAGTGATTTGGATATTCCAGCAGTGGTGTTTGTGTAAATTCAAGTGATAGTTAATCTGATTTTAAGTACAGAAAGTATGACCGGAATATCACAAACAATGAGAATCGTTGTATCATGGGCCAGTGATGTTGATGTTTCAGACTATTGTTTATATCGAGAGAAATGTGGTTAGCACTTCAATGATTGAAAATGGCATGAGGTAAAAGGTGCATTCATGTCAATATTTTAGTGTACATCTGTTTTGTTTACAAAACATTCTGTTAAGTTTAACTATTTGAAAAATTTTATGGTGTGTTTTTTTTTTAATTTATTGGGTGCCATGTAAACAGTAGTGACATATTAGCAAGATTTAAGTGTAATTTGATTTGAAAATAGATATATTTTTCTAGGTGAGTCTGATACATTGTTAATGGATTTAAGTGAATGTCATTTTTTTTTGTTTCCCTATTTTCTACATTATTGATTCTAACAAAACAAACTTACCATTTTCTGCATCCACATACTTTTCCCAACACATCTGTGTATGGCATCAATATATTATGCAGTAAACATGAAAGTAACTGACATTTAAACTGCAGTAGTATATGAAAACTATAAGGGAAACAAATAGATAGATTCATGTTTGGCAATGTATATGCAAAAATACAGAAATATATACACACATACATATATGTAAATATATATGTATATCCCCATACATATTATGAGTAGAATTATATTTTGTTATATGTAATTATGCTGTTTGATATTTAAATATATATCTTTATTTTTGTTATACTATTTCAGACCACAGACAAATTGAGCTGTTGACCTCTGCCAGTATAAAACTAGATCTCCTAGGAAACACATCCCACAATTCAGTAAGCTAGCTTGATTCCTTATCTTATTATCTGTGGTCTTTTCATATTTTAAATGTGAATCTTGTTGAATGATTTTGATTGTGTCATACATAATGGTAATAAAATGTAAGAGTAATAATGAATCCTTTCACAAACCTTGACTTCCGGTCACGAACATGGAGGGTAGGCGGTGAAACGGTTAAGGCCTCTGGGTGTTTATGCTCGTGGCTACCATTGCATTCGCATTTTCTTCATGTTGGACTGGTAGTTTGTGGTTCCGTCGCCCTGCTACTGAGTTGAGTTCATGGTGCGATGCTGTGAACTGTGAATTTTATGTGAAAAGCTTTTAAATCTGCCCGAGGTTGTGGAGCGTGAGCTGCATGTTCAGAGCAATGGCGGCTGGCTACATCCTAGAATTGACCAGTTTTTGTGCCGTATGCAGTAATGTGTGGCTGCTGGTCTTCTGGTTGACTGCCACTTCTTTTGACAATGAACTGTGCTTTCGTGAAGGACTGTTGTTTTTGGCATTCTGGAGACAGCATTATGTTGTTTTGTTTGTGTGACCTACATTTCAGAAAAAAAATGGCGTGGCTGGCTAGAAAACATCTAGAAATGGAACAACATCTAGAAATATCGAGTCTGTAGGTGAACATCTGGTTGCGAAAGTGACTGCCGCTTCCATCAAGGATGATCTTCATGTTTTGCAGAGGACTTTTGTGTGGCATTCTGGCGACGGCATTATGTACAATGAATTGTTTTTACATCTGTCCGTGGTTGTTTTGTTGCATGAACTGCTTTTCGTAGAAAAATGGCGTGGCTGGCTAGAAAACATCTAGAAACGGAACAACAACATCTAGAAACATTGAGACTTTGTTGGTGAACATCTGGTTGGGAAAGTGACTGCCAATTCCATCAAGGTTGAACTGTATGTTTCGTAGAGGACTTCTGTGGTGACAATCTGGCGGCGGCATTATGCACAGTGTACATGAGCGGGCCGTTGTTTGTCAAGACTCCTGTCTTTTCCACTTATCACATGCTGCAGTGGGGGAACATTTTATGTGATATTCACTGGCACTGGAATAGAGCATAATGGGGACGATCCTTTGCTGTGATGTTGGAACCACTACTAATGACTAACAAACCTTGAGAAATATTGGGTAAAAGTATTGTGCTAGACCCATATTTTTATAGTCTATTGGTCACTCATTGGGTGATATTGTCAGTACCACACTGGCTAACTTTACTTCCCGAGACATGGTAGCTATTATAGACTGGGTCTACCTGGGAGCCCAGGTCAATTTGAATCATTTTAATTCACCCCAGTCCAGATCGAACCATGACCATCAGGTTGGTAGGCTGGTGTCTAGCCATATGCAGTCATGGCTCCCATGAATATGTCAGTTTGTAGTAAACCAAGGTGCTGAATAAACAGAGATGTGTGGGCCCCCAAAAAGTTTATAGATGATGATAAGATATTGGGACTAAATTGTTTACAAGATACAAGTTTATGGTGGAGTGATATGTTGGATGGTTGGTTGTGAATCCTCGGGAAGATGGAGTTTAAACTAAGTTTGATGCATTGACATTCAGATAGTTTGAGCCTGGAATAGGCTTGCATTTAACAAAGATAGGCGTAGATACTTTTCTCCGGACCTAATAACAAAGGACCATCTCCATGGGACTGTATTACAAAGCTCCCCTTCCCTTAGTCAAACCCAGAAGCCAGCAATGTCTCTCCTTCCTCTATCCAAACCCAGAAGCCAGCAATGTCTCTCCTTCCTCTATCCAAACCCAGAAGCCAGCAATGTCTCTCCTTCCTCTATCCAAACCCAGAAGCCAGCAATGTGTGCAAGACTGGTATTGGAACTGCACATTTGTGGAGAATCATATTAGGATGTAAGCAGGACATTCTACAAAGTGAACAGTATACACCAAAGTGAACAGTATACACCACAGTGAACAGTATATATCACAGTGAACAGTATATATCACAGTGAACAGTATATATCACAGTGAACAGTATATATCACAGTGAACAGTATATATCACAGTGAACAGTATATATCACAGTGAACAATTTACTCCAAACTCAACAGTTTACTCCAAAGTGAACAGTATACACCAAAGTGAACAGTATATACCACAATGAACAGTATATATCACAATGAACAGTATACATCACAGTGAACAGTATACACCACAGTGAAAATTACACACCACAGTGAACAGTATACACCAAATGAACAGTATAACCAAAGTGAACAGTATACACCAAAGTGAACAGTATATACCACAATGAACAGTACACACCACAGTGAACAGTATACACCACAGTGAACAGTATAACCAAAATGAACAGTATACACCAAAGTGAACAGTATACACCACAGTGAACAGTATACACCACAGTGAACAGTATAACCAAAATGAACAGTACACACCAAATGAACAGTATACACCAAAGTGAACAGTATAACCAAAATGAACAGTATACACCAAAGTGAACAGTATACACCACAGTGAACAGTATAACCAAAGTGAACAGTATACACCAAAGTGAACAGTATAACCAAAATGAACAGTATACACCAAATGAACAGTATACACCACAGTGAACAGTATACACCAAATGAACAGTATAACCAAAGTGAACAGTATACACCAAAGTGAACAGTATATACCACAATGAACAGTACACACCACAGTGAACAGTATACACCACAGTGAACAGTACACACCAAATGAACAGTATACACCAAAGTGAACAGTATAACCAAAATGAACAGTATACACCAAAGTGAACAGTATACACCACAGTGAACAGTATAACCAAAGTGAACAGTATACACCAAAGTGAACAGTATAACCAAAATGAACAGTATACACCAAATGAACAGTATACACCACAGTGAACAGTATACACCAAAGTGAACAGTATACACCAAAGTGAACAGTATACACCACAGTGAACAGTATACACCAAAGTGAACAGTATACACCACAGTGAACAGTATACACCACAGTGAACAGTATAACCAAAGTGAACAGTATACAACACAGTGAACAGTATACACCAAAGTGAACAGTATACACCAAAGTGAACAGTATAACCAAAGTGAACAGTATACAACACAGTGAACAGTATACACCAAAGTGAACAGTATACACCACAGTGAACAGTATACACCACAGTGAACAGTATAACCAAAGTGAACAGTATACACCAAAGTGAACACTATACACCACAGTGAACAGTATACACCACAGTGAACAGTATACACCAAAGTGAACAGTATACACCACAGTGAACAGTATAACCAAAGTGAACAGTATACAACACAGTGAACAGTATACACCAAAGTGAACAGTATACACCAAAGTGAACAGTATACACCACAGTGAACAGTATACACCACAGTGAACACTATACACCACAGTGAACAGTATAACCAAAGTGAACAGTAAACACCATAGTGAACAGTATACACCACAGTGAACAGTATACACTACAGTGAACACTATACACCACAGTGAACAGTATAACCAAAGTGAACAGTAAACACCATAGTGAACAGTATACACCAAAGTGAACAGTATACACCACAGTGAACAGTATAACCAAAGTGAACAGTATACACCACAGTGAACAGTATACACCACAGTGAACAGTATACACCACAGTGAACAGTATACACCAAAGTGAACAGTATACACCAAATGAACAGTATACACCACAGTGAACAGTATACACCACAGTGAACAGTATACACCAAAGTGAACAGTATACACCAAAGTGAACAGTATACACCAAATGAACAGTATACACCAAATGAACAGTATACACCACAGTGATCAATTTACATCTGACACTTGCTGGTGGAATCAGCAGGCATCAGCAATTTTTCTACGCTTTGTTTTTCAAAATGATGTTGGATTAGTTTACTCCAGTGCAGGAACAGCTTGTTGTGATGAAACTTTTGATGAAAGAAAGTTCAAATCCCACTAAAATACATCGTTGACTGTCATGTGTGTTTGGAGAACAGATTGTAGCATGTTTATCAGTGTGTGAATTGTATAAATGCTTTCATGAAGGTAATTAATCCTTTAAGGATTAGCCCCGTGAAGGTCAACTGAATAGTGTCATTACGAGTTAAGCCATACACAGTGTCGAAAATGGTGTTATGGACGATCTGCGAGTTATTGTATGCGAAATCGCGATTGCATACTGAAATAACTGAATTTTGACCCAAAAACGCTATGAGTAGCGAAGTGCATCAGGTAGTTCTCCAGTGGCTCCAGAATCAGCCGAAAGAATTTTATCGTACCAGAAACTTGTAGCCTGATGGGGAATAATGTGTGCAGTAGCAGGTGACTGAATCGAAAAATAGTACTAGTAATTTCAATTCATCTTCCATAGTTATCTAGAGATTACACAAGTCTGGATACAGACTGGCTGCCTCTCGTATTTGTCGATCCTGCAGAAAAATGACAAGCACTAACACATGTCTGTGCAGAAAATACCTTTCTGTACAGGACATACCTTTCCTACCCACAGGAATTGCTCAGTCACTGTTAATATTCATTCCTTATTTTTTTATTTTTTTTAACATTTGCATTTCCTTTGCAGAACGTTGCAATCAACCCCAACCCCAGGCAGTTTTACGTTCAGTAGTTTGCCATTGCTTTCTGAGCGAGAAGTCAGCATTGAAGTCCAAACTGATGTATGTAGAAAATGATCCCACTACCTCATCATTAGTGCACTAGAAGTTTAAGAGCTAGAGTGCTCTTATCCTGCGGCCACATAGAAGCCTATCCTGAAGAAGGTCATTAGGACTGAAACATCGATTTGTCTGTTGTGGTTATAATTATTCATGACATATTTCCTTATAGCTACTTTATATTTTTTATCATTATTATCATTCATTTTTGCTGTCAATTTTCCCAGTGTGATTTCTGTTCACCTGACTAAGTTCCTAAGGTATGTACGTATGTATGTGCTTGTCATTTTTCCTGCAGGATCGACACATACCTATTTGTTTCATTATTCATACTTAATAACTTGACTTGACATGTTATTCCTGCTTTGTTAAAATACAAAAAAGGCTCTACAAGAATAACCTTAAGATGAAAAATGTGGCACATGTAATCATTGAATATCATAAATTTATTTTCTGGATTTGTTTTGAAGCTGCATCTTGATACAAGCAGTACAGACTGTGGAGCTGATAGTCGTATAGGAGCTTTTGTCCTGTACAATGCTGCCAGACTAGCAACTCTGATGTCACGTTATGCTCAGGCTGTGCAGGAAGGTAACATTCCATTACATTATTTCATTGACACATTTGTTTACCATACTTTTTGTGCTGCTATTTATTTAGCTTTCACTGTATTGTTTAGTCAAAAGAAATTCTGTCCACAGTGATCTGACTGCGTCTGGCAAGGAACAAACAAAAGTTTATTGTAAAAGTTTATTGTCATACCTGTACATGGAACTACAAATTCCAGACCTCATTAAAATTGAGCATAGCCTACGATGGGTAGCGTTGTGGTATTCTGTTGTGATAATTTGGTGTGTCCAGTGTGTGCCGCGTGGTTACACACCCGCTTCACACGCGTGATCCGGGACTGTTTCCGGATCCGGTCAGGGATATGCACTACTGACGAGCTCAAACGAGGGCGAAACTCGAGTATAGTGCTTCCATATTGACGTGGATAGGCCTTAGGTTCATACCAGAATGCGATCGGCGTTGCCAGTAGTGGGTTGTGCTCAATATTTTAATTTCAAATCCCGAAACAACCACATAATCATTAAAAATTGTTTTTCTATCTACCTTTTCCTCTTCTGCTACTCATCTTTCTAGTCGTTATGACATTTTCCAGCTCCCCATTTATCCATCACCAAATAATGATGTTTGTCTTCTTCTTATAGTTGTATAGAATATTCTACATTCATTAGCATTTTCCAGGTTATCGTTGTTGGTAACTCTGACAATCCAAGGTATTCACAACATTCATCTCAGGAACCACATCTCCGTTGCTTCCAAGTTCTTAATTTATTCATTCATTTCCCATGATTCATTGCCATACAGTAAGACAGGTTGTGTTTAAGATATCCAAAAATATTTTATTTGTCAAACCTTTATTACATTTAGTAGTTTCTTCACAAATGTTTGAAGTCAAGATGCATATTGCTTTGAATTGTTCTAACTGTATATCACTGAGCGATTTCTTTTTCTTGTATTTTTATGTAACATCTGGTACAGTATAACAGAAGCATACTTGTATACTTGTCTTAGGATATCTCTGAGTGATGTGCTTTCTTGTATTTAAATGTAACACCTGGTACAGTACAACAGAATTATGCTTGTACACTTGTCTTAGAATATCTCTGAGTGATGTACTTTTTTGTATTTATATGTAATACCTGATAGAATATAACAGAATTATGCTTGTACACTTGTCTTAGGATATCTCTGAGTGATGTGCTTTCTTATATTTATATGTAATACCTGAAATAACAGAATCATGCTTGTATACTTGTCTAGGCATATATCCCCCTTTGCCACCATTAGAAGACATAGACTTCAGTCTACTAAGAGAAGAAGTAAGTAATCTTTGTTTGTTTACTGGCATTTTAGTCTTTTCATGCATTCTGTTTCTCAACAGAACTCCCACATAAAATGGTGTTGGGAGCATATATGGTGATATTAGTTGAGTACTTTGAGATAAGTAAAAGCTTAGTAAGCCATTTACATACAGTTAAGGCAAATTGAGGAATGGCATTAAGCCCATATTTTCAGTCTCTGACAGTCATGTTGCACTGATGACGTTCACTTACACAGAGAAATCTGAAATACCTATTTATCAAGCCCCGCTGACACCAGAATCTTACTGGTAAAAAAATGCTCAACCCAACATTACTGGAGATTGAGAGTCACATTAGTGCAGTGGCAAGATTGAGAGTTATGGTAGTGCAGTGGCAAGATTGAAAGTCACAGTAGTGTATGGCAAGGTTGAGAGTTACGGTAGTGCAGTGGCAAGATTGAAAGTCACAGTAGTGTATGGCAAGGTTGAGAGTTACGGTAGTGCAGTGGCAAGATTGAGAGTTATGGTAGTGCAGTGGCAAGATTGAAAGTCACAGTAGTGTATGGCAAGATTGAGAGTTATGGTAGTGCAGTGGCAAGATTGAGAGTTACGGTAGTGCAGTGGCAAGATTGAGAGTTACGGTAGTGCAGTGGCAAGATTGAGAGTTATGGTAGTGCAGTGGCAAGATTGAGAGTTATGGTAGTGCAGTGGCAAGATTGAGAGTTATGGTAGTGCAGTGGCAAGATTGAGAGTTACGGTAGTGCAGTGGCAAGATTGAGAGTTACGGTAGTGCAGTGGCAAGATTGAGAGTTATGGTAGTGCAGTGGCAAGATTGAGAGTTATGGTAGTGCAGTGGCAAGATTGAGAGTTACGGTAGTGCAGTGGCAAGATTGAGAGTTATGGTAGTGCAGTGGCAAGATTGAGAGTTATGGTAGTGCAGTGGCAAGATTGAAAGTCACAGTAGTGTATGGCAAGATTGAGAGTTATGGTAGTGCAGTGGCAAGATTGAGAGTTATGGTAGTGCAGTGGCAAGATTGAAAGTCACAGTAGTGTATGGCAAGGTTGAGAGTTAGGGTGGTGCAGTGGCAAGATTGAGAGTTACGGTAGTGCAGTGGCAAGATTGAGAGTTATGGTAGTGCAGTGGCAAGATTGAGAGTTATGGTAGTGCAGTGGCAAGATTGAGAGTTACGGTAGTGCAGTGGCAAGATTGAGAGTTACGGTAGTGCAGTGGCAAGATTGAGAGTTACGGTAGTGCAGTGGCAAGATTGAGAGTTACGGTAGTGCAGTGGCAAGATGCCTGCCTGGCAGCCCTGTGGTCATGAGTTTGAATTCCCATTGACCTGAGCTGCCAGATTGAACCAGCCTGAAATTATTACCATAAAATGTCCTGGAAGTAAAGGCAGTTGGCCTGATGTTTAACCACATCAGCCATCGAGTGTGATTGGTCTTTACAATGATGAGACTAAGTGTCCAAGTCAGTTTGAAATTTCTGACCTAGATTTCCAAGACTATGATTCGTCAAGAATTGTTAGGCCAAAGTAGCCTTTTGCAAGATGGAAAATATAATAAATAACAGAACAGCTGTCACTTGCTGTTGGAAAGAGATTGTTGAAGTGTTAAAAGAATCTATAATGATATATGCAGGTGAAACAGACAATGGGCAGACAAGCTGAGAAACATCTAACGGCAGTGAAAATGTACTTTGTGATGAAAATATGGAAGGCCAGAAAAATTTATGAGATTTCTACAAGAAACAAATGAAAAACTTTAGATTGAGAGAAATTAGATGTGTACAGTCAAGATTGTTTGGTCATGTTATGAAGAGAAATAAACTAAAACACTTAGTGACAACTGGCAAAATCTGATGGGAAAAGAGCATGGGAAAGACAGAGGGATAAATATCTGGATGACTTGGTCACTTGGTATACTCAGGACAGGAGCACAGACCTGATCATGACATTAGTGAATGAATGTTCGTCACTTGGATAAACAGAAAATCAATGTATGAAATAACAGACTTTGTGTATGAGATTTATGTATTTTTTTAAATATATAAATAGAGGACTCCTTTTTCAAAGAATAAGGTGTATTGTCTATAAGGTGCTTGTCCCATACTTTTAACCAGTAGTTAATCGATGGATGATGTGGTCAATATTATTTTTCAAAGAATAAGGTGTATTGTCCATAAGGTGCTTGTCCCATACGTTTAGCCAGCAGTTAATCGATGGATGATGTGGTCAATATTATTTTTCAAAGAATAAGGTGTATTGTCCATAAGGTGCTTGTCCCATACGTTTAGCCAGTAGTTAATCGATGGATGATGTGGTCAATATTATTTTTCAAAGAATAAGGTGTATTGTCTATAAGGTGCTCGTCCCATACTTTTAGCCAGCAGTTAATCGATGGATGATGTGGTCAATATTATGCCGGCCACCTTTACTGTCCAGTGAATTGCCTATTCCCCATTTTTAGGCTGGGTCAACCAGGCCAGTGAAAAAAATTCCAGCTTCAAAAAGGATTCAAATACATGACCACAGAGCCGATGATAATTATAACTCAGATAAATTAATTTGGTTACAGACTTGTTTAAGAAGTTTGCTAACAGTTTATTTATTACAAATGTTGTGGCTGATGCAGAAGTTTCTGTTTTCCTCTCAGTAGTTGACATCAGTGTACTGTTATTGGCAAGTGTAGATTCACTGTCCTCACAATAACAATACTACAAGAAAGTGATGACAACTGTAAATTGATTAGAGAAATTAGACATAGTGAAGATTTTTTGGGAATGACAGTTAAGAATATTTGGACACATTGTGAGGAGAATAAGGATTATTGGGGTCGAATGGGTCGAATTATGGGGAGAATGAATATGAGGAGAAGGAATATGAGGAGAAGTAAACTAGAAAACTTATTAACATCTGGCAAAATTAATGGGAAATGTGCAAAACAGATAAAGATCAGATCAGGATCAAACATAAAGACATGACAAGAACTGAAATAATTAAAAGATTAAGAACAGTTATTGTGTACTGTTATGGCTTCTGTGTTCATTGTGAGAGGATGGTAAACTCTGAATTGCAAACTCTGATCTCTGTTCATTGTGAGAGGGTGGTAAACTCTGAATGTCAAGTGCATGTTGAGATGGTAACCAGTCATGTTCACTTGTATATGATTGAAATTTGGTGCATGCCTTGTAGATTGACTAGTCACCACTTGATAAAACTTGTTGTGGGTTATATGCTTGTATACTGTCCAACTTGTGGTTTATATACTTGTATACTGTCCAACTTGTGGTTTATATACTTGTATACTGTCCAACTTGTGGTTTATATACTTGTATACTGTCCAACTTGTGGTTTATATACTTGTATACTGTCCAACTTGTGGTTTATATACTTGTATACTGTCCAACTTGTGGTTTATATACTTGTATACTGTCCAACTTGTGGTTTATATACTTGTATACTGTCCAACTTGTGGTTTATATACTTGTATACTGTCCAACTTGTGGTTTATATACTTGTATACTGTCCAACTTGTGGTTTATATACTTGTATACTGTCCAACTTGTGGTTTATATACTTGTATACTGTCCAACTTGTGGTTTATATACTTGTATACTGTCCAACTTGTGGTTTATATGCTTGTATACTGTCCTTGCAGGAAGACTGGGAGCTGGTGTACCTGTATTTGGCTGCATTTCCTGATGTAGTGCAGCAGTCAGTGGAGTCATTGACTACAAAGGACGGGAAACATATGGCTAAAATTCATACACACAAGGTCAGTCTATTTTTGTTTTATTTTTCAAATCAGATATTCTAAAAGCTAGGTATAGTATTGTTACACAATCTTTTAGCAATAGACATGGTAGAAAGCGGTAATGCTGCTTTCTCTGTGGTCTCTGACTTGAATGGTGTTAAGGTTCATAATCATTACTGTAGACCAGAAGAAGTGGACAAGCAAGTAAGAGATTCTTTGTGCATATTGGACGTATTTAAACTCTCTTTAAAGTCAACAGTTATAAGAATAGGCCAAATAAGCTGCTGTGAGGCAGTGAATATGTTAAAAATGAGAAACCTACCCACAGCAGAACATGTTAGTTTACTTAGAGGGGATGGATATCAATGAGTAGATTTCTTGCTAATGGAGATACTGTGCTGGTTAGCTCATACTAACAAAGTCGCCTTTGCACAGGATGGTTTGATGGGATACCTAAAATTCTGAATACTTTCATGTATGAATCACACACCTAAGCTTGCTCCATTTGTCCCTTGTTAGCTTGACACTGTAAGGCGAAAGTGGGGATGGGGGAAGAAATGAAGAAAACACCATTCTTTCTGAAAGAAAAATGTTTATTTTATAAGGCTGGGTCGACTTTGCAGTCATATGGTCAGTGCTTAGCTGATAGATAACTGAGGCTGATACTAGCCCAACTGCTCAAGCTGGGAGTATCTATGAGAGTGATGCTAGCTCAACTGTACAAACTGAGAGTGAAGTCTAGCCAAGAATGTCTGTTTCTTCATGGTTAAGAGAGGAGATCTGAAAACCAGCTCCCTATGGGAACAGTGAGCAGAGATACTTCAGGATAGCTACTGCATAGGAGGACTGAATGCATAGGAATACCCATTGTGTAGTAATGTTGATCATAATAACGTAATAATATCATATGTTTACAAAAACTGGAGCTTGAACCCCAACTGCTATATTTGTAAGCCAGTGCACTATCTATTTTAGTTACACAGCTTCCTACGCAAGATGAAATACTTATTTCATTGTCTGTTGGTCAAGTATCACAATATTGAATTCATTGTCTATGTTGGTCAAGTATCACAATACTGAATTCATTGTTCATGTTGGTAAAGTATGACAATTGTCTGTATTTTATGCCAACAGGTGACAAGTTTTATTATCGCCCTCACCAAATGTGTGAGTGCCCACTACAGCAGGTACCATGTTCTTACTGTAAGTCTGAAATGTAAATCCTTATTTACAGACACTAGTTTTTGATTGTGTGTTATAATAATTGTGATTTGTTTTATAACTGTTTGCTTCACTGGTTCAGTGTTTGCTAGAAATGTAATCCTTATTTACAGACACTAGTTTTTGATTGTGTGTTATAATAATTGTGATTTGTTTTATAACTGTTTGTTTTACTGGTTCAGTGTTTGCTAGAAATGTAATCCTTATTTACAGACACTAGTTTTTGATTGTGTGTTATAATAATTGTGATTTGTTTTATAACTGTTTGCTTCACTGGTTCAATGTTTGCTAGAAATGTAATCCTTATTTACGGACACTAGTTTTTGATTGTGTGTTATAATAATTGTGATTTGTTTTATAACTGTTTGTTTTACTGGTTCAGTAGTTTGCTAGAAATGTAATCCTTATTTACAGACACTAGTTTGTGATTGCATGTTATAACAACTGTTGTTTGTGTTATACCTGTTTGTTTTACTGGTTCAGTGTTTTCTAGAAATGTAATCCTTATTTACAGACACTAGTTTGTGATGAATGTGTGTTTAAACAACTGCAGTTTGTTTTATAACTTTTTATTTTACTGGTTTAGTGTTTTGCTAGAAGTTGTTTTTTTTTTTTCAACATATGCTCGCTTTGAGCTTAAGCATAGTCCACACATGTAATTTAACATCTAGTGCACTGGACTGATGTTTGTGTGTGGATTAGCTTTTCCTGTTACCAGTGTCCCTTGCCATCAGGTGACCCACTGTGACGTCTGAAGTACTTGTAATATAAGTCCCCAAGTCAAGCACATGAAGTCAAAATGTTGAGTCCAACTGACCAGTGTAGGGGTTGAACCCTCAACTTTGGCATCGGCAATCTGGAAGTTTAAGAAAGAGCACTCTTATTCATTCGACCATATTGTATAATCCTTATTTACAGACACTAGTTTGTGACTGTGTGTTTAAACAACTGATTTCTGTTATAACTGTTCAGTGTTTGCTACTGTGAATCTGATGTGAATTCACTGATATGTCACATATAGACACACACGTGCAAACACAACTGGTAGGGTAGGGGGGTGGGTCCATTGCATACTTAAATCATTATTAAAATCAACAGTTATTCCAGCCTTGTTTTTCCTTCACATGGTTTCCATGTCTGTTGGGTTGTAACACATGAACTGGCACTGTGGCTTAGGGGATAGTCAAAGAGCGTTTCACAATTCCCCAACATACTAAATCTGGGAAAATCAGAACCATGGACCAGGCTGATATACTGATTGCTCTACAAGAAGTAAGTCGTTTGCGAGAATCAAGTGATGACCATGAATCTACAACCATGGACAGACTGCAAGAACAGCAAGTTAAAAGAAGTGTGGCCAAACAAGAACATTATAAGGAAACCAATGAAGATAAATAAATCAACACAGAACTAGTGTCGTGAGCTGCTACACACTGCAGGATTTACTGAGGAGGAGAATGAGCACTTATGAACTGAATGGTTCGATGTTCAATGAGGATGATCTGTCGACTAACTGACTAACTAAGTCGAGGGTTCAAAACCAGCTCGTGTGATTTGGAAGCTGACCGCTTTATATTGATGGTATGAGGCATCAGCCGTTCAGAGAACAAAGGCAAACTCCTGAACTAAATTTGCCTAGTAAATTACAAACAGTAATAAATACTGGGGTTGATTGCAACATCATGTAAAGGGCATACAAATAACTATGACAAATGACTATTAAGCTTGATAGTCTGCCTACCCAGACAAGACATTTGAAACAGACAAGTTCTAATAATCCTGAACACATTATTTCCCTTTCCTACCAATTCTTGTGGATAATACTTTGATTTGTCAGATCGCTGTACAATCTTCCAGTGGTCCAGGTGCCAGACTAAATCTAGATTGACCATAATCTAATTCACACATTTTGTCACTAGATGATCATTGGATTCACAAATCATACCTGAAGTAATTATTTCTGGGCTATAATTATCATTGGCTCTAAATGCCAGTAAGAAAGGGTTTTAGTGTATTAGGAGATCAAATTTAAACCATGTCCTCTCACAAAGGATGGCAATTTTTAACCCCAGCCCTTAAAATTGTTCTGTCTGGCATTAGTTATGAACTGCAATGAAAGTTTTTTTTTCTTTATTTTACTTTTTGGTATCCCTAATTTTACCCTTACATGTTCTGTACAATAAGCTATTTGGTGATCAGTTATTGATCATTTATCTTTTATTTTAGGGAGGAGAGTTCTGTATAATAAGCACTTTAGTGATCAGTTATTATACAAGGGGCTTCTCATAAGTCTTTAGCCTGGCCAGGAAGGAGTAGGCGAAGAAAATTGAAATTTGGCACAGTGCTTATTCCTTCTCAATGTAGCCACCACCTGAATTTATGCATTTCTGCCATCTCTGTGTGACCTTGAAAAGACCTTCAGATTAAAACAACCTATTTTTCGAACTAAACTGGTTATCACAATCAAGTATGACATCTTCCTCACTGTCAAGACGATTTCCTTTCAGCTGTTTTTTACGATTTGGTGAATCCAAGTCTCATCTACCATCTCCATGGTCTTTTACATGGTTTGCGACCGCCACATGTTGAGCAATTGGCCACAGCAATCAACCCGTGTTTGTTTCTGTTCACATGTCAGCAGGCACGTGGTACACACTTTTCTCATGTTCAGTCTGTTGTGTAAAATTCTAAAAACTGTACTCTTACTCAGTTTTGCTGAACCCGATATCTCTGCAATTGTCATGTTCCTATCCTGGCCTATGATTTTCTTCACTTTTGCAGCATTTGCATCATTGCACTCTGAGGACGATCGTCCTGGTCTTGGCAGATCTGCAACTTGGGAACGGCCACACTTAAACTGCAAACACCAATTTTTTACAGAAGCATACGAAGGACAGACTTCCTCAAACACTGGCCCAATCTCCCTGTGTATGTCTGTAGGTGTTTTACCCTGTAACATCAAGAATTGTATCACAGTCCTGGCAGCTGATTTATCCATTGTTCTGACAAACCATTGGATGTGCAGATCTGGTCAATATGGTGTGTTGTGCCATGCACCATATCGGGAAAACTAGTTGAGGTGGGAAATTCATAATTCATATCTCCATTACAAATTGAATGAGCTCTCCACCTACTCCTTCATGGTTAGGCTAAAGACTTATGAGAAGCCCCTTGTAACTTGTATTTCATGGAGGAAAGCTCTATATAATAAGCTGTTTAGTGATCAGTTATTGTTAATATATCTTGTATTTCAGGGAGGAGAGCCACACTTGCTACCTCTGATGTATGCCCGGTTATATCTTTTGAAGTCAGTTCATCAAGTTTTACTCAACAGCCTGCAGCTTGTTGGTGTGGAAGCACTTTCATACTTATAGTACTTATAGTTCTTTTAACTGTTAGATACAAGATAGTGTTATTTATCAAGAACACTTGGCACACATGCACTTCACAACATTCTGTAGGAAACGGAGCATGTAAGTGTCTAAAGTACAAGAAATATCTCTCCTCCACCTCCTCCTCCTCCTCCTCCACCTCCTCCTCCTCCTCCACCTCCTCCTCCTCCTTCTTCTTATTTTGTCATGTACCTTCAGACGTCAACCTGAATATTCTAAAAGAAAGCAGCAGCTTGAGGTTGTTGACATCTCTAAAGATGGTACTCAAAAGGGTGATTGTAGGCCAAAATAATGTTCTCTGTCCTGCACATGTTGCATACTCTTGCAGGAAATGGTTGACCGTCTTTAAGTTATTCCACAATTGCACTCTCAGTATCTCCTATCTTTAGCTTGTTGAATAAGTGGTAACTCAATTTGTTTTGTCCTGTGCAAAGTCTGAAAACTGCTACTTGGTCATTTTTGTGGTTGATTATATATGTCATTTTTTGTGGGCCTGGATTTTCTTAAAATCTGTCATTAGTAGCAGTAAAGAGGTTTTTTGGCTCTGGAGTCGACCCAGTAGAATCAACAATATTTAGAATTGTAGATACTGCCATTGGAGTGGCAATAGGGAAGAGAAATGGAACTAGCCACCAACCTCATTATGTTGCGGCATAGAATATGTGAAGGCGTATCACCCTAATGACAGTATCTGAATGGGAACACTTTTACTTTATTAATTTCTTGGCATGTCTCTCATCTTTTTCATGTGGATTTTTGTTGCTAGTATAACTGGAATCTGCTGTACTTTTAGCTGTTTGAATATATGTGTTGATGTGAGAAATAATGATTTATTATCAGATTGTTTCCACAAACTGCAACACATCAATAAGCTTGGCACACAAATGAACATGAAACACCTTTTTTTATGTGTAGAAAGAGATGAGAAAACTATCTAGCAAGGAACACTAACTCATTGTTGTGTTAGAACTGGTAAAAATCAAAGCCGTCATCAGCACCTAGATATGATTTTGTTGTATTAAACATATCAAGTGCTGATTTCTTTCAAATGAGTTTTCTCATTCATGGAGAAAGTTGAAGGTGATCATCATCATGTGCTCTGCCAGCTGGCATCGGTCTTCATGTCTCTCCACAGCTCTTAGTTCTTGATGTTCTGATGATGATATTTCTCTATGCTACATTATCTGACCAGAGAATGCTGTTTGTCTGTTTCTTATAGTTGTACAATGCAGACTTGATAAGGCGAACTCACCTGAGACCCAAGAAATAGTTCTTCTTATCAGAAATTCCTCTTATAAGTGACAAGAGACAAAGAAGAAAAATTGCCGGGGATAAACAAATTGTTCTTCACAACAGAAATTTGCCACATCCAAGATTACCTTAAGTGGTTTGCAGTATATATAATGTTCTACTTTCATTAACCTCTTCCAGGCAGTCATAGTTACTCTGGCAATCTAAGGTGCTTGCAAAATTTATCTCAGCAACCACATCTCTATTGCAGCCAAGCTCTTCCTAATTTATTCATTCATGTTCCAAGATTCACTGCCATACTGCAAAACTGGTTCTGCATAACATGTCAGTACTCTCTTTTATATTCAATGATAGTCATTTATTGCATAAGATACTTTTCATTTTCTGAAACAACATCATCATGACATATACTGTGTTTTACTAAGACTTTATGAATATTTGGTCATCACATTATCAGATGGAGTCACCAGCTCTCTCCCTTTTCCTTTTCCAGAACTTTCTTGTACTCACTTTAGAATCTACCTCAGACTTGCAGGTAGTGGGGATCATTGTGCTAGAGTGCCAGTTCACTATCAACTACATTGTCACAATCAGTAAATAGTTGTCACAATCAGTAAATAGTTGTCACAATCAGTAAATAGCAACACATTGGGGACATGTGCGGTTTTATTTGAGATGCAGTTCATCAACGTGATCATTTCTGTCTGCATGAGACAAAAGCATATAGGAGGTTGATAGTAATGTATGACTACTTCAGCACTGCTGCTGATGTAATTTGATAATGAGGCTTGATACTTTGCTTGGTAGCTCCTATCAAACTGTTATTAATGATGCTTGAAACTTTGCTTGGTAGCTCCTATAAAACTGTTATGACTGTTATGGGGAAATAAAATGAAGTATTTCATTCTTGTTAAAAGTTTTTTTTTACCTATTTGTCTCTGTGTTGCAGTGTTCTTGGCCACCATGTCCTGGTTTAAATTCTTGTGAAAATGTTTTTCTTTGTTTACAATGGGATGTCTGTATAAGCCACTTGGTCTCGTGCATGCTAGGATTTTGTTTTTTTTAAACCCCAAGCTTTACTGGGGATTGAAGACACGTCCCATGGTGTAAGGTGGATTCATCATCTACAAAGCCATCTGTCAAACAACACCATGTTAAATGTCAATCGCTGTGTTATGAGTATGTATGTCATATTAACATAAAGATGACTAACAATGAGTTGTGAGTATGGATCACATACTAACATAAAGATGAAAAAACAATTGGAAGTCATCAAATTGTGATAATGGATTGCATATGAATATACAGACCACAAAAACTATGATAATAGTCTGTCACTGTGTTGTAAGTGTGGATTGCATATTAACATACAGATGGCAAAAATTATAACTGGTAAAACAGATGAAAAACTTCCCAAAAATATAAAAAGGGGAAAAGTCTAAAATAGCTACACGTTTCTACTAACTTGGGCCTCATAGCAACAGATGATGGCCAAAGTGAAACAAAGATCAAGGTTGCTTTGCTTATAGCATAACATGAAATTTAACTGCTTGTATCCCAGGTGGTAGATTAGCAATAAAGTTATGTGTGCTTTGTAGGACATTGCAGTCAGCCTCAGCGTTTATTGGCTGTTTGTGATTTACTTAGTAATTTTACATTCAGTAGTTTGTCATTGCTTTCTATATGGCAGATGCTCATACCATCAAAATAAATGCAAAACAATCTGCTTCCAAATTATCTGTGACTGATTTCAAACCCTTAACCCTGAAGGTCATGGACTTGGTAAATTGTGTTCACTAACCCCTAAGCCACAGACACGGACTTGGATAGCTATACAATTGAGGATATTCACTAATTGCAAGTCGTTGAACAGTGGATCACTGTAGAAATACTACAAATACCTTACATATACACAAAATCACCTTGTAGTTTGCTGTCCACAATCTCAACACAACTGCGGATCACTGTAGAAATACTACACATACCTTACATATACGCAAAATCATCTTGTAGTTTTATCCACAATCTCAACATAACACTTCAAGTATAAGGACCAACTTTTCTTTGATTGACTGTTTATTAAAGAATCAATACCATAGCATACCAAGACAACACACTGATGCTCTGTCTCATGCAGAAAATGTTATGTGTAGTTCCAGTAGCCGGTTGATTGTAAACACTCAGCATATTCTTTCTTTCATATGTCCCTTATTGCCAGGCTCACACATAAATCCACGTTCATGTGTCCTTAAATATGTTGTTTCATCTGCCATTGTATCTTCAACTAGCATTCATTTATAGGTAGTCTTTAGAATGTTCGCCTTATCCACTGGGAGTGTCTAACTATTGGTGTGCTTATTGCTAATAAACTACTACATCATCTAGCATCATAGCTTTATCTAGCGTTCATAGGTAGTCTTTACAATGTTTTCCTTATCCATTGGGAGTACCTCCGCTATTGGTGTGCTGATTGCTAATACACTGCTACATCAGCTTGCATTCGTTCACAGGTAGTCTTTGGAATGTTACCTCGTGTGAGTCTTCCAACAACTGGTGCTTTGGGGGCTAATAAATTGCTCGCTCATTACCTTACAACCCTGCATGATCCGGGCACTGTATCCACACAAGTCTCTGTAAAATAGAAGTGCCAATGCATGATATCCACTCAAATGTTCAATGTGAACTTTGCACTTTACAGACAGCCAGACACACTGACTGCCCTGATGCCTCGATTACAAGCTAACCACCACAAAGCTGCGGTTATCACTGAACTTCCACCCTCATAATTACAACCTTCACCTTTACTCTTGCTAAGAAACTCATATCCACATTTCTCACTGTGATGAAGAAAATCATCAGTGTGCTCTGTTGCGATATCTCTCCTGACATTTTCATCTGTCAGCTGTCTTTTCTGTAAGACATTGTAAACTGGAATAGTTTTCAGTATGGATTATATTGAGGTTCTAACATATACTTGAATGTGAGCATTATTATAAATGCGTCATCAAGTGACTGTGAGCTGCTGTGTATGCATGCATGTCTACAGGCCAGAAAGGCACACGTTGAATCCATCTCAAGATCAGTTAAACCAGCCTAAAATTGCTACCAGGACATGTTCTAGGAAGTAAAGGCGGCCGTTGTGATATTGACCACATCACTCATCGAGTGCCAACTGGTGTATTCAAATATGTTGCAGGCACCAAATTACCCAACAAGTCTCAACGGCGTGACTAAGGGTACTTACTTTTCTTCAAGTGATCGGCGGTTAAATTTGTAGTTGCTTCCCCTAGCAAGCATGACGACCGGGTCGGGGGTGGCCGCATGTTTTTGGTGGTTGATTTTCAGCTCCCAACTGTTCGAACAATTGTCCAGGGCTAGTAAGGATTAAAACAATTGTCTAGGGCTAGAAGGAGTAGAACAATTGTCTATGGCTAGTAAGGAGTAGAACAATTGTCTAGGGCTATTAAGGAGTAGAACAATTGTCTAGGGCAAGTAAGGAGTAGAACAATTGTCTAGGGCTAGTAAGGAGTAGAATAATTTTCCAGGGCTAGTAAGGAGTAGAACAATTTTCTAGGGCTAAGAAGGAGTAGAACAATTGTCTAGGGTTAGTAAAGAGTAGAACAATTGTATAGGGCAAGTTAGGAGTAGAACAATTGTCTAGGGCTAGTAAGGAGCAGAATAATTTTCCAGGGCTAGTAAGAGTAGAACATTTGTCTAGGGCTAAGAAGGAGTAGAACAATTGTCTAGGGTTAGTAAAGAGTAGAACAATTGGCTAGGGCTGATAAGGAGTAGAACAATTCTCTACGGCTAATAAGGAGTAGGACAGTTGTCTATGGCTAGTAAGACGTAGAACAATTGCCTAGGACTAGTAAGGAGTACAACAATTATCTAGGGCAAGTAAGGAGTAGAACAATTGTCAGGGGCAAGTAAGGGGTAGATCAATTGTCCAGGGCTGGTAAGCAATAGAACAATTGTCGAGGGCTTGTAAGGAGTAGAACAATTGTTTAGGGCTAGTAAGGAGTAGAACAATTGTCTAGGGCAAGTAATGAGTAGAACAATTGTCTAGGGCTAGTAAGAAGTAGAACAACTGTCTAGGGCTAGTAAGGAGCAGAATAATTTTCCAGGGCTAGTAAGGAGTAGAACATTTGTCTAGGGCTAATAAGGAATAGAACAATTGTCTAGGGTTAGTAAGGAGTAGAACAATTGGTTAGGGCTGATAAGGAGTAGAACAATTATCTAGGGCTAATAAGGAGTAGAACAGTTGTCTATGGCTAGTAAGACGTAGAACAATTGTCTAGGACTAGTAAGGAGTAGGACAAATGTTTAGGGTTAGTAAGGAGTAGAACAGTTGTCTACGGCTAATAAGGAGTAGAACAATTGTCTACGGCTAATAAGGAGTAGAACAATTGTCTACTGTTAGTAAGGAGTAGAACAGTTGTCTACGGCTAATAAGGAGTAGAACAATTGTCTAGGACTAGTAAGGAGTAGAACAATTGTCTAGGACTAGTAAGGAGTAGAACAATTGTCTAGGGCTAGTAAGGAGTAAAACAATTGTCTAGGACTAGTAATGAGTAGAACAATTGTCTAGGGCACGTAATGAGTAGAACAATTGTTTAGGACTAGTAAGGAGTAGAACAATTGTCTAGGACTAGTAAGGACTAGAACAATTGTCTAGGGCTAGTAAGGAGTAGAGCAATTGTCTCGGGCTAATAAAGAGTAGAATAATTATCTAGGGCTAGTAATAAGTAGAATAATTGTTTAGGACTAGTAAGGAGTAGAACAATTGTCTAGGACTAGTAAGGAGTAGAGCAATTGTCTAGGACTAGTAAGGAGTAGAACAATTGTCTAGGACTAATAAGGAGTAGAATAATTATCTAGGGCTAGTAATAAGTAGAACAATTGTCTAGGATTAGTAAGGAGTAGAACAATTGTCTAGGGCAAGTAAGGAGTAGAATAATTGTCTAGGACTAATAAGGAGTAGAGCAATTGTCTAGGACTAATAAGGAGTAGAGCAATTGTCTAGGACTAATAAGGAGTAGAGCAATTGTCTGGGACTAATAAGGAGTAGAGCAATTGTCTAGGGCTAGTAATAAGTAGAACAATTGTCTAGGACTAGTAAGGAGTAGAACAATTGTCTAGGGTTAGTAAGGAGTAGAGCAATTGTCTAGGACTAGTAAGGAGTAGAACAATTGTCTAGGACTAATAAGGAGTAGAATAATTGTCTAGGGCTAGTAAGGAGTAGAACAATTGGCTAGGGATTGTAAGGAGTAGAACAATTGCCTAGGGCTAATAAGGAGTATAATAATTGTCTAGGGCTAGTAAGGAGTAGAGCAATTGTCTAGGACTAGTAAGGAGTAGAACAATTGTCTAGGGCAAGTAAGGAGTAGAATAATTGTCTAGGACTAATAAGGAGTAGAGCAATTGTCTAGGACTAATAAGGAGTAGAGCAATTGTCTAGGGCTAGTAATAAGTAGAACAATTGTCTAGGACTAGTAAGGAGTAGAACAATTGTCTAGGGCTAGTAAGGAGTAGAGCAATTGTCTAGGACTAGTAAGGAGTAGAATAATTGTCTAGGGCTAGTAAGGAGTAGAACAATTGTCTAGGGCTAGTAAAGAGTAGAACAATGTCTAGGGCTAGTAAGACGTAGAACAGTTGTCTATGGCTAGTAAGGAGTAGAACAATTGTCTAGGGCAAGTAAGGAGTAGAACAATTGTCTAATGTGTGGCTGAAGGGCTTGCGAACGCGGTTTGTGAGCCCGTATACCCTGGTTCGAAACACGGCTGTGCTGGTTTTTTCGAAAAAGGTATAGAGGCCGGTCGTTCAGAAAGCAATGGCAAACTACTGAACGTAACACTTACCTAGTACATCAACAGCAGCTGAAAATTCTGGTGTTGACTGCAACGTCCCGTAAGGGATACGCAACAAATTTTTAAAAAGTAAGGAGTAGAACAGTTGTTGTCTAGGGCTAGTAATAAGTAGAACAATTGTCTAGGATTAGTAAGGAGTAGAACAATTGTCTAGGGCAAGTAAGGAGTAGAATAATTGTCTAGGACTAATAAGGAGTAGAGCAATTGTCTAGGACTAATAAGGAGTAGAACAGTTGTTGTCTAGGGCTAGTAAGGAGTAGAACAATTGTCTAGGGCTAGTAAGGAGTAGAACAATTGTCTAGGGCTAGTAAGGAGTAGAACAGTTGTTGTCTAGGGCTAGTAAGGAGTAGAACAATTGTCTAGGGCTAGTAAGGAGTAGAACAATTGTCTAGGGCTAGTAAGGAGTAGAACAGTTGTTGTCTAGGGCTAGTAAGGAGTAGAACAGTTGTTGTCTAGGACTAGTAAGGAGTAGAACAGTTGTTGTCTAGGGCTAGTAAGGAGTAGAACAGTTGTTGCCCAAGGCTAGTAAGGAGTAAATCAATTGTCTAGGGCTAGTAAGGAGTAGAACAATGGTCTATGGCAAGTAAGGAGTAGAACAATTATCTAGGGCTAGTAAGGCGTAGAATAATTGTCTAGGGCTAGTAATGAGCATTGCATACATATAGTTTTCTTGTTGTAGCAGGTCCTTAGCAGAACGCAGCTCCCATCACGAGACGTAGGAAGATTCTCTACCCAATGCCAATTCCACTGCCTCAAACATGTTCATGTCTAAGAAGTCTTTATTGTCGCGTGTCCACCTTCGTGCTAGTCGATTCCTGCCTCTTCTTCACAAAACCGCGCACTCCTCATTGCTCTTTCTAAACCTCTCTGACGTTTACTGTGGATACAGTATTTCAGTTTCCGACGCATGATGCTGTTTAAGAGCTAGTTTCCTTCGATGTTCAGATATAGTACGCTTTCCACATACGTCTTTCTATATTTTTCTCTGTCTCTCTTGCCAAGCATTTCCCCATATTATATTAATTTCTCTTGACCATTTCTTCTGTTGATTTACCCATAAATATGCGTATCCTTATGGTTTGATGAGTGATCTTGTAACACCTGCACCTCTCATTACCCAGCCGTTTGTTTTCTTCTGTGCCCACGATATTCTCAACATTTCTCTCCAAATCTTCATCTCTACTTCCTTCACTTTCTTCATGATTTCTTTACTTATAGTCCGGCATTCGCATACATAACGAACAGACCATACACAACTTCTGAGTTAAAATGGGGGTAAAGTGCAGAAGAACCCCGTTTTCCCATTACCCCTTCTTCGTTCAACCTCAGAAGAGAAATTATAATTAGGCCCCATCCCAGCCTAAGATTAATAATCCCGTGACCGAATCAACCACATTTCGGAAATTAATTTGAAAGAGATTGTTGTCCAATATATTGCTGTTTTCAATATTCCATTCAACACCCCTAGCTTATAATTGGGGTATATATTATACTAATGCCGGCACCGCGGCGAAGAGATTAATGACGCAGTTCATAATCTCGCATACCCGCCTTCGAAACACAGCTGTGTTGGTTTTTATGAAATGGTATGGGTGCCGGTCGTTGAAACTACTGTAAGTAAATTTGCCCAGGAATCTCGAACAGCCAAAAACTGCTGGAGTTGACTTCTACGCCCTATAAAGAACATGCAAAAACTATACTAATAGAAAATAAAAACAGGCGCGTTTAAGTCCTGCGAAAAAAAAGTGAGAAACACTAAACAAAGGCACAGTGATACCGTGTCTGTGTATATAGTATTAGTAACTCTCGCCTTTTCTCAGGAGTTACAGTGTTACACGTTCCTGTTTTTATTTGCCTATTGTTATATTATATCCTGCTGCAGCCGTTACTTCTCTTATCTGTTAGTACTTACAGGGCCGTGCCGTGCTATTACAGAGGCGGCCGCATCAGGCGACACCTTAAGGGGGCGGCATTTTTTCGAAGACTTGCATCATTCTTAGTTAGTTAGTCGACAGATCATCCTCATTGCACATCGACCCGTTCAGTCCATAAGTGCTCGGATCCCCTCCTCAGCAAATCCCGCAGCGTGTAGCGGCTAACGACACCAGTTCTGTGTTGGTTTATCAATCTTCTTTGGCTTCCTGCGTAGTGTTCTTGTTTGGCCACCCCTCTTTTAATTTGCTGCTCTCGCAGTCTGGCCATGGTTGTAGAGTCACAGTCATCACTTGGTTCTCGCAAAAGTCTTACTTCTCGAAGAGCATTCAGAATGTCAGCCTGGTCCGTGTCGCGTCCGTCCCCCACAGTAGCCTTACCTGCGAGCTTGTCAGCCCGCTCATTTCCTTGTACTCCTGCATGCCCTGGCACGAAGATGAAACTAATCTTTGCCAGCCGAGACCGCTCCAGAGACAGCAACCATTCTCTTTGGATCCACCCCATCTCTATCCTCTTGAGCGCGCTCATTGAGTCGCTAAGGAAACATGCCCTAGTGAATGTCTGTGTCCCGAGCCATGTTATTGCTTTACTTACTGCCATGACTTCCATAGTCAGGCTACTTGTGGTCTCAGCAAAAGCACCAGAGTCCCCCTTCACAATTCTCACTCAGGCCTGAGCCGTAAAGGCCCATGAGCTTCTCACATGTCGTACGACCCTGTGTAAGTGACGGCATCACCGTCTAGCGAATTCTCGAAAATCAACGCTTGTACTTCCGCCTCCATAGCAGCCGGATTTTCTTGTCTGCATTTTCTGTCTAGTTGGATGCAAACTGAAAAGGGTGTGCTGAAATCTGTTAGCACTTGTACCCACTCCTCGCCAGGTTCTAAGTCCTCAAGTGAACTCACCTGTTTAATAATGTCTTCGGCTTGACCCATCCACGACTGTCCTCTTTTTAACCTGCTGCCCTTCACCTTCATTATTCCACTATGCAGTGAATGTTGTGTGTTTGAGTTAACTCTGAGGTAGGCGCGTGCTCTGCAAACTTGTATTCTGTCTTCAATGGTTGGAAAATCAAGAAGGTAGCGCATCGCCCTGCATGATGTATCTCTTGTACACCCAAGAATAATGCGCACAGATTCATTCTGTATCCTTTCCATCCGTCCTATCTGCTTATGGCTGAGAGTCAGGATTGCCATCGCATACTCAAAAACAGACACGACCATCCCCTCGTATAGAAGACATAGATGGCGCTGCTCACAGTTTGCTGCCGCCATCACCCGCATCGCAGCCAAACCCCGCTTGGCCTTTGTTATCACCTGGTCTATATGCTAATTATAAGCTAGGCTTCGACCAAACCGTATCCCCAGGTAATTCATTGTCTGCGTTCTTTCCACCGTCTCTGAACACAGTTTTACAGTTGGTGTTGGAGTGTTGACAATATGATTATTCAACGAGAACCAAGTTACTGTTGCCTTTGGTGGGTTGACCATTGCCCCAGCTACAACACACCAATTACTTATGCGACTGAGTTCGGTTTGTAGTTCCACAGCAACCTGATCTATATCCTTACCCTGACAATACACTAAATCATCGTGGGCATATGACAATGTCCTACCAGGTCCAGAGATATGCTCACTGGTGATTCTCACTGTGTAGGCGTTGAACAGTAGGCTACAGGAGATAATGGTGATCCCTGTGGTAGGCCAGGATATATTGTTGTTGGTTCCGAAGTCCAACTGCCACATCTAAAAACTACTTTCCGCTGGAAGAGGGCTGCAGCGATCCAGCTAAGGAGGAATGGACTTATTTTGAGTTCAAGAAGCTGAAGCATTAAAAAATCCAATGGTATTCTGTTGTACGCGTCCTCAAGATCAATTGCTGCAGCAAAGGTTTCAATGCCTGAATGGAAACCTTCATAGACATCATGGGCAAAAACTGCTGCATTGGTCCAGTTTTCGTATGTGGGAAAACACCTTGCCTCTCTAGCTAGCCTTGATATTTGCCTGGCAATAAACTTCTCCAGCAGCTTGCCTATTGTATTCTGCATGGTTATAACTCGATATCCCTGAATTTTTGTGTGGTCTTTGCCAGGCTTCGGCAATGTCATCTTTCTGAGAAAATCTACCGCACTGTACTGAGTACACATTATACGTTGTACAGAGCTGAGCATTCTTTTTATATATAATCTTTCATAGATATAATTTTTCAACATATGTCATATGCATTTACAATGTATGTATAGTGAAATTCTGTCCGTCATATAGTTGTGAATGTTTTAATTTAGAATAGGATAGAAAGATTAAATGACGTCATCAGCAACTCCCAAGTTAAGTCCCTTGAAGGTGAACATTTCCGGGTTGGTGTCTTCTGCTAGTGGCTAGTGGCCAGGCATTTCACACACTGCAACAATAATAACTGTCAACTGTCAACATTTCTGGCGCTGTCGGAACTCTTTCCACAGGTAGGAGTAGATTCTGTTCACGTCGCCGTAATATTAACGTAGATGTTTATTGTATATATTGGGGAACATATTGTGTTTTTTTTTTTTTTCAGTAACAAGTATTTTTTATGTGTCGCATTTTATAACAGAACAAGTTTTCAACTGCGTAGCGAGTGAGTTAGTTACCCAATTTGAAGTTACGAAGGATGTCTATGTCATTTGTCAATAAATAAAAACAGTTTACTGTGTTAACAGGTAAAACACTGTTAACTGTTAGTTAAGTGTTAAGTAACAACAATTATAATGTTTATACTGGTATTCATAGGATATTCTTGCGGAGTACCTGTCTGAAGCGTTCAGATAGTAAACATCACGAAATACAGAAGCGTAGCCGTATATAATAAATAATAAACTAATCTCAAACAACCACTATATTATTGTATTTTAAATTTATTTTCATTTTATGGATAATTGATTTGCACGCATAGATATATTATAAGTATGATAAGTATAAGACAAGAGGAAAGAAGTAGTCAATTAGTAGTAGATTTGATGATAATGGAGAATTAACCAGTACAGTTTGCACACAGCTTGCAGTTGTTTGGGACCCCTGATATCTTAACTTCTTTTTCCTGTTCTTTCCTAGTTTAATGTCTACAGACAGAGGGTGACAGAACATATATGGATTTGCTCAGATTTAAATTTGTTTAAGTTAACAGTTAACAACGCAGGCAGGTCAGGCATTTGTTTATGAAATAACACATCATATGATGATCATACAGTTGAAATATTTGCTTATGAAATAACATAACATCATGTACAAGTTGAGATGTTTGTTTATTAAATAAAAAAACATGTACAGTTTAGCTATTTGTTTATGAAATAACACAACATTGTACACATACAGTTGAGATATTTGTACAGTATATGAAATAACGCAACATTATATACAGTTGAGGTATTTGTTTATGAAATAACCCATCATCATATACAGTTGTTTATTTACATAGAAGAACATGTACAGTTGAGATATTTGTTTATGAAATAGCAGAACATTACTCTTTCAAACAGATCATGTGTGCTTAAATTTCTGAACATAAAGTTAACTTGTAATGCTGTTAATAAATGTGTACAGACATTAAACTGTTACTTCCTGTAGTATTTCTTTGCTCAATATTTAAATTTCAAATCCCGAAACAACCAAATAAATCAATTTGATTATTGCTCACTGGATTTTAGGAGGCCTGGTGTTCCTTGCCAGTGAGAAGTCCTGATCGTTCGGGTCCACATCGATTGATGGACGTCAGTCGCGGCAATTGGGCAATCTTGAGCTATAGCCTACGATGGGTGACGTTGTAATATTTTGTTATGATAATTTGGCTGTGTCCAGCGTGTGCCGCATGGTTACACACCCGCTTCACACGCCAGTGATCTGGGGCTTGTTTCCGGATCCGGTCAGGAATATACACTACTGACAAGCTCAAACGAGAGCGAAACTCGAGTATAGTGCTTCCATATTGACGTGGATAGGCCTTAAGTTCATACCAGAATATGATCAGCGTTGCCAGTAGTGGGTTGTGCTCAATATTTAAATTTCAAATCCCGAAACAACCAAATAAATCACTACTTAACTGTTTATGACTCCTTTAGGACAATATTTGCACAGCAAATTTGCATCAGAATGGTTTAGTTTCTCATAGATGGTTTTCCTGGATCCATGTGACCATAACAAATGTGCTACCATCTTAGTTTAGAGGATAAAAAGAATTGATTAACTCTTTCTGTATCAAAATACTCACCATGTATTTTATTAGGTTCACTGTGCATGGTCTACTCTACAGCATCATGTTTCAGAAACCAAAATACTTAGGAAATATATTATTGCCACAGTGATTTATAAAGAACAGTAATGGAAGGCATGGTTCTTGAAAGAAAAGGCATTGATTAAGCAACACAATGTTAGATACAGGACATTTAAGACAATGCATAAAAGTGCATGAAGCAAGAGAACTAGAGAAGGGGTGAGACTCTTTCCTGCGAGTTATGATGAAAGTGAAATTCTGCAAAGGACTTCCTCCAGAATGATGATAATAAAAAATAAATAAACAAGTTCCAAAGCAGAACTCCTGTGGCCATGTGAAGTGTTGGGGCAATCACATTTTGATAAGCCTGAAAAGGAGGAATAGATGGCTAGTCTTTCCCTCAGGTAATGAATGATGAAAGCTAGCATCAAACCTTTGTCCAGCGCTCTCATACCATTGTCTGTGTAATTTCTTAACCATTACATTAGAGCTGCCACTGATACATGATGATGATGATATTTAGTATATATTTTTCAGCCTCTTAAGACTTAAAGATTGTTACTCTATAGGATAAAATGTTTGGGATGGGAAGTATTGAAGAATTAATTGCCTTTGACTGAAAGAGTTAAAACAAATAGTTTCATGTGTATATCTTTTAAATCATACAGCTGTGAAGGTTTCCTCAGCTTTTGATGCACAATTGTATCCCTCCCTTGAGTTTTCTTGTGATGGAAGCTTAAGTGTCACATGTTTCCAAGTTATGTTTTTTAAAAACTGCATGAATTTTATGCATGGTTACAAAGAGAATATTTAAGAATTATGAAACAGTAGTAATTGTCAACCATGAATCCTGGTCATATCACAGATGGTAGGAAATATTTGTACAAAATACTGCTTTCCATGATCCCTGGCATATGCATTATTAACTCATTATGCAGATTTGTTACTCATCACACAGGCAGATGTAGCATGATGAAATAAACTAATTGTTGCACACAACTTTAAGACTAGTAGTTCACCATGTTGAATTATTGCTGACATCATTCCTCATCTTAGAGGCTGTCATGTTGCAATCCCATATTGTAATACTTTTAAAAGATGTTATAAACCAAATTAGTTCAAAAGCATGATTAATTACTTTAACAAATAAGCCATGGACAATTATTTTAACTGTTTCTTGTTGTGTTACAAAATCTAGAAGAAAATTGTACTAACATATGATGTTACATTTCTCTGACATAAGGAAGGTATTGCCAGCTAAGAAAATGGTAGATGTGTCTGAAAGGGAGGCTAAGAATAGTAACATTGTAACCTACTAAGTGTGTTAAGGAAAGCAAAAAAGAAATGGGATAGGCTAACCTATCTTGTTGAAAAATTCAGATGCAAATTCCAGTCAATGAAGGACCTGTCTTAAAAATCATCTTCCCTTGAGTTCATTGTTTAATGGAATTTAGTTTTCCCATAACTCAGGAATCTACTATTCCCATGTCGTGCCTAGGCTCTGCTTATGGTCCATTGCATGTGATGTTGGTGATCATGTCTGTCCAGTCTCTTGTCCTTCCAATCATTTCTAATACGGATGTTTGTCCATGCCATAATGTCATACTGTCCAGCATCTTCTCTATTAGTCTCCCTCTGCCTCTCTTCCCCTCCAACCTTCCTGCTGTGATGAATACTCCAGCTTTCCTCTTTGTGTGACATGCCTAAAGTATGTAAAGTATGTGTCTTCGTCTGATGTGAGTAACCAGTTCTCTTTGTGAGTTCACTTCTTTCAAGATATTTTCATTGCGTTTTCTATCCATCCATGGTGTTCTCATCATTCTTCTATAAAACCACACACCTATGCTCAGTGAAGGTAATTTGATCAAGTACTTTGGACATTAATCCTTGTTCCTTCCTCTCACTATCTTTATCCCTAAAACACGTATCCTGATAACATTTAATAATGTAGAATCTCAAAGAGAGATTACATAATCAGATATCATTAAGGCAGTACAACATAATCAGCTAGAGTACACTTATTATAAGAATAACAGATACTTATTCAGCACTTTTCCTTTTTTCTCAATATTCCTCCCCTCAATTATAAGAATGTCTCTGCCCCATTTCTTTACCCACTCTGCCCTGTATGTTTTTTTTATGTGGAATTCTCAAAAAGTAGGAGTAATGTTTCTTCATTGATGCTGGGCACTAAAGAAGGAAATTTGAGGTTTTTTACTTAAATTATTAGGGACGTTCATTTGAAACCCGTTCCATGGCTTTATTACAAAAACATGAAAGAAACATTAACAGGTGTGGTAGAATTAAACAAAGGATTCATTTTGAATGAATTATACACCATGGGTTGGTCAGAAGAAATCGCCATAGGCATTCAGACAAGCATCCCATTGCTTAGGTAGGCGGCGAATGCCGTCCGCAAAAAAGGATTGTGGTTGCTCACTGAACAAAGTGTTTACCGCGTTCATTACGTCTGCATCTGTGTGAAATTATTGCCCCAATGAGAGCTGTTTTTTTTAGAGGTCCGAACAAATGAAAATCACATGGTGACAAATCAGGATTATAGGCTGGATGTTGCAGAATTTCTCACTTCTTCCTTGCTAATGCTTCCTGCACAATCTTTGCGACATGCGGACAAGCATTATTGTGCAACAAAATCACACCGCCAGAAAGCTTGCCAGGTAGTTTATTTTTGATGGCTTTTTGCAGCTTGTCTAGTGTTTGCAAGTAGTGGGTAGAGTTGATGTTGACACCAGGTTCTTTAAAGTCGGCCAACAATAGCCCTTCATGGTAAAGAAATGCGCTCAGCATAACCTTACCAGCAGAAACCTGTAACTTGAATATTTTGGTTTTTGGTGATCCAGCATGCTTCTATTGCATGCTCTCTCTTTCGCTGCTCGGCTCAAAGTAGTGACACCATGATTCATCGCCTGCCACTATGCGGAAGAGAAATGCATCACCCTCCACTCTGTAACGCAGTAAGTGGTTCAAACACCATCCCATGCGTTCCTCTTTTTTGGTGGTTGGTCAACATCTGTAGTACCCACTGTGAACACACCTTTCGATATTGCAGTTTCTTTCGAACAACTCTTTGAATAGTTCCAATTGACACATGAAATTCTTTCGCTAGTGAATGTACGCTTTGACAACGGTTCATCTGTACTTCTGCATCAATTTTGGCAATGGTTTTTTTTCTGTTGCAACAATATACGCTTGACCCGGCCTTCAAAGATCTGTCGTGAACTGACGTCCTTTCCGAAACATTCATGCCCAGTCTCTCACTGTTGTCTTCTACACACATTTGTTACCGTATGCTGCCTGCATTCTTCGATGAATGGCCATTGGTCCTCATCCTTCAAATGAAAGAAACTGAATCACCGCTTTTTGAGCTCCTTTGAACGGATTTTGGATCAACCTGGCCATTTTCTCAATGGTCAGAAACAGAACCTATGCATCATGGGATGATAAGCACGTGCTCTTTTATTCATTGGTCAGTACTTATCACATGACTGTGACATGATCATATTGAACGTACGCAATTACGCACGGTGCAGCACGAACCAATGTCAAATGAATGCCCCTTATACATTAAAGTTCTTAGAACATCATGCCCCAAGAAGACAAAATATCCTGACATTCTGCAGGATCTGAAAGTCAAAGACAGCTGACTTATAAAGAGTGTCATGTCTCCAAAACAGACACACTTTAGCTATATTAAATGTCACAGTAGGGTAGAAAGGACAGGGATGGAGAGCATGGTTCCTAGGAGAAATGACAGGGGTGGGCCTATGGCATAAAAATACATGAGGCAGGAGACCTAACAAGGGATTGGGAATCTTAATAACAGGCCATGGTGACTGCAACATTCTGCAAAAGACCATCATATGTTGATGTGTCACAGATATTTTATTTGTTGGACCATAATCTTATTTAGTAATTTCTTTTTTCATTCCTAGCTTGCTTAAGACTTATTTATTTGATATTTTGTCTATTCATGATATTAGCTATATAGTTCTGTATATTCACATTTCAATAATATTTACTCTTAAGAGTTGCTTGTTCGTTTTTACGATTGCACTATATATAAATGTAGTCAAAACATAGCATTTAATGACACTCATTTTTTACCAATAGGATAGTTTTAATGTGCAATAATTATAATTATATATATATTATAATTCATAATTATCTTAAATCCACTTTATGAGACTGGCTTGAACCCCAGAGATGTACATCTCAGAAAAACGCTTAACCCTGCCATTATAGGACATTGAACTCTGGACCCCTATAGGAGGTAATAAGTCATTGAACTATGGACCCATACAAGTTGTCAGGGGATAGAACTCTGGATCCATTTATATAGGTAACCAGGGTATTGAACTCTGAACCCCTATAGGTTATTGAACTCTGAACCCCTATAGGTTATCAGGGGATTAAACTCTGAACCCCTATAGTTAATCAAGGGATTGAACTCTGAACCTCTATAGGTAATCAGTCATTGAACTCTGGACCCCTACAGTTAATCAGGTCATTGAACTCTGAACCCCTACAGATAATCAAGTGCACTAACCACTGAATTAAATTTATGAATGTTTATAGAATGTGAATAAACATGTCCTCTGAATTATATGAAGCTAGACTTTTCCATAAATGGCTATAGTGGTCAAGCCGCCTGTCTCACGTTCTGAAGGTTGTGGGTTCAATTCTGAGCTACTTTCAGTTCACGAGTTCATTTTTCTTGTAGACTCCTGGGGGTTGTCGTTGGAGCTATAGAGTTCATACTTAGTGTGGCGCTTTCGGCCGATCACCTTACAGAAAGAGACCAAGCCCTATGGGATTAAACTCGGTGCAATCTATTCAGTCCTCTCGACTTTTAAGACTATTTTTTAACAATTGCAAGTGCTTAGATAGGTGGTTTGATCATCTGGTGTTTCTGACAGTGCTATTATCTTTAATATTTGTTCATTTACAGAATTTCATGTAAAGTTGTTACTTCTGCAAAGAGATCAACTGAACTGTTCAGTTTCTTCGCCCATAACTTATTCATGAGTTAGTTTTATTTTGGGATTTCCAGAAGAGACCAAATACATAACAACGTTAGAAATATGATAGGCATAATATCATGTATCAGTTTCATCGAGAGACAACAAATAAACATGGATATGACACATCCAAGGCAAAATAACTGGCCTTACAACACAAGCTTAGACTTCCTACACTCTTATGCTTAATGACAAGTGTAGATTAGGAAAATAGAAAGTATCCACCTTTTGTTAGACAGTAGACAATTATATTCTAAATCTCTGTGTAGTTGTATGGCCAAATGGATAAGAGCACTTGTTCTTAAACAAGAAAATGGTGACACCAAAAATAGAGGGAAAATTTTTAACCAAGCGGATAATTTTAGATACCTAGGGGCATTTATAACATCAGATGGACGATGTACAACAGAGCTTAAGAGCAGAATAGGGCAAGCAAAGGCCGCATTTCAGAAAATAAAATGTATCTTATGCAATGAGTCACTATCACTGAATGTAAGAAAGAGAGAGCTGAAATGCTATGTAGAACCAGTTTTGCTGTATGGCTTTGAATCTTGGAATGTAAATGAACAAATTAAGAAGAAATTAGAAGCAACAGAGATGTGGTTCCTAAGACGAATGTTGCAAATTCCTTGGACTGCCGGAGTAACTAACGACGACAGCCTGAGACAGGCTAATGAAACTAGAACATTATATACAACAATAAGAAAGAGACAAACAACTTTCTTCGGTCATGTGATGAGAAGAGAAGTATTGGAGAACATCGTGACAACTGGAAATATCAAAGAGAAGAGGGGCAGAGGCAGACCAAGAGAGATGGTGCTGGATAGATTGAGACGGTCGCATGGAGGAGGAATATCACCAGTAGAGTTGATCCAGAAAACCAAAGACCGAGATCTGTGGAAAGCCACGAACGCCTATGTCAGCTGACAGGGCACTTGATGATGATGATGATGATGTTTGTTCATTTGTCCTGGCGTCTTCTCAGCTGGTAGATTTGACTGATTTCTTTTCTTGAGTAGTTTAATTGGGCCCTGCAGATTTGTTTTTCTTAGTGTTTGATGAGTGAGCGTTCTGTTTGAGATGTCACCCACTAGTTCAGACATTCTTGGAGGAGGAGGAGAAGGTACTGTATATGTCGATTTGGGGAGGAGGGAGGGGGGACGTTTAGGCAAATTATTATGGTAACTAATTGATACATAATAGGTGATATAGTTAGTAGAATTGCTGCCGCAAAATCTCTGTTAACGGAATATGAGAATAGATAAATCGGAGAGCTATACATGTTTTTTTTTTTAATGGGGGGGGGGGGGGGGTGTGGAGAGGCTTGTTCCGCCTTTACTCAGGACTGAATCGGGACCACTATTGGTAACTCAGTACACTAACCACCACAGTATCACGACTGTAGCTGTTAATGTTGGCGCACACCAAACACTATGTCAACGACTTCTGGCGGAGGAGTGCAATTGAAAGTGTACAAGCCTTATCCTAGTGCGAGGAAATGCAACCTAAAGACTAAATGTCATGGCAGGGCAGACCAGGCCCTAAGCCTTGGTTAGCAACTGGTCTAGGATGGAAGCTCCGATAGGCGGACTGTTAGAGTATTGCTTTTCTGATCCGGCAGCTTGTCTTGTTTCAGACGTATTGGTGTTATCTTTCCTATGGAGTAAACTATGCAGGCCGAGAGAGGGATCATGCTGCACGGGCAACACATGGTCTCTAAATTCAGCCCAGGATTTGTATTATGGAGAGGTTTATCTCCATTTCACAAACTATCGTCTGTTAATTAAGACGGCAGAGTGTCAGTCATCACTACTGTAAATGTTATAATTCTGGCAATGCGAGTTGGTTAAATGATTAGAGGTAATTGACGTAGTCAAGAGTTGTTGGCACGTTATGAAATGTAAATGTGAAAACTTTGCAACAACTTGATTGGAAAAACGCAAGACGAAGGCAAAGAGGCAAATACCTGGCCACATAAACGGGGCAAGAGTAGGGGTCTGGTTGAGAGACTTCGATAATCGTGTTAGATGAGGCCTTACATTTTCCTCACGTATCGATATCATATCGATTTTATTTTGTTACATAACTGTTATATAAAATTTTAAAAAAAAAAAACAATAACTGTTAAATCACTAGCGAGCCGGTTAGCGTAACGGTTTGTAAGTTGCGCTACCGATGCCATGAGTGCGACCGGGCGAGGGTTCGATGCTGGACTCGCCTTTTGCTACGGGAGAGAAAGACTGGTAGCCGATTTCTCCGAGCATCCGGGCCCGTACAGCAGGTTCATGTGTTTCGTTAAATCACGGAGCGCATGGCGTAACAATGGTTTAAGCTAAGAACTAACTGTATTCCCCTGCGCGTGTGTGTGTGTGTGTGTGTGCGCGTGCGTGCATGAGTGTGTCGTTATACCTGATAACATTGGTAGGAGTGTCATCGAGGAGTTGCAGTATGCACACATATTAATATTAGTCTGATGTATTACAGTGCGACTTTGTAGCCCAAATGATTTCTCTACTTAAAGAATCCGTTGCTGCAGACAAGTACGCTTGCATTATTTGAAGCATGATCTTTCGTACAGTCGTGTCATGTTTTTAAGTGAACGCCTACACAGTGTCGTGACGAAGTTTTTGGCCCGAATTTCTTATTGTGCGGTGATTCTCAGCAGATTTTTCTCTGTGTTGAAGTTGTTCGCCATAGGCTCTTACTAGCATGAAAATGAAGATTTGTTTGTGCAACACTGGTTAAAAAGTTCCCCTACAGTTGGAGCATCCTGATTTGGCTGTAGTTTACGGGATGAATGGGATATTTCACTTTGCGAGAAAGGATGATGTTTATGAGCTAGTTTTTACCAGGATATTAAGTTTTTGTCCGTATTTTTCTTCTTCTTAGTGCGTGTAATTCTGATAATTTGTCTGAAGCCTTTAAGTTCAGAAGCCTTGATTTACAATCTTTGGTGATTGCGAAGAGGAGCGGTTGGCCAAGTGGTAAAAATGCCAGGTTCTCCTTCAGGTGGCTCGGGTTCGAATTCTCGTTAAGGTGTGGATTTTGTTCTGTCCCGGGGGGGGGGGGGGGGAAACACCCAAACCTGCACAGTTCGCAGCGGCTGCAGTAGCCGGGCTCCCTTATTTCCTCAGACAGAAGACAACTCCCTCCCCCACCCTGTCCTATCATACACCGCAAGGTACTAGAGGCAATAGATGACAGGTTGACAGGCGATTGCGAAATGGTCCATAACACATCTGTATGTTGCCACGGGAAAGATGCATCGTCTCAAACATGTCACGTCAGTTCGTTTGCTGGTGTTGTGCCATAAGCCCCTAAAACCGTGAAACCACGGCATTGCTATGTTCAATCTGATTTTTTTTTAAATAGTCCCCATCGCTGTTGATTGTGGAGCCAAGGAATTCACAGTGGCGCATTGATGCATTGATTCATACCACACATTTTCAATTTCTTTATAGATGGTTACGATTTTTGGTTGGCATGTAGTTTTGTCCATGAACATTATTATTATAAAATTTTCTTTAAGTTCAGGAAAAGATGTTGATTCTCCGTGTGTCTCTTGACAGACAGGATCATCGATTCTAATCCTTTAGCACTATTTGAGATCAGGATTAGGCATATCTGAGTTCTGTGATTAGATTTCCACCAATTATGAACGGATGAAAATTGTCTAGGGCCTCATCATGTTTGACGTTTCTGATTACATTTGTGGCATAGATATTCAACCGGTTTGGGAAGCGAATTCAGCAATGTCTGACTCCTTTTTGCAGCTCAAGCCAGTTGTACATTTCACTGGTTACTCAGACAGTTGCTTGTTGTTCGTGATGTAATGATACGGTTAAGTGAATCAAATGTGCCGAACACCGCATTTATCTTACGAGGTTGCACACATTATTGTAAAGAACACAATCAAAAGCTTTACAGTAGTCTATGAAACAAGTATGGAGTCTATGGATACAAGTATATCTACATTGTACTCTCTGAATTTCTCAAAGAAGGTTCTCATGTTGAAGACATGGTTCCTGGTTCTTCTGCCTGTCTGAAACTTGCCTGTCTTTCATACTGTGGATTGTTCATACCACACATATTTGATTGTCTTTAACTTGGTTATTGACAATGTATTTTTGATTGTCTTTGGATTATTCATACCATATTTTGGATTTTTTAAACATGAATTATTCATAACACATTGTCTTTAACTTTGATTATTCATAGCACATATTTGACTGTCTTTAGATTGAATCATTCATAACACATTTTTGACTGTCTTTCATCATCATCATCATCATCATCATCATCATCATCATCATCATCATCATCATCATCATCATCATCATCATCATCATCATCATCATCATCATCTTCCACTTCTACCGTTAAGCGTCGTGGGGAGGAATAATTTGCGCTCCAGCGCTCGATGGGCGGCACTGAATAGTGTCATTCCTTGGGATTGTACATTGTCTTTGATGTTGTCAATCCGTCCTCTTGGTCTCGTCGCAGATGATCTTTCATGTAAGGCCAGTGATTGTAGTTGATGGTGTTGCATTCTAACGACACGACTAAACCACTTGATCTTCTATCTTTCAGTAAATATGGCACAAGGTGTTGATCCCACTGTCTGTCTGATAACAGCATTTCTTACTCGATCTCGGATTGTTAAGTTGGCAGCTCTCCTCAGGCATCTCATCTCGCAGGTGTTGATTTTTGTGAAGGTGTGATTTGGATAAAGTCCAAGTTTGAGATTGGTAGTATAGGGTTGGTGTAAACATGCTGTTTATTATCTGTCGCTTTGCAGACATGGGTATATTTGAATGTTTCAGTAAGGGTGATAGTTGATATGTACGTGCACTAACCTTTTGCCATCTGATTTCGATTTCTCTGTCCAATCTGCCATCTTCTGTGATCATACTTCCAAGATATTTGAATTCTTTAACTTGTTTCAGAGTTGTGCTATTTATCTGTATACTTAGTGGGCCTGGCGATCTGCTAACTTGCATTACTTCGGTTTTGGCCGTGTTTATACTCATATTGTATCTGCTGCATGTTGAACTGAGATTATTAATATGATTTTGTAGTCTGCCCTCATCGCTGTAAAACAGGCACTGATCGTCTGCAAATAGAAGTTCATTTATTTCCTGTCCGACTGTCTTTAACTTGGATTATTCGTAACACACATCTTTGATTGTCTTTAACTTTTGTGACACCTGTTAATTGTCTTTCAGTCTTGCCACACTCACTGCCCTCTTGTGCCAAATTGTTTGAGAATCACGTCTGTATTGTAAACATACTCAAGTGATAAGCACATCTTAATAGGAAAATATAGAACTAGGAAGTGGCGCGTGTGTAGGTTATGTAGACCCAGATTCGCCATAAATGTCATTGTCTGTCTGCTAACATATCCTGCTAATACATTGTCCGCTATTAGAATACGGAGCTTGCTTGAGTCTGTAAATCTTCTGTTCCGTGTCGGCGAGGCTAGCATCCCCTTTCCTAACTCAACGCTAATGTTTGCAATTAACTAAACAGGGTTGCCGACAAATAGCCTAGGTGTTTTAGTACCTGATTGACCCCATTTATGTCGCAGCCGGGAGTGGTTATCTAGGTGGCTGTGCCTTCAGCGAGGCGTTGTCGGAATTAGCAAGCTGGTGTTCACAAGGCTTTCTAATTTATTGTTTGTTGTCTATCGTGTCCTGTCATTTCTACTTTTAACTTGTCCCCCGTCGTTTTTGCGTTGATTTCACTATGATATGAGCGTCGGCTGTCCAGAAAGCAGAGGCTATCTACTGAAAGTAAAATTGCCACTGAAAATCAAAAGAGCTACTAAAAGCTGGGGTTGATATCTACTCCCGTAAGGGACATGTATTTAACTTCAATGCCACCAAAGCAACGAGTACTGCATGTATATGCAAACGAAGGTGTGCATCCCCAATCTGTACCTCGTCCAAATGTCAGCGTTGACGTAGAGAAGATGCTATTGTTAGGTCGACAGGTGGTGAAGGGGACATATTTTTGAAGAACGCGATGCTTGCTCACTTTAGAAATTCGTTTGCGTTCCTAATAACATGCTAGTTCATAAATAAATATACATGTATTGTTTGACGCTCATATAAGTTAGAAGAAGGAAGTAGAGACTAGAGGACACACTAGCCAACATAAAAATTGAAAGCTACAGTTACCGAGTCTTTTCTCCGTAATCCCGTATATTCTCGTGAGTAATGTAACCTGAGCGAGAATCGGTAACGGTTCTCGCCGCGTTGGTAACTTACGGGGTATGTGAGCCGGTCGCCCAGAAAGCCGTGGCAAACTACTGAGCGTAATCTTGCCTAGTACCTCAACAGCAGCTGAAAATGCTAATGTTGACAGCAACGTTCTGTAAGGGATTAGCAAAAAAAAAAAAAAACAACAACAATTACCGACCGGGATTCGAACCTTTCACCTTCAATTGACGACGGTGCCTCGGTGCAGGAATAAGTGTACCTCGACGCATCACCAAGTTAAAAAAAATATTTTCTATTGTGTATTGTAACAACAAATGTACGGGTTTCAAGCGTTGTACTTTTCACCCGTCTACCCTGGGTATTTGTTATAAAACCGCTGTACTTCGACGTATGACCAAGTTTAAAACACACACACACACACACACACGCACGCACACACACACACACACACACACACACACACACACACACACACAAATATGCTGTTGTGTATTGTACGAGTTTATAACAAATGTACGGGATTCAAGCGTTGTACTTTTTACCCGTCTACCCTGGGTATTTGTTACGAAACAATTTGAAGCCGAGTACTGGGAGATGGGAGACATTTGCGTTTTATTAGTTTCGTCTACAGTGCAAACTGGCGTGACACAGGCACTGGGCGTATGCCGGTTCTTGCCTTGCTGAGTTGAGAAGAACACTGAATATAGCATTGCGATCACAGTTGGGTTACCGTAACCCGGGACTGGAGGTCGCCCAGGCCGTGCCTCGGGTCACCAGAGGTGGTTACGAGGGCACACTTTCCCACCGTTAACCGGAAACAGTACAACTTGGAAGGTCACGGCCTCGGTTTTTTTTCCCCCTCCAAGGGGTGACAAGTTTGTGCTATGTTCAGGTGATTGGTTGGTATGCGTGGCATTCTTAGAGGTGCAAGTTTGTCCGGGAGATCCGGTGACTGTCGCTTTTTCCAGTCTTTGTATTATGTTGCGATAGCCGAGATCTATAACACCGTGGGAGATGTGTGTGATTCTGCAGCCCAGAGCGTGGAGGTATAGGATCGGTGTGTGTACAGCGCAGTGTAAGTTTTCTAAGTTCTAAGTAAAAACAATCACCATTAAGTGACGCGACGGCAAGTCTAGACTAGACGCTTTTACGGCATCCTTCTCGAGTTTACTGGTGAGTTTTGTTGGCATTAGTTACCAAAGTTCTGTGACTTCCATTATATGTGTATTATACTAGCAGTTCTGGCGTATTCAATTACATTAGAATGAAGCGGGTGCGTTGGTGTAACAACTTGGAAGTTGCGCTGACAGTGGCATGAGCGTTGTCGGACCAGGGTTCGATTCCAGGGCTCGCTACGGAAGGGAAATACTGGACACCTATTCCTTCATGAACTCAAACCTACAACGTTTGATGGTCCTAGCACATCACAGACCAACAGCAGATTCCTGCTTCTAGGCTTATATTATTTCTCTCAAGTCTGGCTGTTTAATTTAGCTTATGTTAGTGTGGCGGATTAGGCTAGAATTTCTCCTATATCTGAGCAAGTCAGTCAGTAAAGAGGGTTGTGGTAGCGAGTGGCTAGGCGCTCGCCCGTCGGTCCGGTGGTCATGGGTTCGAATCCCTTTCAGGGCGAATTCGGATTTATCGAATCTACCCAGCCTAAAAAATGGGTGCCAAGTAATGTCTTGGAAAATAAAGGCGGCCGGCATGATATCGACCATAACTCCCACTGAGTGCCGATGGTCCAAGAATATGGGTCTAACACTGTATGCTCAGTGAGCCTTTTTTTAAATGTTGCATATCCCTTACAGGACGTTGCAGTCAACACCAGCATTTTTCAGCTGCTGTTGATGTACTAGGCAAGATTTTATGTTCAGTAGTTTGCCATTGCTTTCTGAACGACCGGCTCCCATACCAACACGTTATAACGCAACGCGACACGGTCTGCTGCACAAATCGGTCGCGGCTGCGTTTCGAACGCCTGGTAAGCGGCTCACGAACCGCGTTCGCAAGCCTTTGGCCACGGAGCCCGTTACATTCTCAGAGGTACTGCAAGTCTGAGACGACCTGTCGGCGACAGCGAGGCAAAACCCGGGCATGTCATATATTTAAATGTCTTTCCATTCATAACAGTGTTTTCCCCTAGTGAATTTAAACACAGAAGTTAGGCGTTTAAAAAGGGCCTTGTCTATTTACTGACTAAGTAATTAAAGGACCCTTTACACGCCTTGTGTGTATGTGTGTGTGTGTTTTTTTAAATTTATTTATAAAATGGTAATTGATATGGGTGCCGGTCGTTCAGAAAGCAATGGCAAACTAGTGATCGTAAACTTGCCCAGAGATCATCTACAGCCAAATAATACTGGGGTTGACTGCCACATCCTTAAGGCTATTGGGCATATGGTGCTAGACCCATATTGTTATAGACTAACTGCACTCAAGCATGGTGTGGTCAAATTATTGTTATAGACTAACTGCACTCAAGCATGGTGTGGTCAAAATATTGCTATAGACTAACTGCACTCAAGCATGGTGTGGTCAAAATATTGTTATAGGACTAACTGCACTCAAGCATGGTGTGGTCAAAATATTGCTATAGACGAACTGCACTCAAGCATGGTGTGGTCAAAATATTGCTATAGACTAACTGCACTCAAGCATGGTGTGGTCAAAATATTGTTATAGGACTAACTGCACTCAAGCATGGTGTGGTCAAAATATTGCTATAGACGAACTGCACTCAAGCAAGGTGTGGTCAAAATATTGTTATAGACTAACTGCACTCAAGCAAGGTGTGGTCAAAATCACCCCGACCGCCGCCACTTCCTAAGACATTCCCTGGTACTGCTGTTTCCTATACATTGGCTGTCTTGTAGTTCATCCTGTATCAGTTAAGACAGTCCGTCGGTAGTTATTTATGTTTACAGTTATGTAACACACGCCCGTGTGTTGCCGGGGCCCATATCGGGGAGCAAAGAATAGTAACACTGTTGCCTACCATGCACATCGTAAGAGGCGACTAAGGAGGCTATGGTAACGTCGCCCTGCTTCTGAGTGAGTGCGTGGCGCGACACTGTGATCTGTGAATTTCGCGTGGAATGCTTTTACATCTGTTCGCAGTTTGTAGCGTGAACTGCATGTTCGGAACGATGGCGGCCGGCTGTTACTGGATTGACTGGTTTACCTTTTCGATTCACGAGTGCATTATTTCAGGGGACTCCTGGGAGTCGTCGCTGGAGCTACGGAGTTCGTGCTTGGTGCAGCGCTTTCGGCGGGTCGCCCTGTGAAAAGAGACAAGAGCCATGTGAGAAACTCGGGTCAATGACTGGTGACTGCCGGTTCCATCGACGATGAACTGTAATTTTCGTGGATGACTTTTGTGTTGGCGTTCTGGCAGCAGCATTATGCATAGTGTACCTGTGCAGGCTGTTGGATTGCCGAGACTCCAGTCTCTTCCACTTTTCACATTGGGCAGTGAGGAGCATTTTGTGTGATATTCACTGGCACAGGAACGGAGCATAATGGGGACGACCCGTTGCCGTGAAGTTGGAACCGCGACTAACTAACTAACCAAGTTATGTAACACACATAATCAAGAATACATAACCTACACAATCGAGATTATATAACCTAAACAATCGAGATTATATAACTTAAACAGTCGCGATCGCATAACGTGCACAATGGGGACTATATAATATGTACAATAAGGATCTCAAACATATAATCACAAGATTATACTTTTTCTTCTTCTTCTTCTTCTTCTTCTTCTTCTTCTTCTTCTTCTTCTTCTTCTTCTTCTTCTTCTTCTTCTTCTTCTTCTTCTTCTTCTTCTTCTTCTTCTTCTTCTTCTTCTTCTTCTTCTTCTGCTGCATGCGTGCGTGTGTGTGTGCGTGCGTGCGTGTATGCATGTAATGCATGCATGCGTGTATACGAGGGAGTTTATTTGTGTGTTGTTGAGTGGGTGCATAACTGCGAGAGTTTGTGCAAATGATTAAGTGTGTGTGTGTGTGTGTGTGTGTGTGTGCGTGTATGCATGCATGCGTGCGTGTGTGTGTGTGTGTATGCATGCATGTAATGCATGCATGCGTGTATACGAGGGAGTGTATTTGTGTGTTGTTGAGTGGGTGCATAACTGCGAGAGTTTGTGCAAATGATTAAGTGTGTGTGTGTGTGTGTGTGCGTTTGTGTGTATTTATCTGTGAATGTGCGTGTGTACGTGTGTCTGCCCGTCTCATAACATGGTGATATGCATTATTTATGTTTACAAAATTCATTTGACAATGTTCTTTTCGTGTGTGAATATGACATGCACAATTGATGAACGAAAAAGGAGTGATTGGAAAGACCAAATGTAAGACGGGCCTGCGTGCCCAATTTGTGACGCTTTGAAAATAAAGTACGTTGGTTCTCCTCCTCCACCTCAGAAAAGACGTTGGCACTAGATCGGACATACATTGAGATAAAACATGAGAATAGTCTAACTAGAAATACCATCGTCTGGAACCTGCAGGGCTAAAGAAATAAAGGAAGACCTAATTATTCACGTTGAAGAGAAGTAGAGACAGAAACAATAGCACAAGAATGGGGATAAGGGGCAACAGAAGAAGACAGAATTCAGCACAACACCGCACTCACACTGTTTGCTACTCAAATACAACACTCCTTTGTAGTAGATTCATTAGAAGAGGCCACAAAATGTGACCAAGGAGCTCGACGGATGGATACAAAAAAATTAGTTACATTCCACGTTTTAATCGAAGTCAACGGAACAAAAACAACAAAGCTATTAAAATATTTACAGGAACAACTCATATGTGTATTTCCCTAGCCGCTTGTCCAATCTAGGAAAATGAAAACTTAATAAACTGAGCACTTTATTTTCCTGAATTGGAAGTAAATATTTGTGTTGTTCGTTTATAAATATTTAATCGTTTTATTTTTGCTGTCCCGTTGTTAAAGACTTCAGTTTTCGGCCTGAATCTGTGTAAAAAACCAAAAAAAAAAAAAATTATGTCCAACTTCTCGGTCATATTTTGCGGGGTTTTTTCTTCTTTTCCTCACGCCGTTATAAGCTGGGTATCAGCAAACGCCTTTTATTGATACGATTTAGAAGAGGCTTTGTCTTGAATCCTATAACGCCTGCCTAAAAGAATTCTGTTGTTTGCTAGCTATTTTCAAGGGATTAGCTTGAAGTCTCTGTGTTGATCCAACTGTCTCCGGGAGTCTCTGTGGCGAAGTGGTCAAGCCGTTTGACTCGTGCTCCGAAGGTTGTGGGTTCGATTCCGAGCACGTCCTTCGGTTTACGAGTTAAATGTTTCGGAGTCTCCTGTGGGTCGTCGCTAAAAGCTACGGAGTTCGTGCTTTGTGCGACGCTTTCCGCGCTGCGGAAAGAGACCAAGCCATATGGGATATAATGAAGTCGACCCTGTCGACTTTTAAGCGACTCTTTTTTAAGGGATTAGCTTTACAGGCTTAACAGTTAATGAAAATTTTAGACTAATGCTATTAATCGACGATGTGAGGCCAGAATGTGGCGCGGGTATTTCTAAACGTTGCGGTGGAAAACCAATGTTTATGACTAGTAACTTCTGTATGTTTGAGAAGAGCTGCCAACTTAACCAGCCGAGACCCAGTAAGAAATGGTGTTATCAGACAGTTGGATCAACACCTTGCGACACTTATATTGAAAGGCAGAAGATCAAATTGCTCAATAACACAAGAAGCGACAAGCACGTAGCAGTGCTAACAGAGAAAAGAAGCCAACAAACGAGAGAATGCGGGCCCCAGTAGGCCCAACCAAGGACCGGTCTTTACCAGGACCAGCACAAAACAAATCTATCTGACGAACAGAGCGGAACCAATAAAACCAGTAGCAATTAGGACTAACAATCCACACAACTACGGCTCTCAACAATAACCACCGCTGACGGAGCAGGTTAGACGAGACCGAATTTGGAATTTTTGTGTGTGGAAAATTGGAATTGGAATTGGAATCAAATTGCTCGGTCATCTCATTAGAAAGATAACGAGAGCAGGAAAGCACCCAAGAAGAAAATGGATTGATGACATCGAATACATCGCACATTCATGCGGAATGACACTATCCAGTGCCATCATTAGGGCGTTAGAACGTCAGCTATTTCTCCCCGTGACGCTTGACAACAAAAGTGGAAGATGATGATACTGAATTTCTATATAACATTTCTCCTCTTGGCAAGGGTTGAGGTATGTTGACAATGAAGTACCTAAAACGGTGTGCTGATTTAGAGGTAGTGGGTTCATTCCCTACACCGATCAGTTGGACTAAAATGTTGACTTCTCGTCCTTGACTTGGGGTCTTAATTTACAAGTACCTCAAAAGTCGGAGTGGGTTCGCCTGAGGGCGAGGGACACTAGTAATAAGGTAAGCTACACACAAAAATCAGTCCAGCACACTAGAAGTAATATCATGTGTATGGACTACTCTTGAGTTCAAAGGGAGGGAACGCAAAAAACCTCAATTCTGTGGATAAAACATCAGTCTGTTCGTAATCTCAGCCAGTCTGTATGTGGCGGACTCAAGCATGGCCTGGTTACATCCTAATGCAGTGGTTCTCAACCGGTGGGGAATTCCCCCCTAGGGAGGAATTTTGGGGTTTCCAGGGGGGAAATGAAGATTATTTCAAGATCGCGTTAATACAAGAACTGATTACTTGATATTGTTTTTCCCTTCATACTTTACCGTTCTGTACGTATCACCCTTCTGAAATTCATTTTATAACGTAAGTAGATCCGCAAATCACGTTTTATGTAGATGTCTAGACTTGTTTTAGTATGTGCTATTAAATTTAGCTTCAATTATTACGTATACTGTGTATGGGCAGGGTGGAATTTTTAGGGAGGAAATACGAAAGGGGGGGGGGAATGACGTTCTAAAAATATGGTGAGGGGGGAATGACGTCCTAAAAATATCGTGAAGGGGGGAACGGGCCAAAAAAGGTTGAGAACCACTGTCCTAATAGGTCTCTCCACAGATTTGACATTCTGGTCATATCCCGGTGGCTTCTAGGCTTAAAGAAGGGAAAGCAGCGATCTCCACAACCCGGTCCCCTTGGAGATCCTACTTTGGCACCGGGTCGGGAGAAACATATACGCACTAACTTTACTTCGATAGATGCAAGCCCTTTTCAGGCCGGAACGCCATTGCTTCGGACTTTATAGAGTTGAAACTCATTCTTTAAGGCGGGTTCACAGCCAACTAAGCAACCAACCAGCATGACATTTAATTTATTGTGAGTGGTTATAAGTTTGTTGTGTAACACTAGTGAAGTTTTTTCTTCATGCAAATAAGTGAAAGACAACAAAAGATGACATATTGCCCGCTAACTTGCCAACTTCATGCAGGTTTTATTATATAATCCTGTAGGATTGTTCTCTCTAATTGAGTTTCCATTCGCTGTTATTAGTAAGTACAGTAAAGGACCCGTTTACACGTCTTAAGGTTCATTAGGCATATATTACTAGACCCATTAAAAATATAGACCAATGGTCACTCGGTGGGTGATGTGGTCAGCACGACGCCGGCCGTCTTTACTTCCCTAGACACTTCCAGGTACCAGGTTTAGGCAGGGTCGACCTGGGAGCCCTGAAAATCCGTCTGGATGTGGATTCCAGCCCATGACCACTGGGCCCACAGAAGAGCATTCAACACCTACACCACCTCGGCTCCCACACCTGAGTTCGCGACTCTTTCTTCCTTTTGATTGTGTCCTTTCCGAACTAAATCTATGATGATACACGGAATGAAAACAAATATGACTTGGATAAAAAAAATACAAAGTTTGGTAAAAATGTATTGTAAACGCTTGCATCAGGAATGTTTAGAAATATCGATCTTCCGCCCTTGGAAAGTTAAACTCAGTATTATGTGACAGATAGAGATGAAACTATATTATACAGCAGGTAGAGATAAAACTGAAAATATAGTATATGTTAGATCGAGATAAACCTGAAATTGTATTAAATTGCAGATAGAGATAAACCAGATTCTACAGAGTGTTCGTAGTCTCACTACACTTTGTATGTAGAACAGCTGTTTGTTGGAGAGTATGTTCTCCGTCTTGCAAACAGAAAACATAATCTCCAACAAACAGCTGTTCTACATACGAATTGTGGTGAGACTTTACAAACACCTTTTATATTGCAAGGTAGCTAGAGATAAACCTGAAAGTATACTACATGGTAGATCGAGATAAACCTGAAATTATGTTATATAACATATATAGATAAACTTGAAATCTATTTTATATGGCAAGTACAAATACATCGGAACTCAGTATTATGTCGCAGATATAGACAGACCTAAAAACTATATTACATGGCAGATAGAGATAACCAAAACACTATATTATTTCACAGATAGAGACACATCATAACACTATATTACATCACAGATAGAGATAGAGACAAACTAAAACACCCCCCCCCCCCCCACCCACACACACACACACACACACACACACACACACACACACTCACTCACTCACTCACTCACTCACTCACTCGTACATCAGATATATAGATACACCTGATCACTATATTACATCATACATAGACATAAACTTCAACACTATATTACATCGGAGATATCGGAAATAGAGATAAACCTCAACACCATATTACATCGGAGATAGAGATAAACCTCATTACTAGATTACATCGGAGATAGATATACACCTCAACACTAGATTACATCAGAGATAGAGATAAACCCCAAGACTAGATTACATCAGAGATAGACATACACCTCAACACTAGATTACATCAGAGATAGACATACACCTCAACACTAGATTACATCAGAGATAGACATACACCTCAACACTAGATTATATCAGAGATAGACATACACCTCAACACTAGATTACATCAGAGATAGACATACACCTCAACACTAGATTACATCAGAGATAGACATACACCTCAACACTAGATTAGATCAGAGATAGACATACACCTCAACACTAGATTACATCAGAGATAGACATACACCTCAACACTAGATTAGATCAGAGATAGACACACATCTCACCACTTGATTACATCAGAGATAGTTACACCTCAACACTAGATTACATCCGGATTACATCAGAGATAGACATACACCTCACCACTAGATTACATAAGAAATAGAGTCAAACCCCCGGGAAGGTTAACTTGGTCAACAAACAACCCACGAAGTCCTATGTGTCAGCCGAAAAGAGCAACTATCGCAGCTCTGCTGTAAACAGCGACAACGCAATTATGCCTAAAACCACCCCCCCCTCCCCCACCCCACCAACCCCATCTGGGACGAACCAATCAGAAGAGGTAAACAGGATCTGTATATTGTAAAAAAAAAAAAAAGTCAAGGCCACTTTTGCACGCATTAGCATTGAGCATATGGTACTAGACCCATATTTCTATAGACGAAGTCGGTACTCGGTGGGTGATGTGGTCAGCATCGTACCGGCCGCCAAGATATTTCCTGACACCAATGTTAAGTTGGGTGGATCTGGGAGCCCAGGTCAGTTTTAACAATTCGAATCCTCTGTATATTGTATGATATCCTGTATGAGTACCAGACAACTTAATGGACAGTAAAGACGGCCGGTGTCACATTTCCCACATCAGCACCAGCCATCGACTGCGGGTTGGTCTAAAATATGGGAAATTGTACTTACTAATCCTTATGGCATGAAACGGGGTCGTGTACTTAATGAATCTTTAAGACTTAGTATATTGTCACTTGTTGGTACTTATAATAATGTCTTAGTTTTCAATTGCTGTTTATGTCTGATTAAAAGTTGTGAATGCTGAATTAGTTTTGTCAGAGATTAATTTCTTATATCAAGCTGTTAAGAGATGTACTGTAGATGCTAAATGGTGTCCATTGCTACCAGTAGGGCGTCCGATGTTTCCTTACCGTGTTTGCTATTATAAACAGAGCTTAGTGTTGTATTTTGTTTAATTTAATTTATGCTTATTATTATGTTGCTGCTGAGTCATATATGATGCTGTATGTTTTTTCGTGCAGTAAACAACTTTTTTTTCTCATGTAGCGCAACTTGGAGATGCCTGTGTTATCTCCTTTCAACACCTTTTACCGCCCTTTTTGCTTCTAGCCAATGCCTACTCAGAACCACACCAGGGTCTGCATCTGTTCCCCATTACGATCTGTGTTAATGGGTGTTCACACTTTAGAACTCCCATGCAGTATCACTTTGTTGCACAGCCAGATGTATGTTTGATTGAAACTGCCTACAATTGCTTTACAGCAACCTGTTGAGTTGGCAGGGGCGTTGAAATGAAACAATTGCAATGCTATTTTTACACCGGATGTCGGGTAATGATACAGGAAATGCAATTTTAAAATCTTAACTTGTATTGTTCTGACAAATGGCCGCTTGCAAATGCCGTCTTTTATAGGTCATGAGCACTTCCTGTCACCTTGTCACACCGTATCACTGAAATGTTAGTATGGTAAATAGTGTGCATTGTCAGAGCCGTTTGATGACAAACCTCACAACGCCAGATATTCGTGATAATATATGATTTAATCTTTGGGATACAAATCCTCACAACACCAGATATTCGTGATGATATATGATTTAATCTTTAGGATACAGGAATGGAGCCAATGTGAAACACGTCAATGCATTTAAGTATTTGGGTACTTTAATAACAGATGAAAGATGTTTTAAGGAAGTTATATGTATAATAATAGCCCAAGCACAATGAAGAATATTCTCTGCAATTTATCTTGGTCAACCGAGGTGATGAAATAGAGTTTTTTAATAGCTATATTGAGCAACTCCTAATGTACGGAAGCGAATCATGGACAAGTAGCAGGCACGTGGGGAATTATGTGGAAGCGGCTGAGATGTTATTGTATAGAAGAATGACGAGAACACCATGGGCGGAGAGAAAGAGAAGTGATGATATTTTGAAGAAAAAAAAAATTTACTCACAAGGAGAACTGGTTACTCGCATCAGAAGAAAGAAGAAGACAGCCTGTATTATTTCGACAGGTCATGAGTATGTCATCACAAAGAGAAAGTTGAAGGGGAGGAGAGGCAGGGGGAAACCACAAGAGAAAAAAAAATGCTGGACAGTTTGATTTCATGGCCACGAGGAACGTCGGATTCGGAAATGACTAGCGGCACAATAGACAGAAGACCGTGGACAGATATGATCATCAACGGTACTCCGTTTGGACTATAAGAAGCATCTTTATGATTTGCGTAGATCCGTGGCAAACACTATTGTCGTGATTATAGTATTTCTTTTCGAAGCGATTGCTGTAAAAGTATTATATTTGCCCAGTGCACAGTTTAAACAATATTAAAAAACATGGCACAACACCAGCAAACACAAGTAACATTGTTGAGAACACACATCTTTTTCGTGGCAACATTCGGGTGTGAGTCATTGACCATTTTGAAATAACTAAAGAAGATATTCCATCCATCCATCATGTGCCATGCCGATAAGCGTGGGCGGTCATGTTCTGCCATCTCACTCGATCACCAGAGTCGTGGATCAACTCCGTGTTCCTGTCACGACCATGCCACGTGGCCAAGCCATCCAGGTATTTAATTCTTGGTCTTCCCCTCGGTCTGTTCCCTTCGATCTTGCCAGTTGTCACCAAGTTCTCCAAGTCATTTTTTCTCATAACATGCCCAAACAATTTTGACTGTCTACGTCTAATTTCTCTAATCAGTTTACGATCTTCATTTGTTTCTTGAAGGACTTGTTCATTGGTTTTTCTCTGTCCATGGTATTCTCTGCATTTTCTTCAGAAACCACATTTCTACAGCCATTAGATGTTTTTCAGCTTGACTGCTCATTGTCCACGCTTCACATCCATATAAAAGTACAGGTTCTATGTAGCACCTCAACACTCTTATTCCCGTTTCAATTGATATCTTTTTATTGGTCAGTATGTTTGTCATCTTGCAAAAGGCTACCTTCGCAATGGCAATTCTTGTTTTAATCTCTTCAAGGCATCTCCCATCAGATGTTATGACTTAAATTTTATAGAAAAGTTCTGAGAATTTTGTGCATTAAGAAGAAGAAACAGACTGCAATTCTACAAGATCTGAACATGGAATACATTGAGCTCACAAACAGCATCTCTTCGCGGAGTCTGACATGCTGTGGCCATTTTAAACGTTATAGTTGTTTGGAAAGACCAGTGATGGAAGGCGTGGTTCCTGGGAGAGACAGAGATTGACCAACAGACAGATGGACATAGCCCATTACAGACACATTGAGCATGAACATGCATGAGGCAGAAGAACTGGCAAAGGATCGAGAATGTTTTCGGCGGGCCTTGGTGAGAGCGACGTTATGTAAAGGACTTGCTGATTGATGATGGCACACTGTAAGAGACTAGTTCAACACCAGAACCGTGCTGGTAGAACAGAATCTGCCACTGCTGAACACCCATCATCCTGGTGATGTAGCACACTTACCAGTATGCATCTGCGGGTGTTTATAAAGTGAGCCTCCCATATCATATAATGCAATCAGTTATTGGGTCATCCATCAGTGAATGAGTGTCAAATGTGAATAACTAAAAGCTAGTTAGTAATGAATCAGACAAGAGAAGTAATGGCCGCAGCAAGATATGACAGTAGAAAATAAAAACAGATAAGTGCGTATAACTCTTGCGAACAAGTGAGAGATAATAGACGCTGGCACTGTGTACACACTGCTGTGTTTATTATCTCTTTTCGGCAGAAATTACACGTTCTTATCTGGTTTTATTTTCTGTTAGTGATGAAACTGGTCGCACCACCCCATAATGCTGTCATTTACTAAATGTGAAGTACTTATTATTTCACATCCCACGACAGTCCCTTTTTATTTATAAACCTATACACGGATGACAGTTAATTTTTGCAGTTCTGATATTTTCCATGCCATTGCGATTTTATAATTTACAGTTATGCAGCTCCAGTAGATTCCTTTAATCGGCATGTTTCTATATAGTATTTAGAAGACATGGCTTTGTCCCTACAAAGTATCATTTACTGTAATTGCATAAATAGTACATTTTTGAAGGACCCTAGTTATATATATAGATTCTTGCTTGTAGAGAGTTCTACACTTTTGAGATAAATTACAGTGATTCCATCATGCAGATACATGTAAAAAAAAAAACAATGTCTGTTTCAAGGAGCATGCATAGTCTGCACTTACATTGTTTCTCGAACCAATGAGTCTAGTAGATTGAAGTCTGCTCAAGGCTGAATTAAATTTTTTTTCCAGTAGTCATATCCATCTTTTAAGATTGGTGGTCCTCACGTTTATCCCAGTAATTGTTTGTCATCGTATGTCAGTTCGGCGTCGGACAATTTGAAAGTTTTTAACAGTCATCTTCGTTTTTTAAAACGTGGTCTTCACATTTATCCCAGTAATTATTGGTCAGTTTTTGTCTGTTTATTTATTTATTTATTTTTTTTAATAGTCAGCGTATGTCAGTTTGACATTGTACAGTTTTAAAGTGTTTTTATTTTTTTAAACATCTATCTGTCTTTTAACTTTGCCGAAACTAATTCACTTGGGTTAAGTGTCAATGGAACAGTGGCTTTCAAAACAATGTATTATTACCTTAGTGAATTTGAACAAAGACTCCTGAAATAAAATATTGAATGATTCCCTGTCTGGCATATTTCCATGTATCTCGTCAGGTGCCTATACAGAGTTATATATAAAGTACAGTAAAACTTTGATTAACCGTCACTCGTTTAACCGACATTTTCTGTTATCCCTCATCGTCTAAACAAAAAAATTACGCCAGAAGAAGTAACAGATTGGTTGGAATATGACAAACTGGATGAAGGCTTTGAAATTTTGAACGATGATGAAATTGTTTCTAGTGTGACTACCATTGACGAAGAAGAAATTAATATCGATGAAGGGTCAGTTCTTATTTTTTTTTAAAAACTTACAACTAGCCACTCAGAAGCAGAAACAGTGTTATCAAAGTGCATCGATTGGTTTGAAATGCAAGAGTAGGTAAATGCAACACAGGTCCTACTGCTTCGTAAGATACGGAACATCGCCGCGCAGAAAGCTCGAGCCTCAAAGACAGAAGGAGATGACAGATTATTTTAAAGTAACATAGGTTTATAGTATTAAATGCATTTCTGTACATTACTACTCTTATATTGAAGTTTACATTGATCGTTTTGTAAAATTAAATACAATATGTATGTAGTATTAACTTTTAAAGGTTTTTATTTTCATTTTCGTCCCAAGCCCTCAGTGAAATCACGTTATATATCGTATAAATACGCCGGTCTCCGTGGCCAAAGGCTTGCGAATGCGGTTCGTGAGCTGCTTACCAGGCGTTCGAAACGCAGCCGCGACCGATTTATGCACCAGACCGTGTCACGTTGTGTTATAACGTGTTGGTATGGGAGCCGGTCGTTCAGAAAGCAATGGCAAACTACTGAACGTAAAAACTTGCCTAGTACATCAACAGCAGCTGAAAAATGCTGGTGTTTTCTGCAACGTCCTGTAAGGGATAATTTTGTTACGTATCCCTTATGGGACGTTGCAGTCAACACCAGCATTTTCAGCTGCTGTTGATGTACTAGGCAAGTGTTACGTTCAGTAGTTTGCCATTGCTTTCTGAACGACCGGCCCCTATACCTTTTTTTCGAAAAAACCAGCACCGCTGTGTTTCGAACCCGGTATACGGGCTCACAAACAGCGTTCGCAAGCCCTTAGCCACAGAGTTATATTAAGAGATTTATGATATCCGTCTATTCGGATATCCGTCACAGCCCTGGTCCGGACGGTGACGGTTAATCGAATTTCTACTGTAATGTGAAATAAAATGAATGATACTTTGGCGACGATGTACATCATATTTCAGCCAAAGTATCATTCATGTTTTTCATATTACTTGATATAGAACTCAGCAGCATGCACTTCACGAGATGCAGCGAAATGTGCCTGGCAAGAAACCGTGCAATATAGTGTTTATGGCGTCATTGTTCAAATAGGAACACGGGCAGCCCCAAACACACATGACGACGTTCCTCTATTACCTTATCAGTGTGAAATTTCATTGATTGCCTTACAAGGGACAGTAATTCTGGTTATATATACATTTTGTTAAATGGAATTTATTTCGTTGAGTCACATCTCTTGTGCATCTTTGCACTTGATGACGTCGGTGCTATGTTCTAAAGTGCCACACCATTGTTATGTGATGCCTTGTCCAGACAGAGAGAGAGAGAGAGAGAGAGCTCTCTCTCTCTCTCTCTCTCTCTCTCTCTCTCTCTCTCTCTCTCTCTCTCTCATAACATGACAATATGCTTTGTTTATATTCAAAGCATTAATTTAACAATGTTTTTTCTATGTGAATGTACCATGCACAATAGATAATTGATGTATGAGCTATTAGTGGTTGGAAGGGCCGAATGTAAGACTAATTTATGACCCTTTTGTTCGAAACACGAAGAAGAGTGTTCTTGATCCACTCTCTAAATTTATCACTGTTCATCTATGGGTGATAACGGGAGTATCACCTTTTGTCTGTCGACTTTGAAAAGAAAACAAGTTCAGCATCCCCCGCCAATCCAGTACCACTGCTACACTTACCCATTATGCCAGCTGCCTGCATGGGCTATTTTTAAGCGTCGTCCTTTGCTACTTGTTGCATATCGCCTTATCGTTCCATCAACTGATAGCCATTTCTTTTCACTGGTATGGTGAGCATTGGTCCATGTCTGATCCCCCCCCCCCCACAAACACACACGCACACACACTATATCGTATCTATTCATTAGCATCATCATGTGCATTGCCAGCTGACGTAGGCGTTCATGCCTCTCCACAGATCTCGGTATTTGGTTTACTAGATCAACTCTGCTAATGATATTCCTCCATGCTACCGCCTCAGTCCATCCAGTATCATTTCTCTTGGTCGGCCTCTGCCTCTTTTATCCTTGGTCTTTCCAGTCGTCACATATTCTCCAATGCCTCTCTTCTCATCACACGACCAAAGAAAACTGTTTGTCTCCTTCTTAATGTTGAAGATAATGTTCTTTTCTCTTACTTCACGCAAATACTTGTTTCCATAGCTGCCTTATGCGGTTTTTTTACAAAAACCTTTTCCTCCCTTGTAATTCTGAAAGGTGAACTCTTCGCTGCCTCTACAGCAATAAGTAGCACGTGTTTTGTTGTTGCTTTTTTTCATTTTCTTTTCATTGTTCTCATACTTTTCATCTTTCCATTCTTCTCATCCCATTCTTATACCTTAATGAAGTCACTGTGATGTCTTCTCCGTAATTATATGTTGTGTTTTGTGTATGCATTTGTTTGCCGACGAAGGCTAGTCACCACAACGTCCTGTGTTCTCCGCAACAATGTTCTATAAAGCTGTATTACTTTGTATTATTTTATATTGTTTATAATTTTCCACAACGTATATTTCGATACATCTATTGACATTTTCCGTTCTCAGCCAAATTTCCATTTGGCCTAGAGTCACGGTTTCTTTAGGATCACACATTTTCGAAATGCCTCGTCGGACAACCTTTTAGTCAAAACTATATACGTGGGAGATTTAAATAAAAACCTTAAAAGTGTAATATAAATTAAAATAACCATGTCATAGTCTTTTAACCTGTCAATATTGTTGTTAAGGATGTCAAGAGTGTTAAGTCCTAGACATCACGGTGGAGACGAACACTGTGACGCCACAAGGACAGTTTAAAGATGGCCTCTCCACTTTTAACATTCACCAAAGGGGAGTTCTGTTATCCGTTTTTTGATCAGTGAAGGGGTGAAACCTATCGACGAATGAAAGTCTAGTATTGCGATGCATTCCTGTCAGTCCAGCAAGTGTATGAGTCGAGTAGGAAGTTTCAAAACGGCGTGACTTCTGAGACAGACTGTTCACTACCGAGTCAAACACACCGAGTTGTGACACCAGAATCGATTTTTCTACAGAAATTCAAGCACTTTATCGGCGCTGGAGGACTTACATTGAGCGCAGTGGTGACTACATCGAAAAATGATAATTTGTTCCTTACCTTTTCAGCTTATATTTTTAAAAATTTAAGGTTTTCACTTGAATCCCCCGCGTACATTTGGTTTTCGTCCTCCTTATTTTTCGTCTACTATGGAGATGAAATCCATATTCTTGAACCCAGCGTCAAAATGCCCGTCTACTTACAGCCACATCGTGCACTTTTCTCTTTTCTGATTTAAAAATGGAATTATAAACATATTCGTAGAAAATAAATCTGGGGGTGGAGAGAAAGAGCTTTCCTTTTGCCGTTCACTTCATATGCATACCCTATGTAGTAAGTGGTCAAAATCATCGTGTGCCATGCCGATAAGCGTGGACGGTCATGGTTCGTTATCTCACACGACCACCAGTCTCGGATCAACTCTGTGATCTTGTTTCGATTACGCCATGTGGCCAAGCCATCCATACATTTATCTCTTAACCTTTCCCTTCCTCTTTTCCCATCAATCTCGCCAAATGGCACCGAGTTTTCCAGCTTATTTCTCCTGATGATGTACCCGAAAATCTTGACTGTCTGCGTCTAATTTCCCGTATCAATTTACGGGTTTAATTTGTTTCTTGTAGGAATTTCTCATTTGGGTTTTCTGATCGCCCAAGGTACTCTTTACATTATCCTCAGAAATCACATTATCTTTGCCATGACATGTGTCCCAGCTTGTCTGCTTATTGTCCTTATTCCACATACACATACCGGTAACCGTATCTGTTCTGTAAAAAACTTCAACGCTGTTTTTCACATTGCAATTCACAGCTTTTTATTGGCGGGTATTGTTTTTCTTGTTGCAAAAGGCTACATTTGCCACTGCGTTTCTTGTTCTAATTTCTACGTTTAGTTTAGTCGATGGATCAACATCACAGCACACGGGTGTAACCCATAAGTGCTCCGTTCTACTCCTAACTCAAACCTGAGTCCGGAGAAACGTAGCTCAGCGCACAAACTCCGTAGCACCGGCGAGGATCCTGAATTACCTTGGGTAGATTTTTAACTCGAAATTATGCCCGGGCAGCGCCGTTAGGCTACTCTTTTTCGATTTCCAACTGCCAAGGGATTTTTTTTACCTGCGCAACAATACACAGTAGCGTCCGATCTCACTACCCACAGACCAGGGGCAATTTTATTACTAGAAGTCCACGTGAAAAAAACTCCCGGTCCTTACCGGAGCTTGAACCCGGGACCTCCAGTACTCGAGGCGGACACCATACCTCGAGACCACGCAGCCCCCCTTTTGTGGGGGTGACTGTTATGTGATGAATATTTTCTTATAATAAATGGGGAAGGGGGGGGGGCTGTTCCAACTGTATGGCCAGTTAGATCTGTTCTTGAAATGAACACAAGACCTTAAATGGCATATCCGCTGTATATTGTCTGATTGCTTGTACATTCAACGTCAAGTTCAAACCACTATTTAAAGAGTTAATCGTGTTATCAATAGAAGCAATGCTACCAGACAAAAACAAAATATAATCGGTTGAAGTGATATTAGAATGCCAGTTATTATAACAGTCATAAGATGTCATAAGATGTCTCACATTTGATTGCGTAAGATGTCTTACAATTGATTGCATATATACGTTTCTTGTGTTTAAATGTCAACCCCGAGGCCATGAAAATAACATGAGAAATAAATGCACAGTATTGATGCGAACTCGGTGGTAGAAGAATGTCTGTAATGCAGTAATTGAAGGATGGCACTGAAACAAACCACGTATTTGTGACACGTTCTTCCATCCATTCAGATGTGTCAGAGTTCAGAGTCTTGTTCTTGTGCTTCTTGTTCTGTTAATTCTTGTTCTTGATCTTGTTGCTGTTCTTCGTATTCTTGTTTTTGTTCTCCATGCACTTGTTGTTGTTGTTGTTGTTGTTGTTGTTGTTGTTGTTGTTGTTGTTGTTGTTGTTGTTGTTGTTGTTGTTGTTCTTCTTCTTCTTCTTCTTCTTCTTCTTCTTCTTCTTCTTCTTCTTCTTCTTCTTCTTCTTCTTCTTCTTCTTCTTCTTCTTCTTCTTCTTCTTCTTCTTCTTCTTCTTCTTCTTCTTCTTCTTCTCCTCCTCCTCCTCCCCTTTTTTATTACGCTTTATAGCCGTTCGACTGCACATATATTTCTGAAGACTGATTAATTATCTTGTCCACCTACTCTGGTATATGTTCAGCTACTCGATCTGCTAATTGTTGTCCACTTCTACCCATGTAAGTTGCTTGGCACTCCCACTGGAAGTGATAAATGCAGTATTATTTTAGTATACGGAAATAATGTGCGACAAATTTGTGCAAACAGAAAGAGCTCGTGTTAGATTTGAAATGACCGTGGGGATAACACAAGTTCTACATTCAAACAATACCCGTGACTATGTGTTTTAATTTTTTCAACTTAAGTATTATTCATTTATTCACATTATATTATATATAACTCTACAGTATAAACCTGCCGAAAAGGTCGCTTAAAAGTAGACAGGGTCGACTTCACTGCACCAGGATTTTATCCCATATGGCTCAGTCTCTTTCCGCAGCGCGGGAAACGTCTCACCAAGCACGAACTCCATCAGAGAAACTGGGGAAACAACGAAATGTTCAAAGACCTAACGGTAATGATCAGAAGCGTTAGAACTAAAACAAATACTATAAAAGACATGCGCGGAAGAATACTAACGTGTCTGCACCTGACGAGATGCAGCGAAATATGCAGGGTGATACATCGTGCAACATATTGTTTGTTTCTTATGCTTTTAAATGCACTAAGGGAACACTTTGGTTTGAACTATATTATTCTTTCCTCTATCCTCAGATCTTCAGCATCTCTCATCTCACAGTTCCTAAATGGTAAGTCATTATCGTTGTCCAGTGGCATGTCCTGTGCAAAACATTGCCAGCTTAACAGTCCTTGGAAATTCCTCTCTGTCATAAGCCTGTCTGTCTGTCCACTGCTGTCGTCATGTGTAAATGATCTATCACTGCTTGAACATATCTACTTCGTGGATTTTATTATCGACTTGCCTGGTACTTACAAAAACGGATCGACTCGTTGCATTGGGTTTTATCCCACATGGCTCGGTCTCTTTCCGCAAGGTGGTCTGCTGAAAACGTCGCACAAAGCATGAACTCCGTAGCTCCAGCAACGATCCCCAGGAGTCTCCGGGGAAAAATGCACTCGTGGACCGAACGACGTAGCCTTGAATCGAACCCATAACCATCGGAGCGGGAGGCAGACGGCTTGAGCACTTCACTACAGAGACTCCCTCCTTGGTACTTCAGTGGGTAAGTACTTACTAGAATACCGTGTTCTCCTTCGAGAGTCCAGAGTTCGAATCCTCCATAAGGTGTGGATTTTTTTCTTCTGTCGGGGAGAGGGGGGGGGGGGGAGGAAAACCCTAACCTGCACAGTTCGCGACCACTGCACTAGCCAGACGGCCTTAATTCCTCAGGCTCAAGACCCCCCCCCCCCTCCACCACCCCTATAGACAGTAGATGACCGATGACTTAACATATTGTTGATGTCTGTATCGTTGGTGGTATTGTTGTTGTTATTGTTGTTGTTGTTACTTTTCTTCTTATTCATATTTGCTTATACCCAGTGAACATTTGATTACATCTTCTGTAAAGTATCTTCTGTGTTCTTTGTTGTAACTTTAGGAAGTCTTTTTTTTTTTTTTTAAAATTCGTGCTGATGCATGTCAGGCTCCACTAACACTGTAACTCAGATACCTGTATACGTTATCATCAAGTTGATTCATTGTTCGTTTATTAGAGCCATATAATGCTAAAGAGGTATGACATTAGCGTAGTTGAGAGGGAGCTGGGCTGATATTGTCATCGGCGCGTCTGGAGAATCAGGCCCGTGTTCTTTTCCCCTTTAACCAGTTAGGCTAAGTCTTCCAGGTATTTTCATGAACACATGACCAAAAGCAGAGGTCAGCGGGGCTCAGAGGTTTAACACGCTAGCGCTTAAACTTTCTTCGCTCTGACGGTGGCGTAGCCTATCTTTTTACACACACAGGTCAGTTGGACTTAATTGTTGACTTCTAATTCAGAAAGCAATGGCAAACTATTGAACGTAAAATTGCCTACAATATGAACCTAGAGTTGATGACAACGTCCTGCAAAGAACATGTAACATTTGTAAATCGCCAAGGTTAATGGTTTGTAATCAGTCTGTCTTCACGCATTCTTGATCGTCATCATTATCAAGTGGCATTCCCGCATTAACGATCGTCAGTAATGATTCTCCCACATCCTTTGTCATGTGTATTCACGGTGCCCACACACGGGCTCCTCGTAGTAAATGTTTTGCGTATCCTTTTACAGGACTTAGCTGTCAACAGCAGCATCTTTCAGCTGTCTGCTGATCTCTTGGCAAGATTACGCTCAGTAGTTTGCCATTGCTTTCTGAGCGGCCGGCTCAGTATCCGCAAGTCACGAGCGGGGGTCGAACCACCTCAGTTCACGCTCCGCTGCGAGACTCTGCGTGATAAACGGGATTACAGAGAGAAAGTGTTGTAACCCCACAGCCAGAGAGACCGGCCTCCTCGTAGTACATCTGTTGATATTATCCACCTACGTGTTGCATTGGCTTTGTTTGTTTTGTGCGTTTCTCCTCCACTTTTCCTTCCAGCAGACTCTTTGTTGGCGGAATCGAACTTTTAAAATTGACCCTCTCTCCCAGGTCGACCCAGCTTTCCAGGTCGACCCAGCTTTCCAGGTCGACCCAGCTTTCCAGGTCGACCTAGCCTAAATATGAGTACCAGGAAGTAACTTGGGAAGTAAAGGCGGCCGGTGCAATACTGATCACATCACACACCGACAGCTGTTAGCAACCTCTTCGGCTACCATGGTAAGTGGGTACCCTGCTCTGTGGTACTCAGGCTAACAGTACATGGCGCCCCCAGAAGTGCCCACTTGTATCCGGTGGAAACTTCAAATCTATTACAAAGACAATAACGTACACTCAGTTAAAGATAACGTCTTCTTCCCCCCCCCCTCCCAATTTACCTTAGTAAGTGTTGGAAAGGGGGGGGGGAGGGCAGATATAAACGTCTTTGATGCACTCTTTCTAATGCTCTTTGTAAGCTAGTATTCATTTCTCTAAAGTTGTTCTTGATACCATCACTTCATCCTTTACGCGGTCTCCCCCTTGCTCAGTATCCATTATATTTCTTCAATGTGTCTGTTTGTGGCAGATGGTACCAGGACATTTCTTGTGAGGTGGCCAAACCATTTCATCTGTTGTTATTTAAAGTAGTGTGAGATGGCCAAACCGTCTTTGTGCTAACTAAAGTGTCCTAACAGAGGAATAGGAGAAACAAGAGGTAACGTTCTATGTTGTTGCCAGCTCACAGTTGTGTGAAGCTGTTGGTGTATTTGTGTCATATCCATTCCCCCACTTATGACTATAGATATGCCAGTTCGCTAGTTTACACGACATAATGAAATCACAACTGAATTTGTTTTGCACAGTCAGTCGGTGAACTATCTCTATCGCCAAACAGTAAATGTCTTACTTGTCTTTGTACATTCACTAATGAGAATTTTGATCTCCACGCAGAAGTAAGATAATCTTACAGTAAGATATACATTGAGATGGAATGGAAATCATATACTACAACGGAGATAGACGGTTCATGTTAACAATGTAATATTGATTATTTAGAAAGCACATTTTAAGAAATAAATGTGTCATATATTATTAAGTGAATTCAGAAACAGAATACAGCTGTACATTATTTCCCGCTTAAAATACGGTAGATCTAGTAGAAGAAAAATATTGACATTCTACATGATCTGAACATTGAAGAAAACTGGCTAATATCACGGCGAATGAATGTTTTTTTTCCCCCGCATATCCTATTTACAAACCTTTGAGAACAAAGTTTTAAGACGCATCTTTGGACCCAGTAGGGATACACAAAGTGGAAAGTGGAAAAGAAGAAGTAACAAAGACATTTATGATCTGTTTAAGTCCCCGCTAATCACTGGTATCGTGAAGGCTAATAGACTGCAATGGTTGGGGCATATAGAAAGAATGGAAGATAATAGGGAAACAAAACTCGCTTACATTCGGGAAATAAATGACCGTAGACCCCGAGGTAGACCAAGAAGACGGTGGAGAGATAATATATATATGTTGTGTTGTTTGTCCATTAAGAATGATGATGACCATTCATTTCATCCAGTGGGGTTGAAAGTATGGAGCCGTGAGTTTTAAGATGGCCGATGAGACCTATTTTGGCTCGAAATGTTCTTTGACAATGTGGACAAAGAATGCTTGACGTTTCTGGAGGAGGATTTTCTGCAGTGGTTTTTCTGTTGTCTTTTCTTCACAGCTCTTGCAGTCCTGGTTGCCTCACAAGTGACTGCACCCTTGCGTAATGATGTACGCCACGAATTTCGGTCTCTGGCTGCAGTCTCCTAGGTGTCATGATTAATTCCAAAAGCATTCAGTGAGATTTTCAGAGTGTCTTTAAAGCGTTTCCTCTTGCCGCATTGGGAGCGTTTACCACAACGCAACTCGCCGTAAAAAAAATTCGTTTAGGGAGCCTGTGATCTGGCATGCGAGTCAAGTGACCAAATACTTTATCAATATTAAACGTCACAGTCTTTCGGGAAGATTAATTCGGTCAATAAACGCCCGAAGACGTCGGATGTGAGGGCCATAAGGCTCAAATATCGTGGCTCATCTGTAACCAGGCCACAACGCAGTTAAGTCAAAAGCAAACATTTCGGACGAACGAAGAAGACAAAAAAATGTCACTGTGGCTTGGAAAGATCAATGATAGAAAGCATGTTTCCTGGAAGTAGAGGCATGGGTCAACCACCGCGAAGATGGACACAGTACTTGTGGACACACTGGGCACGACAATGCACGGAAAACTGCCAATATGACAACTGGCAAGGGATTGAGACGGTATCTTTTCGCCGGACTATGATGAGAACTACCGTTCTGCAAAGTGCCTGCCTATGACGAGAACTGCCGTTCTGCAAAGTGCCTGCTATATGATGAAAACTACCGTTCTGCAAAGTGCCTGCTATATGATGAGAACTACTGTTCTGCAAAGTGCCTGCCTATAATGAGAACTATCGTTCTGCAAAGTGTCTGATATATGATGAGAACTACCGTTCTTCAAAGTGCCTGCTAATGATGATGATTCGATTTCAACCTTCCCCCTACCTAGTTCAACCTCAAAGAGAAGTTATAGTAGGGTCCATCACCGGCTCAGAGTGATAGCCATGTGACTAGCCAGCTACCAAAGCAGCTACCCATTGTTTTACCCTCACAGTCCTATTAATCCGAAGGTGATTCTTGTCCGTATGGGGTAATGGACTGTCGTGATGATTAATATTTTCGGCTTTTTTTAAATTCTGATACACATCAGGACTATCCCCAGAGCTGAGGACTGCCCTGTGTGACATTAGAGAGGAGGAGATAATGAGCTCTACTGAGTTATTGTCCGTGACCGTTGTACGACGCTGGGTCGATGGGTAGACGTAGTGGACCCCTACCCCCTCCCCATATTATTGTATTTAATTGGGTTACTGTGGTGATAGATGGTGAACTGTGACGATGACAGATTACCTGTGCCGATACCTGAGGTGATCTGTGGCTATAAAAGATCATCCATGACAATAAACGATTACATGTCTAGATAAAGGAATTTTTGTGTGTGTTCGCATATCCTTTACAGGACACCGCTGTCAACATCAGCATCTTTCAGCTGATTGTTGATTTCTTGGCAAGATTACGCTCAGTAGTTTTCCATTGCTTTCTGAGCGACCGGCTCAGATACCCCTAAATTACCAACGCGGAGAGAACCGCTACTAATTTTCGCGCACGTCACGTTACTCACGAAAGAATACGGGATTACGGAGAAAAGATAAAGGATAGCATGTGTTAATAAAAGATGTTCTATGGTGATAACAGATGTTCAGTGGCAACAAAAGATGAGCTGGCAACAAATAAAATCATTATTTTGGTTGACAAAGGCAACATTGCATTTTGACTGATTATGAGAGAAAATTATTTATTAAAAACAAGAACAGAGAAAATATCCGGACTGAAAATACACTTAAGAAAGTTTGTTTTTTCCATACCCCTTACAGGACGTTGCAGTCAACATGAGCATTTTCAGCTGCTGTTGATGTACTAGGCAAGATTACGCTCAGTAGTTTGCCATTGCTTTGGGCCTACATACCCCATAAGTTACCAACGCGGTGAGAACCGCTACCGATTCTCGCACAGGCTACGTTACTCACGAGAATATACGGGATTACGGAGAAAGACGTTAACACCTAGGCCAGGGAGACCGGCCTTAAGAAAGTCATCATCAGGTGCCGTGCCGGCTGGCGTAGGCGTTCATGGCTCTCCATAGATCTCGGTCTTTGGTTTTCTGGATCAACTCTGCTGCTGATATTCCTCCATGCCACCGTCTCAATCCATCCAGCATCACTTCTCTTGGTCTACCTCTGCCTCTCTTCCCCTCGATCTTTCCAGTTGTTACGATGTTCTCCAATGCCTCTCTTCTCATCACATGACCGAGGAAAGCTGTTTGTCTCTGTCTTATTGTTGTATATAATGTTCTAGTTTCATTAGCCTGTTTCAGGCAGTCGTCGTTAGTTACACTGGCAGTCCAAGGAATTCGCAACATTCGTCTCAGGAACCACATCTCTGTTACTTCTAATTTCTTCTTAATTTGTTCATTTACATTCCAAGATTCACTGCCATACAGCAAAACTGTACCAAGAAAGTACACTATTAAAATATTATTACCTCGAGTTGGTAACATATACCGATAACATATATGTTAATTAAAATTATAACGCGAGTGAATATAATTACGATTTATTAAGAAAAAACTGTCATTTACTGCCAATATAGTACCTTGCGGTGTATGGCAGAGGGGTCTTTGAGCCTGAGGAATTAAGGCCGTCTGGCTAGTGCAGTCGCCGCGAACTGTGCAGGTTAGGATCCCGACAGAAGAAAGTTCCACACCTTACCGAGGGATCGAACCCAGGTCTCCCGAATGAGAGTACGGCGTTATAAGACATAAAAATATAATTAGTAAAATTATAAAATAACGTCTTGACCAGACATACATTTAATACAACGATAATGAAATGTACTAAGAGGGGAATAATAGCATACACGGGCATAATATGATGTATAGACGCAACCCAGTGTGCTAGCTGCTAGCAAAGTGAACTGGGAATAATTCTGAAACCTAAAATGTTTTAAAATGGCTTGACTGAAGTTCTGATGTGATTCCATAGTTATTCCATGGCTAACATGGGACCTGAAAGGATTAATTGCCGTGGGATGATAAATTGTCTTATTCAAACTTCCCGTAACAGCCACGGGCTTTTATAAATCGAACTATAGTTAAAATATCACTACCGTAGTTCCCTGTTTGCAACACTCCTTTAAATTGATATATAATACAACATATTAACAGGGACTTCCGGTCGCCAACATGGCGGTTAGGCGTTGAACCGTTAAGGCCTGTGGTGTGTTTATGCTTGCTGCTACGGTTTGCAATCGCATTTTCCTCATGTTGGACTGGTAGTACATGGTTCCGTCGCCCTGCTTCTGAGTGGGTGCGTGGGCGACACTGTGAGCTGTGAAATTCGCGGGGAATGCTTTTACATCTGTCCAGTACAGTGACCTGCATGTTCGGAACAATGGCTACCGACTGTTGCTGAATAGACTGATTTGCCTTTTCGGTTCACAAGTGCATTTTTCAGGAGACTCCTGGGTCGGCGCTGAAGCTGCGGAGTTCGTGCTTTATGCGACACTTTTGGCGGGTCTCCCTGCGGTAAAAGACCGAGCCATGTGAGAAAACCCGGGTCAATGAGGTCTTTCTGGTGACTGCCGAGTCCATCGACGATGAACTGTGGTTTTCGTGGATGAATTTTGTGTTGGCATTCTGGTGGTCGCATTATGCACAGTCTACCTGTGCGGGCTGTTGGATTGCCGAGACTCCTGCGTATTCCACTTTCCACATTGGACAGTGGGGAGCATTTTGTGTGATATTCACTGGCACGGAAACGGAGCATAATGGGGACGACCAGTTGCCGTGAAGTTGGAACCTCGACTAACGAACCAACCAACCAACCAACTAACCAACCAACTAACCAACTAACAACATATTTAACAACTTTTAAGTTAAACTGTGACTCACTCCTACTTCCAATTTCCCGCCATCCATTTTTGTTTGGTCCGAACCTACATTATGTTTGGCACCGAATCTGTTAAACTGTTAGTGGGCAAATAATAATCACACAGATGATAATCTGGAATCAGTAGATCACCATCATCAGGTGTTTATCATTAAGTGTCATCTCCGTATTGAATGTAGGCTGTAATGGATCTTCTACACTTTCGGCCTGCGTCTTCCTGGTGCATACATTTAGACTCCTTCCTGCCCATTTTTTTTCCTTTCTCTGCTGGTCCATGATCCGCTTCCGTACGTCAGAATTGGCTCAATATAGCTCTTAAGAACTCTTTTCCTATTTAGATTTTTGACACAGATAAATTGCCGAAAATATTCTTCATCTTGTGAAATGCTTATTTTGTTTAGGCTATTAGATATTGAACTTCCTGAATACATGAAGCTGTTATTAAAATACACACATACTTAATTATATTGACTTGTGTCAGACCCGCCTCTTTCACCTTGATGCTGCATTTGTAAAGACATGTTTTTCTGTAAAATTACCGTTTCTTCTGCTTTTCTGATATTCAGCCTAAGTCCTTTGTTTCCACTTGCATTTGCAATTATATCTATCATTTCTTGTAACCGCATTACATTTTCACCGACCAAAACCATGCCATCAGCATAAAGAAGGCTGTTTACGTTATGCCCACCAACTGATATTCCTGGCATGTATGAATGGATCTCATTATTTCGCTGATATAAACGAATACAAATAAGACATTTTCATGTGGCAAAAATCAATCAATCTGTAGACATAAATATAGATGTAGAAAAACGCACATACAAAGCAAACAAAACTTCCAGCGCGTGTCATTGATTCCTCCCGATGTAGGTAATCCCGATGCGTATTGAACTCGCCTGTTTCACCTGCCAATTTGAAGCTGAAAACATCCAGCTGTTGAGTATTTGTTCCATTTACCCCTCTCATGTTTCTACCAGCCATTACTGATAGATAATCTCTACCAAGCCAGTGGATAGATAACGAGACCTGCCGTTGTGATAACAGACAGTTGGCAAGTGTGAGTGTGGATGGCGGGCTGTTCATGGGTCGCGGCGGGATGTTCATGGATTAGCGATTCCTCTTATCTTGTGTTATACTAGAGTGTTCAGTCTGGAATTAAGATCACTGGATTGTAACATAAATATTTCTACTGCTTTTGTCTTGTTTGTCGAAAAGCATATACGATTTACGGCATACAATGTACAGTGGATACATTCTTTGGTAACAGAGAGTATGTACATTATTATTGTAGAATCTGTCTGTCTGTCTGTCTGTCTGTCTGTCTGTCTGTCTGTCTGTCTGTCTGTCTGCCTGCCTGCCTGCCTGTCTGTCTATCTGTCTGTCTGTCTGTCTGTCTGTCTGTCTGTCTGTCTGTCTGTCTGTCTGTTAGAGTTGGACATATACAATCGTACATTGCGTGGTGGGGTTGAGTGGTCTCGAGGTATGGTTGAGTGATCTCGAGGTGCGGTGTCCGCCTCGAGTGCTGGAGGCCCCCGGGTGACAGCCGGGGTTTTTTCCACGTGGACTTTAGTAACAACACGTCCCCTGGTCTCTGGGTAGTGAGATCGATCGCCCGTATGTATTGTTGCGCACGTAGAAAATCCCTTAAAATGTTTTGCGTATCCTTTTACAGGACTTAGCTGTCAACAGCAGCATCTTTCAGCTGTCTGTTGATCTCTTGGCAAGATTACGCTCAGTAGTTTGCCATTGCTTTCTGAGCGGCCGGCTCAGTATCCGCAAGTCACGAGCGGGGGTCGAACCACCTCAGTTCTCGCTCCGCTGCGAGACTCTGCGTGATAAACGGGATTACAGAGAGAAAGTGTTGTAACCCCACAGCCAGAGAGACCGGCAGAAAATCCCTTGGCAGTTGGAAATCGGAAAAGAGTAGCTTAGTGGCCCTGCTCGGGCGAAATTTCGAGTTAAAAATATACCTAAAGTATTTCAGGATCCTCGCCGGTGCTACGGGTTCATGCATTGAGCTGAGATTCTCCGGACTCAGGCTTGAGTTAGGAGTAGAAGGAGCACTTATGGGTTACACTCATATGCCGTGATGTTGATCCGTCGACTAAACTAAACTAAACATTGCTGCGCTGGAGTATACACTGCGGCGTCATTGACAAACAGTAATGTATGTAATAACGTATTTTGTTACATTGCATACTTAAACTGAAACTAGCCGGCGACCTTTCGTGTGATTTGTTTGTGGGAAACTCTACACGCATTCTTCGCGTCAATTTGTGATAACTAAAAATGTAACGGCAACTTTGGTTCTGTTTGCTGAGTTGATTAGTTTCAATTCTAAACTTGCTATTTTAAAGTTTACGCTATGCATGTGAAAAGATGGAGGTTGTAAATACAAGGCCAACCCAAAGAAATAGTGAAAATCACAACTTATATCTTAACATAGCAAAAACAAAGATAATGCATACAGATAAAACTACTATGAAGAAAGAAATATATGTTAATGAGGAAAGATTGGAGGTGGTGGAAAATTTTGAATATCTTGGGTCATCGATTACCAACAATGGTGACACAATGAAAGAAATTAAACGACGACTATCAATTGCTCTTCAAAGACTAAAACAACTGAATAATTTATGGAATGGGACAGATAGAACTACAAAAATTAGATTTTTAAGAATATGCATCTTTCCCATTGCAACATACGCCTGTGAGACCTGGACACTTACTAAACAAGCTGAACAGCGCATAAATGCCTTTGAATACAAATGTTATTGACGGGTTCTAAGAATATCTTGGGTAAAGAAAAGAACAAATGCATCCATACTTCAAGAGCTAAGTATTGAAGAGGGTTGGCTATTAAAGACGATAAAACAAAGAAAATTGAAATATTTTGGTCACTTGAAACGTCATGAAAGTTTGGAGAGAACAATAATGGAGGAGTATATGCCTAGGAAGAGAGGAAGAGGGTGGCCATAGAGAAGATGGGTGCAGGATGTGGCGGATGATCTCCAGATATGTGTATCACACGCGGGACATCTTGCTTGTGATCGAGAAGTTTTTCGGAAGGTTGTTATGGTGAGCGAGGTTCTGCAAAGGACATGCTACTGAATGAATGAATGAAATACAAGGCGCTGATCTTAAGTCTTAACCCTGATTGTGAAAGATATATCCTATAGAACTGCAATTTTGTATTGTATTTATTTCTGTTCAGTATAGCCGTCACTTGTTTGGCACACTTATGTCATCTCTGCTTGTCCTTGAAAGACTTGAAAATAGGACACGTATTTTCCAACTAGTTATAGTCTGTCCAGAAATGAATGCCGTCATTCATGATCAGTTATTTTGAAAACTGTCTGTTGCATCGTTATGAAATTTTTCCTGCCGCCTTATATTTACCCCCATCCAAGGAAAATATCTTTGATAGGTCCAAAAGCAACTTAAATCATCGAAAGCGGCGACATTTCTTTGATGTCTTGGCGAAAATGTAGTGAATTCACGCTAACAAACTAGTCTTACAGTAAAGCACAACATTTCGGGTAACGACACAAGTACAAGGCGTAGCCAGATTCGTATGGGAGTGGGTGCAATAAAAAAAGTAGCTTAAAAGTCGACATGGTCGACTGCATTGCACCAGGTTTTTATCCAATATGGCTCAGTCTCTTTCCGCAGCGCGGAAAGCGTCGCATAAAGTACAAACTCCGTAGCTCCAGCGACGACCCTCGGGAGTCTTCGAAAAAATGCACTCGTGAAATGAAGGACGCGGTCCGGAATCGAACATGCAACCTTCGGAGCCCGAGTCAGACGGCTTGATCACTTCACCACGGAGGCTCCCGAGAGGGGTGCAATGTGTAATATTAGTAAAGACAGAGAATTTACAGAGGCATGGGGTAAATAATGTGTAAATTGACAGGAAAGTAGAAGGAATATATTTCTTACCTTATTTTTCATTTCCTTCTTGTTTCTTCAGCTGCTGGTTAATAATGTGTACACAAGTATTCATGTTACTAGGATGCATTTAGCTTTTTATATTGAGTTCGTGAAAGCTTCCAAATAGCTGTGCGTTAATGTGCGTATGGGGTGACCAGAAATGGTACCGCAATTTAGTCATCATGTGCCCATTTTTAAGGATCTGTTTAGCTGTCTGTGTAGTTTTTTCACACGCACACATGGGTGACAGACCCGCTTTGAGTCTTCAAGAAAGATTATCTATTCTGCTGTTTACCGTTCAGAGACGGAACATGATTACCTGTTTTGCCCTATGAAAATAGTTGTCAGTGTCTCTGTAGTGGGCTTTCTTCTTAACGATCAAGATGTTGGTCCTCTTTTCATTGAAGTTTATAGATTGATTCGTATGCACGTGTGTTGTCCCCTAATTTGTCAACGTGTTTGCTCTCACGTTTCTTATTACGCCACAATATGTCAGTTTTCACCGCAATACTCTTCTGTTGGCATTCAATGCGTTTAGTGTGTGTTTTGTTTTTCAATACCAGTTGTTTGTCATCGTTGAGGGCTTGCGGAATTGAAAATTCTTCACTGTGGAATACAAACTGATGCCATTGACATTGTGCTGATGCTGTAATGTTTAGGGCCTGCAATTCGTCTTAATAGTTGGAGCAAAATATCCCAGTAAGTGTGCACGTGGATTAAGGTCTGCGATCTGCTCAAACCTTAATCTGTGTTGGACGATTCCAGTAAGTTGATGACTGCTCTCGGTTGCATAAAATGCAGTCCATCCTTTCTCTAATAGTCCTCTTCCTCTTTCAACACATGGTCCTCACATTTTTTCCTTTAACTGTTATCAATATTTAATAGCACGGACTGGGTTAGTATCTTGACGTCAGACAGTTTGAATGTAGTATTGGCAGCTGCCACCTGTCTTTTAATTTTAGCCCACACAAGTTCTATAGGTTTTAAATGAGAATGATACGGCGGAAGTCTCAAGCACCTATGGCCATGCTCTTCTATCAACTTTTCGATTTGATATTTCTTGCTTTTTTTTTGCGCCTGTTTTACAAGGGACAAAAACTGTAGCTTGAAATATGTTTCTGGAAATGGTATACTTTTCCTTCAGAGCCATATCTTTATTGCTTCCTTTGTGCTCGATGCCGTGGGTATTTTGTCTTCTTGGGCAACAACATTGTAATATGATGCATTGTCCATGATTAGACAAGACGGTCTATCAAGGGATTGAAGTGCTGTATTCTCGAGCCAATCTCTAAATACATTACCATTAATTTCATTATGATAATCCCTATTGTCTGTATGCTTTGATACGAATAAGAGTCCAGCATTCTGTAGTAAGCTATTATGAGTACTACCAGCATGGGATATGACCAAACGCTGTCCTTTACTACTGGGCACGTATCGCTTTATCTTTCCATCCACTGATTGCCATTCTCTTTCACTTGTGTGGTGCGCATTGATCCACGTCTCATCCAAATACACTATGTCATAATTTTCTTTGCGCATTTCCCTTATTTCACATAGGTATCTGCTTCTCATGCCTCCTAGATGCGGTTGCTCGCAAAGGATATTTCTACCTCCCTTGTACTTTCTAAAAGTGAAGCCTAATGTCCTTATAATTTTCCACAAATTTGTTTTGGATAGCTCTATGTTATTGTTCTTTCTCAACTAAACCCTAAGTTTTCTTACAGTCACTGTTTCTTTGGCATCCAGCATTTTTATTATAGCTCGCCTTATGACATCCTTGTCAAAGCCGTCTACAATTGCCTTTCTACCTATCGTTTGCTTATCGCGTGTTGGTTTCATTCCAGATTCTTGCACCCATCAACGAAATGACCGTTTACTCAAACCCAATGCATGCACATTTCTCTTTTCGGGATTTGTAACAATTTGAAACAGTTTTCTGCGTTCAGTTTCTTGTCAAAAAATTTGTGTACAACTTCATAGCGATGCTTTGAAGTGTGCAAAATTTCACATTCAGTCCCATTGAACAATATTCACACTTTCAGATGTTAGCGATAAGTGGTAAGATTTAAAAAAAAAAAAAAAAAAATCCGGATTCACGAAAATATCCACATTTTGACGACACCTCTGAAGACTCCCATTTTAAACTGCGCGGGGTTCTTGGCATAAGACCAATCCCGTGAACCACGAGGAAATTAACCATTCAACGCTAATGTTTCCGTGTGAATCAGTAATACTTGTAGTAATGTGCCCTTTATCTCTGGCCCGTAAATTATATACCGCATATAAACATTCTTTGAAATCTGCTGTACAATCTCCAGAACACAAATGTTTTTGTTGGGTGGACATAATGATAAGGTTATATGCTATATCTCATAATTTTCCCTCAGTTGGTTACTGATTGATGGATTTTTGTATGGAGGCAAACAAATGTGAATGCACTATAGCATATCCCTGTATGACTTCTTCATCACTGTTTCCTTCGAGCTGCCCCCTCCCCTGCAGATTTATGTACTTTCGGTTTAACACGTGTCTTGCAACCCTGTTCCCCCTTCCCCCATTGAATGGTGGACAATTAGGATTGGTAGTCATAATGGTGAATCCAAGATTCATCTTCTGTCACCAAGGTCGTCGAAATGACTTCTGCCTGATTGGAACTTTCTGAACAACCGTGGACATACATTTACCCTGGGTTGCTTCTGTTCACGTGTCAACAGGCGTGGAAACTAGAGGGCACACACTTGTCCAATCTTCGGTGCAAAGTTCTATTAAATATTCTTTCACTCAAGTTTGCTGCACTGCCCATCTCCGCAGTTGTCATTTTTAGATTCTGATCAACGTTTTCCTTATACTTGATGCCTTTCCATCGTTGCACTCATTGTTGGACAGTCTTTCAAATCTTAGAATATCAGCAACATTCGAGAAGCCACACTCAGACTTTCGACAACAGTTAAAAAAAAATAAAAATCTACATTTACAAAGGGCAGTAAAATCATGAAACGCTGGTTTCAAGTCTCTATGTATTTCAGTAGGTGTTTTTCCTTGTTAAACGTTAGTTGCATATCCTTTACAGGATGTCGCTGTCAACCTCAGCATTTTTGGGCTGTTTATGATCTTTCCGAACAACCGGCACCCATAGCATTTTATGGAAAACAGCGCAAGGCGGTCTGTTGCCAAATCGCCCGCAGCTGTGTTTTGAACGCGGTATGCGGGATTACGAACTGCATCTGTAAACCCTTGCCACGGAGCAGGTGTTTTCCCTAATAACATCAAACATTTTATCACAGCCCTGGACTCAGCTTCTTTTCCTTGTTGCGTTCGCTTGACATTGGTTGTCAGTATGTGCAATATTGTCTCGTGTTTAACATTCACTCTCTTTTTCTTTTTGCGTTCGCTTGAAATTGGTTGTCAGTATGTGCAATATTGTCTCGTGTTTAACATTCACTCTCTTTTTTTTTTAGTTCACTTAGTGGTCCATAAAGTTTATATTCAATTGTTGTTTCTGTAGGATAACATTTTTGCTGAGATATATCGTATTCGGGACAGTTTTGGAGTATGTGATCTGTTGTCTGTTGAGCGAATCCACACGTGCACATTGCTGACTTGCCAATCTTGAATTGTGTTTACATATGGTTGCGTAATCGATTGTGTCCCTTTGTTTTTGTTTGTCCATAAAGTGGTAATCGTCTTTTCCTGATGCAATTTAAGGATTCTTTTCTTTTGGTTGCGAGAGATATTCTCATATCATCAGCACAAAACATGATTTCAAAAAGTAAACAAGAAGCAGAGACATATCACAGAGGAAGTATTCAGGCTAACAAAAGAAATAAGAAAATGAATGCAAGCGGAAATACAATCAAATAGTCTCACATTACCCAGCGTGAGACATGTACACATTGACTTGGTGTGTTCATGTGTGTCACCCATAACCGTATGTCACGGTTACGGTTGCCAGAAACGATTAGTGGTGGGAGGGGGGGGGGGTGCAAATACCTGATGGTGGATATACAATTTCAGGGACCGTTGTCAGAATACAAATACCTGGGTACAATCTTCAACTGCTCCAACATCATAAGGGAAGAAATACAAACTAGAATCAATTCTTATATTATGCACTACAACATCTACTAAAATCAAATGCGCTATCTCGTAACACCAAAATCACAATATACAAAACACTGATCAGACCAGGTGTGCTGTATGGCTCTGAAACCTGGAGTACAACGAAAGGAGACGAAGCCTTGTTACAAACCTTTGAGAGCAAAGTTTTAAGACGCATCTTTGGACCCATTAGGGATACACAAAGTGGAGAGTGGAAAAGAAAAAGTAACAAAGACATTTATGATCTGTTTTGTCCCCCGCTAATCACTGGTATCATGAAGGCTAATAGACTACAATGGCTGGGGCATATAGAAAGAATGGAAGACAGTAGGGAAACAAAACTCGTTTACACGCAGGAAATAAATGACCGTAGACCCGAGGTAGACCAAGAAGACGTTTTTTTTTTTTTAAAATTCGCATATCCTTTTACAGGACATCGCTGTCAACATCAGCATCTTTCAGCTGTCTGTTGATTTCTTGGCAAGATTACGCTCAGTAGTTTGCCATTACCTTCTGAACGCCCGGCTCAGTTATCCCGCAAGTCACCAGCGGGGGACGAACCGCTCCCAGTTCTCGCCTGCTACGAGACTCTGCGTGATAAACGGGATTACGGAGAAAGTGGTGTAACCCCTCGGCCAGAGAGATCGGCAAGAAGACGGTGGAGAGATAATATATATACAGACCTACAAGTACTTGGAATCAACGACTGGCAAGAGAAGGTCAACCAGAGAGAGACGAATGGAGACGGATTGTATCTGCAGCAAAGAACCTCAATGGCTCGGAACGCTGAAGAAGAAGAAGTTGTCAGAACATGTGCTGTTAAAGATGGGAGACTTGCTTCTAAATCAATGAATAACTAACACAAGGCTTACTTCGGCAAGCGTACTTTATATCGCTTCACGGATACAAAGTTTTCTCGGCACAGACCAACAGTGGTACAGACGCCATCATGAAAAGAAGAAAAAAAAAAAAAAAAACAATATTCCGCGGATGGAATATGAGGAAGCTCTAATTGAAGTTCATACACCTGTAGTACAAAGACAGAAGAGGGGTCTCTGTGAAGAAGTTGTTGCGCACCTGCCTCGCCCTCCAAAGGTTGTTCGAGTACAATCTTCTCGGAGACCTCGGGGGGTGGGTGGGGCGTCGCTGGAGCTACAGAGTTCTTGCTTTGTGGGACGCTTTCAGTGAGACGCCCTGTGGAAATTAACCGAGCCATATGTGGTAAAACCCGGTGCAATTAAGTCTATCTCTTGCCTTTTAAATCCCTTTTTAAGACAATGGACGATCTACTGGGTATTTTCTAGTTGTCTCTCCCGTGTCCTCGTTTATCAGAAAATAAGCATATAAAAACGAAGTATACTATCAATCAACCTCTTTTCTTTCCTTGTGCGTTGTCAGCATTGCCAACATGGTTTCATTTTTTTTAAGATAAAGAACACACTTCACAAATGTCTTTCCATCTATTTTAATTTGCGAGCAAATGATGTTAACAAGCAATTGTCGCAGTCTTTAAAAGTGCTTGCTCGGTCGTTCTGTCGCAATTTCAGTTGTGTTTTAAGAGAACAATCTTATCAGTTTGTCACTTATTTCTAGTGTATGCATGTCTGTGTATGGGTGCGTGCGTGCGTGTCTGTCTGTCTGTCTGTCTGTCTGTCTGTCTGTCTGTCTGTCTGTCTGTCTGTCTGTCTTTATGTATGTGTCATGCGATGAGATGCGTTCGTTGTGTATAAGTGCTTATGTTCGTGCAAGCATCATCCATGCATAATGCATCTATGTAGAAGAGAGAGAGAGAGAGAGAGAGAGAGAGAGAGAGAGAGAGAGAGAGAGAGAGAGAGAGAGAGAGAGAGAGAGATGTGTCTGTGTGTGTATATATATATATAGCACATATGAATTAAAGTATATGTGTGTGCAACTGTGATAAACACACACACACACTCACACGCACGCACACACTCATACACACACATATTTTCCCCACGCGGGCACGCACACACACACACACACACACACTCATAAGTGCGTTTGCAGATAAATATATGTTGCATGTGTGTGCATAATTAGCACTATTAATACACACGTAACCCGCATATTACTGGCTGAGCGGTGCAGTTCTGTAGACTATTCACATGAAAACAAAAAGAAGAGTGTGATTGTTGAACATAAATAAAACAGAGTATAATTGTTCCTCTATAAAGACACTAGCGTCATATAGAGCTCATGGGTTTGAATCCACGTGTACTGACTAGTTGTAACTTTTTCTGTGGTCAACTGAATCACATGTTCCTTCTTTCCATTGGTTTCCGCGAATCCCGATCAATGCCGTGTATTTATTTTTCATTTTGCGAGCTGACAATTTTTAGCTTTCAATTTGGCACACAAAAATACCCTGATGACGATCTGTTTACCTGGCATCGATTACATGCCCCAAGCAGGCAGGTTTTCTAAATACGTTTAAAATGGTGCTTTTAAATGTAATGGCCACTGTAATAAACTAGTTTAGCAATACGTTTATGGTAACAGACAACATTGATCCCCGGGGAAGGGAAACGGTCTTTATCTATTACAGATGGTGTTTAACAACAATGACTTAACCCCCCGGGAATAATTTAACGAAAATGACTTAATCCGTGGGAATAATTTAACACCAATCAATGACTTAACCCTCTGGGAATAATTTAACAACAATAACTTAACCCCCTGGGAATAATTGTAAAATATTGCATGTTCCTGCAGATTGATATTCTGTGCAATGCTACGGTCAGTAGTTTGCATCTTTCATATTGCATCATACGCCTGTGAGACCTGGACACTTACTAAACAAGCTGAACGGCGCATACATGCCTTTGAATATAAATGTTATAGACGATATCTAAGAATATCTTAGATACAAAAAACAACTGAATCCATGCGAAAAGAAGTGAATACTGAAGAAGGTTGGCTACTAAAGACGATAACATAAAGGAAATTGAAATATGTTGGTCACTTGAAACGTCATGAAAGTTTTGAGAGAACAATCATGGAGGGGTATATGCCCTGGAAGAGAGGAAGAGGAAGGTCAAAAGGAAGATGGGTGCAGGGTGTGGCGGATGATCTCCAGATGGGTGTATCAGACGCGGGACATCTTGCTTATGATCGAGAGGTTTTCCGGAAGGTTGTTATAGGAGCGAGGTTCTGCAAATGACATGCTACTGAATGAATGAATGAATGAAATGAGTTTGCCATGAGCTGGCGCTGTTGTTTATGGGCAATGAACGCGTTTCACAGTTCACCGATATACCGAGCTGAGGGTTGGAAATCACTTGCAGACGATTTGATGGAAGCAGACCGCCTTGCGTTGATTTCGATGGTGTGAGCGTCGGTCGTTCAGACAGCAGTGATAGTTAACTGAATGTAAACATTGTTTAGTAAAGCATAAACTGCCAAAAATGCTGGAGTTGATTGCGACGTCCTGTAAAGGACGCACAGGTAACTGTTAGTTTGCCGTTGCTTTCTGAACGATAGGTCACCGAGTAAGTCTAGCTGATCGGTTTAGGACAGTGGTTCTCAACCTTTTTTTTGTGTTCATGTACCCCTTCACCATATGTTCAGAATGTCACCCCCCCCCCCTCCCTTTCGTATTTCCTTCCCAGAAATCCCCCCGCCCCTACACAAAATACGTAAAAATTTAAGCTAAATTTATTAACACATACTAGAACATGTCTAGACGTCTACATAAAATGTGATTTGCGGGTCTACCTACATTATAAAATGAATTTCAGAAGGGCGAGATGTACAGAACCGTAAAGTTTGGAGGGAAAAACAATATCAAGTAATCGGTTCTTGTATTAACGCGATCCTGAAATAATCTTAATCTCCCCCCCCCCCCCCGAAACCCTAAAATTCCGCCCTGAGGGGGTGGGGTGGGGGATTCACTACAGATTGAGAACCACTGGTTCAGGAAATAAATTCACTACCCCGCCATCAGAGCACAGGAAGTTTAAGAGCGAGCGGTCTAAACCTTACGACCACGCTGACCTCATGTAAATAATTACTGGAATCTAATTGATAGCTAAAGTTTACCACTCACACGAACATTGATAAACATACGCACAATAAAAGGCCAGTCAGTAAATTACAAGCTGATACGAGAAAGCTAAAAATATAGCAGTTGATGTTATATAAAAGGGTACTCTTTTGACAACACCGCACAGCTTTATGATTAGCAGACTGCTAGGTATCGCTGAGGTGCGCGCGTAGGCGTGGTTGACTGGGAGCTGCGCTGACAGAGTCATGAGCGCTGTCGTTTCAATGCCTACGCTCTTCGTCCGCTAAAGTGAGGAAAAGATCGGCTACTGTGCATTCAGGACTACAAAATGAAATGGCTCTACCACATCATAGGCCACATCTTGTGTTTCGGGACGTGTTTTTATGTTGCTTAGGTACCGTTTGCGCAAATCCGATAACAATGTCGACCGTGATCGTTGAGTTAACGCGTATTTTTGGTTGAGGCGAACAGGGCAAGGTGGGGTGGAATCCAACAGACTATTGAGGTCAGCATGACCGAATGGATAAGAACACGTGTTCTTAAACATGCGGTGTGCTGGTGCCGAGGTAAGGGGTTCAACCTCTACACAGGACAGTTGGACTAAAATGGTCACTTTTCATCCTTGACTTGGGGACGTAAATTACAAGTACCTCTGAAGTCGGAGTGGGTTTGCCTGATAGCTAGGGATACTGGTAATAAGGAAAGCTAATCCACATACAAAGTTCAGTCCAGTGCTACTAGAATGTGGACTACGCTTGAGTTCAAGGCGAGCGAGCGCCAAAAATATAAGGAAATTGTATGCTCACGGTGCAAAGTCTTTGTCACCACTAGTAGCACGTACCTGAGTCAATACATTCTCTAAAGGGAGAATCCTTCACAAGACACTTCACGTGTGTTACAATGACCGACCTGATCGTCCCGCAGAGATTGCGACAGGACATCTTGGCAGACATTGAAGGAGTCGATTCCAGCTGACAGTCGAGTCACCATACAGTATTGCAGCAGAAGCAGGGGGTTCTCATGGCTAGGTTTACACCTAAGTGCAACTTGAATGTCCGGAATGTCTGCTCACGGCATATGTCCATATGTCCAGACAAGTGTCTGAATTCTAAATAAGCCGAGTGAGTCTGCTCTTGGAAGATCTCTTTCCATAATTAGATGAAGGAGAAAAATGACAAGCAGGGCTGAGAGTGAAAGATGGAAACAGTTGGAGATATTAAAATTACAATACAAAAAACAAGGAGAGATTTCAAAGCACTAGGGAAGTTGTGGAAGTCAAAGGAAGTTACACTTAGCACCAAACTTGGAAAATGTAGCTTCAATGTTAATCGGTACTACTGTATGGATAAAACATATGGAGAATGACTTAAACGAATTACTTATAAACTACAGACATTCATTGTGACCGAAAGCGAATGGTGGCATCACAGTGCGAACGAAATAGTAGGAGACCTAACAAAACACGGACAATAGAATAGCGCAGGTGGGAGTGTGTTATTAAAGCCTGGTGTCCAGCTATCCAACATCTTCTTTCTTGGTCTCCACCTGCTTCTCTTCCCCTCCAACTTTCCCGTGTAACAACATACTCTAGCTTTAACCTTCGCATGACATGCGCAAAGCACCCGGACTGTCTGCTTCTGATGCGAATAGTTTTTGTGTGTGTGAGTGTGAGTTACTTCTTTCAGATATCTTCGTTGCTCTGTCTATCCGTCCACAATGTTCTTATCATTCTACTATACAACCATATCTCCGCAACCTCCATATTATTTCTTTCTTGTCTGCTAATTGTCCATGATTCGCATCTGTACATCTGAAATCGTTTCATATCTTCGATTGACGCATCTAGATTGCAGAAATTATTCATCTTTTGAAGTGAATCTTCCATATGCTGCTATTAAAGTCAATGCCGCCGCGGTGTTTGATGTTGCATTTGGGTATACACTTAAAAATGAAAACAAAAACCATTACTTCTGTTTGTTTTGTTTTTCGTTTTTTTTTTAAAAAGTCTTTCACGGACTACTGTCGTCTACTATTTCGTGATGGCACGATTATTTCAGTTGTCGATTTCAGTTGAGTTGAGTTGAGCTAAGAACTGACATCACTGCACCCAGGACATTCCCATACGCGCTCTGTCCCCTCTTTCAACAGCCAGTAAAGAGTCATACTACTAATCGTTCCTACCGCTATCTGATTGAAAGTTCTCCTGGTCTTCCCGATCAGTTTTGAGATCCTTCCAGAACCCCCCATCAACCCCCCCCCCCCTTTTATTTTCTGCGATCTCATTCTTTCCACATACCGGTTCTCACTCTGTAAACATCCCCCCCCCCCCGCCTTCTCCACAGGCGCATGACCACCTCCCCCTTGTCCGTAGGTATTCTACCACCAAGAGGTGCATTCTCCGCCAGCCTATTAGCCTGTTCAACCCCACACCCCACCCCATTTGTCGATAAAACGACCCATTCTTGCTTTAGCAGTAGTATCCCTCTTGCTGTCGCAGTACCGTGTTTTATCCTACCCAATGGCAGACTCGGTCCTGCTACCCGTGTTTGAACTTTCGCCTCTTTGCACGGTTCTTGTCGAATCTATTCTTAACGGCCTTCTGTCACTACACCTCGTCTGTCGCTTCAGTGCTTTCCCCGTCAACCATGTTTGTTGTCGCTGCTCAGTTGTGGCTATTAACCTTCACAGTGTCTTAGATGTGCTCCATACACAGCACTCTTCTTCTTCTGTCCATTATTTCCCATTGGTGCTGAACAAGCTCACCTCAGACCGCCCTATATTTGACTACCTCATGCAGCTCCGTTCATATCTCCCGTATCGTTCACCTCTGTCTCCAAATCTTGTCTCCGTGTCTTCTTATGTCTCCCTGCATGTCTTTAGCCGTGTGGATTGCAGACAAAGAACTGTCTAGTTATACTTTTCTCAGGATTCCTCTGTTGTGTGTCCTCTCCAGCGCTAGCGTCTTTTCCTCATCTCTTGATTCACGGATATTTGTTTAATTCTGTCCGTGAGCTTTGCATTGGCGATACTGTCATACCATTTTAGTCCTTTTATTCTGCGCAGACACCAGTTAGTGAATGCTTGTATATTATTACTAATCATTTTAGATGTTCTCCTTGTTTCTGATCCACACAGTAGTACCGATGTGATGTTTATCTAGCGCACGTCTCCCTACACATCTCGGTCCTGTTCTGAAAGTTTGTTCCTGTTCCTGTTCTGTCCAATTCTGAAATACATCAAATATTTCAGGATCCTCACCGGTGCTACGAAGTTCGTGCACTGAGCTGAGTTTCTCCAGACTCAGGTTTGAGTTAGGAGGAGAACGGAGCACTTATGGATTACACCTGTGTGCCGTGATGTTGATCCATCGACTAAACTAAACTAAACTAAACATCTCGGTCCTTGGTGTTCTGGATCAACTCTGCTGATGGTATTCCTCCATGCCACCGTCTCATCCATCCAGTATCATTTCTCTGGGTCTGCCGCTACTTCTTTACCACTGATATTTCCAGACGTCACTTTGCATTCCTGTTGCCTCTTTGTCTCATACTTAACATGAGTTAAGTATTCTAAGTTTGGTGCTACGTTTTATCCTTTTGGCTTCCACGAATGTCCTAGTACCATGACATCTCTTCTTGCCCTTTGCATTCTTATTTTAATACATAAAACATTGTTCATCGGTTAACATTATACGCTACCGTTCAGGGTAATAAATCAATGATACCTTGACGTGCAAACAAGGTGGAAAATTTCTGGCAAGAATTAAAAGTTTCCACGCTGGCGTAAAGATTTCTGATATAACATGCACGGAACAGCCACCCAGTATTTAGTCGACGTCAGCACAATTATTCTCTCCCGAGTCTGGCCTAACTGCAGGGAGAAGTGAAATTATCACAATTATTCTTCGATCTAAAGATGATAACCCCAGGAGCTGACACTTAACGTTCATGTAGTTCCAGGAAAACGATCGACATGAAGTGGGAGTTTTTGTTTGCTCTGCACGTCAATGTTATATATTGTGCTTTAGTAGCGAAGTATCACGTATCAACTGTGCCTCGGGTATTTCATGGACATCTTCTTTCGACTCCTCCTCCTCCGCTCCTCCCCTATCCCGTCCTCTTCTTCTCCTCCACCTCCCTCTCCTCCTCCTTCTTCATAATCTATGAGCCTGCACACGCTTGAGAGAACCTATATCAGCTACATCCAGCGAAGGTGGAGAGTCACTCCACAGTCAAAGAGGAAAGGGTAGGGGAAGAAGGGAAGGGGAATTAAGGGTTAGAAGCAAGAAGGACGACGAAAGATGGAAGAGAAAGACGACGGAGAACGAAGAAGAAGATGGAGGTTATACTGAGATATAAAGGGGGAAATGTAAGTACACAAATGACTGGCACCTTATCGTCTTGACAGACGATAGTTTTTAAAGTGGAGATATACCTCTCCATAGCAGTGTTTCGCGCACAGCTGTGTTTCGAACGCGTCCTTAATGCCTTCGCCACGAGCCGGCGAATCAGGAACAACACACAGCCTGGCCTGAATGTAGAGGCTATGTGTTGCCCATACAGCATGACCCCTCTCTCGATCTGCTTAGTTTACTCCAGAGAAAATGTCACGCCAATACACCTGGAACAAGACAAGCTGCAGATGCTGCCGGATCAGCAAAGCAGTGCTCTAACCGTGGGAACTTTGATCAAAGATCAGTTGCCGACCAAGGCTTAGGGCCTGGTCTGCCCTGCCATGACATTTTCATTTAGTCTTTAGGTTGCATTACCTCGCACTGTCGTAAGGCTTGTACACTGTCAATTGCGCTTCTCCGGAAGCCGTTGGCACAGTGGGGTGTCGGGTTTGGTGAGCGCTGCCCAACATTCAGCGCTAACAGAAAGCAGATAGTCCAGTCTACTGTCACACGGTATCACAATAATAATACAGGTAGGCCCCGCTATACGTCGCCTCGGTATACGTCGTTTCGCTATAACGTCGTTGTCGCATAGGGGACTAACTTCACTTTACGTCGCTACGTATCGCCATAACGTCGTTTTGAGGCTGGCGATCGGGCTGTTGATATCGGTAAAGTCCATGGTTTACTCCAACGACTATAGGACAATTCATGCAGGTGCTGACAAAATCAAAGAGGGTGCAAAAAAGTAACCCCTTTGAGTGCTTCCAAGATCACTTGTACCAGAAGTATTCTTATGAAGCACAAGGAAGCACAATTGGCCGTCTGGATTGAAGACCAGAGCTAATGGAATATGCCTGTGAGCAAGATGGTTATCCAAGAGAAAGCAAAGTCTCTCTATGAAGATTTAGCTAAGAAAGCGGATGAGAGCAGTACTGGTAGTCCTCTTCCTCCTCCTCCTCCTCATCATCATCATCATCATCATCTTCTTCTTCTTCTTCTTCTTCTTCTTCTTCTTCTTCTTCTTCTTCTTCTTCTTCTTCTTCTTCTACCTCTTCTTCTTCTTCCTCTTGCCACTCCCTCTCCACTGAGTGTTTCAGATTTGGTTTAAGACTAATCACTGTTGACTGATTATAGTGTATCAATTTTCATCTCCAGTCATGGATTCTAACATAACGCTGTGGCAGTTCCTGTTAGAGCTGCTGCTAAGTAATCAGCATCAGAACATTATCCACTGGACCAGTCAAGAAGGAGAGTTCAAGCTAGTCAATGCCGAAGAAGTGGCCAGGCTGTGGGGACTTCGCAAGAATAAGCAGAACATGAACTATGACAAGCTGAGCCGAGCTCTGCGCTATTATTACGATAAAAACATCATTAAGAAGTCCATGGGTCAGAAGTTTGTGTACAAGTTTGTATCCTTTCCGGAAATTGTCAAGACAGAGACCAAAGTGCCTTTTAAGGTATTCTGTGAATTTTTATAACTTTAAGTGGTTTGATGGAGGATAGTGTGTTTGTGTGTGTGTGTGTGCGTGCGTGTGTGCGTGCGTGCGTGCGCGCATCCCAGCGGCGAGAAAGAGAGAGAGGTAGGTAGGTAGGTAGGTAGGTCTGCATTCTGTTGTCTGTAAAGTCAGGGTTATGGTATGTTTGTAAGGTCTGGGTGGGGAAGTGTTTATGAAGTCTTGGTTTTGGTGTTTTTGAAGTCTGGGTCGGGGGTATGTTTCTGAAGTCTGGGTTGTGGGTGTGTTTCTGAAATCTGGATTTTGGTGTGTTTGTGACTTCTGGGTGGGGGGGGGGGGGGTGTTTGTGAAGTCTGGATGTTGGTGTTTGTGACTTCTGGTTTAGGGGTGTGTTTGTGAAGTCTGGAGTTTGGTGTGTTTGTGACTTCTGAGTTGGGGGTGTGTTTCTGAAGTGTGGGATTTGGTATGTTTGTGACTTCTGGGTTGGGTTGGCTTAAGTGGGAATGTGTTAGTGAAGCTTAGGTGGGTGTGTGTTAGTGAAGCTTATGTGAGAGTGTGTTAGTGAAGCTTAGGTGGGAGTGTATTAGTGAAGTGTGGGTGGGAGTGTGTTAGTGAAGCATGGATGGGATGTGTTAGTGAGGCTTAAGTGGGAATGTGTTAGTGAAGCTTAAATGGGAATATGTTAGTGAAGCTTAAGTAGGAGTGTGTTAGTGAAGCATGGGTGAGAGTGCATGAAGAGCGGGTGGGAGTGTGTTAGTGAAGCACGTTAATGAAGCATGGGTGGGAGTGCATTAGTCAAGCGTGGGTGGGAGTGCATTAGTGAAGCGTGAGTGGGAGTGTGTTAGTGAAGTATTTATGGGATGTGTTAGGGAAAACTACAGTTATAAATTTATGTTCAGGGGCAAGGCTGTGTTACTAAAACTTAGGTGGAGTGTGTGTTTGTGGGATCTGGGTGGGTGTGTTTTTAAAGTCTTCATTGAACATGTGTTAGTAAAATCTGCTTTAGGAGTGTGTTAGTGAAGTCTGCATTGTGAATGTGTTAATGAAGTTTTCGATAAGAGATTATTAGTGAATTTTGGGTGGGGTGTGTTAGTGAAGTTTGGGAGAAGGAGTAACCATTTAGCCTCCAGATCAGGGTTACGTGAAGCCATGGGTGCAGATGGTGAATGAAATTGAAGAGCATCCGATAGATAGTTGTAGGTTATGGTCTCTAGCTTCATGACGGTAGGCAAAGGGTCTCTTTTTGGTGGAGACAATGTTTATAATCAATGACCAGTATGGTCACTGCTAAGAAAGAAAGCAGTGGCAAACTGCCTTCTTTATAGATGCCAAGAAAATAAATTATGTTTTGCAATCTCATTGAAAATCAGAGAAACCACGTAAATTGGTGCTCCATAGGAGTAGCCTTGCCCGGTAGAGGTAGTCATGTGCACCAGGTGACTCCAGACCATCAGCAGGCTACTGAGTGCAGTAGATTGCTATCATTGAAAGTAGGAATTTGGAATGTTAGAACAATGTGTGCAGATGGAAAATTGGATAACATCAAACAAGAAATGGGAAGAGAGAATTTTAACATTAGAATTGTGTGAGACGAGATGGAAAGGGACAGGAATTAAGACTGGGAAGGATTTTAAGATTATATATTCTGGAGGAGAGGAAAGGCAAAGAGGTGTAGCAATTATCTTGGATCTGAAAACATCAAAGTCTGTTCAAGGATATTGAAAGAGGGTTCTATTGGTAAAATTAATCGCCAGACCTTTTAACATACACATCATTAAAATATATACCCCAACGGGAGAAAGCAGTGAAAATAGTGTAGAGGAATTTTATAATGACATGGAGAATGCTTTGAAGAAATGTAAAAACTTGGAAATAAACATCATAATGGATGACTTCAGTGCAAACGTAGGAAATCAAGTTGATGGATGCACAGTAGGTTAACAGGGTTAGGGAGAACAAAACAAGAGAAGACACAGAGTTTTGAATGGGCAAAAAGAATATGAACTGATTGTCAGAAACACCTGGTTTAAGCAACATCACAGAAAATTATGGAGATGGAGAAGTCCTGACAGCAGGATTAGAAACCAGATCGATTACATCCTGATTAACTGAAGGTTTCGAAATGCATTAACAGTCACCAAAACAGTTCCAAATGCAGACTGTTACAGTTATCACAGATTGATTATAGTTACATTGAAGGTAAAGTTAAAGAAAGTAAAGTATACAACAGGAAACACTAAATATTATCTGTGTGCATTAAAAATTGGCTAGGAAATGCAAGACAATTTTAACATAGAAGTAAAGAACAGATTTGATGTATTGTCTGATCTAGAGATCTTCTGCGTTCGTCCGGAGTTTTTTTTCCGGACGTGATTGTGATCTAGAAATCTTATTTCAAGATGTGAATGATCAATGGGAATTGTTGAAGAATTCAATCAATTTGGCTGCAGAAACAACTTTCCCAAAATTAAAGAAAGTAGGTTGTAAGAAAAGGATAACTGAAGAAATTTTAAGACTAATGGAAACAAGAAGACACAACAACAAAAATCCTGACAAATATGAAGAAATTCACAGGAAAGTCATAACATTATTTAAGGAAGCAAAAGAAGCATGGCTTTAAACAAAATTGCATAGAAATTGAAAAAAACAACACAGCAGTGCTTGCTTGCTTGCTTGTGTTCGTTGGCTTGAGCTCCAACGCGAAGTCCTGTATGTCGGATGAAGGCATCCTGTTGTCCAGCATCAGTGTGATGTCATACAGGACCTGAGGTTTGCGTGAGTATCCGTTGTCCCATGTCTGGCTTATTGGTGTGCAGACTGTGGTTCCTCGCCGTACAGGCAGACACTCTCCGACTTCGGAGGAATCGGCGATCCTATTGACTTCAGCCAGGACCCCGAAGGGACCTGTTGCCCAGGACGCTCGACGAGAACGCGTCAATAGGTCTTGGCCAGTATATAACCCGGCCCTGGTGCCTTGGAAACACCTCTGCGTCCCAACACAGCAGTAAAAATACCAAATAAATTCACAAAAGAATTCAGGAGCTTACTAATAAAAGAACACTACAGTAGAATATAGAAAAGACCAAGTCACCAGACTGCTGAACACAATATATGATACTGGAGATATACCTCCTGAATTATATAATTCTATATTTATTGCAATCCTGAAGAAATCAGGAGCCTTGGAATGTGATCAACATCGAACAATTAGTATAATGAGCCACATCACAAAGATTTTGCTAAGAATTATCATGCAAAGAGTTAGGAAGAAAATGCAACCCAAAATAGGAGAAGAACAATGTCGGTTTGTAGAAGGCAAGGGTACAGTAAGTGCTGTTCATATGCTGAGAACATTAATTGAACGTTCTAAAGAAATAAACAAAGACTTACATCTTTGCTTTATTGACTACACAAAGGTTTTCGATAAAGTAAGACATGTCAACATGATGCAGATCTACAAATTGATGGGAAAGACCTTAGACTCATAAAAAAACATATATTGGAAACAACAAGCTGCCATAAAGATTGATAGTGAAGTAGGTCAATAACAGCCTATTAAGAGAGGTGTGAGACATGGATGTGTAATGTCTCCAGATCTTTTTTCCCTGTACTGTGAAAATATTTTCAGAAATGTTGACAATATGAAAGGAATCATCATTGGGGGACATAACATCAATAACATTAGATATGCGATTTAGTAGATGTTATTGTTGCACTATTGGGCTCAATATCAACTTGGAGAAGACTGTAAATGTACCAGCCAGCTCCAGGAAATAATCACACCGTGCCGAATATCAAGGTGAACGGTCATAGACTAAGTGTTGTGGACAAATTCATCTATCTTATCTTGGCAGCACCGTGTCACAAACTGTCACAATTGATGACGAAGTGAATACAAGAATCTCCAAGGCCAGTGCAGCCTTTGGCAGACTGTACAAGAATGTGTGGGACAGAAATGGAATAAGCCTGCAAACAAAGCTGAAAGTCTATAAAGCAGTTGTATTATCCACACTGCTATATGCTTGTGAAACATGGACTGTTTACCAGCGACATGCTAGGAAATTAAACCACTTCCACACAGTCTGCCTTAGGAAGCTATTGAAGATTAAATGGCAAGACAAGATCCCAGACCCTGAAGTTCTAGAAAGAGCATCCATGCCCAGTATCCACACTCTACTAATGAAAAATCAGATTCGCTGGGTTGGTCACTTAACTCGTATGCCAGGTCACAGGCTCCCTAAACAAATTTTTTATGGCGAGCTGCGTTATAAATGCTCCCAAGGCGGCCAGAGGAAATGTTTTAAAGACACTCTGAAAGTCTCACTGAAAGCTTTTGGAATTCATCCTGACACCTAGGAGACTGCTTCTATAGACCGTAATTCATGGCGTACATCATTACATAAGGGTGCAGTCACTTGTGAAGCAACCAGGACTGCAAGAGATGTGAAGAAAACGCTGGACAGAAAAACCACTGCAGGAGATCCTCCTCCTGGAACGTCAAGCATTCTTTGTCCGCATTGTCAAAGAACATTTCGAGCCAAAATAGGCCTTATCAGCCATCTTAGAACTCACGGCTCCATACTTTCAACCTCACTGGATGAAATGAATGGTCATCATCATTCTTGATGGACAAACAACAAACATTGTTGCACACTGTGAACAACACGGGTTAGAATTAAATTGTTAGAGGGCACAGATTATAGTCGTCACTAAGAAGAAGGAAATATCACAATGTAATATACAAGTAAATGGGAATATTCTTAAACAAGTGAATCAGTACAATCATCTCGGAACAGTCATAACATCTGATGGGGAATGCCTTGAAGAGATTAGAAAAAGAATCGCCATGGCGAAGGCAGCCTTTTGCAAGATGAAAAACATACTGACTTATAAAAAGACGTAATTTGCAACAAGAAAAAGAGTGTTGAGGTCCTGCATAGAACCTGTGCTTTTGTATGCATGTGAAGCGTGGACAATGAGCAGACAAGCTGAAAAACATCTGATGGCTGTGGAAATGTGGTTTCTGAGGAAAATGCATACAATACCATGGTCAGACAGAAAAACCAATGACCAAGTCCTACAAGAAACAAATGAAAACCATAAACTGATTAGAGAAATTAGACGTAGACAATCATAATTTTTTGGTCATGTTATGAGAAGAGAGGAGTGGCTGGCTGAGTGGCTAGAACACTGGATTCTCCTTCAGGAGACCTGGGTTCAAATCCTCAGTAAGGTGTGGGATTTTTTTCTGTCGGGGCAAAAAGAAAATCCTAACCTGCACAGTTCGCGGCGACTGCACTAGCCAGGCGGCCTAAATTTCTCAGGCCCAAAGACCCCCTTCCCCCCTCCCCCACCCCCACCTGCCATACACCACAAGGTACTATATTGGCAGTAAATGACAGTGACATTTTGTCAGTTATGAGAAGAAATAAATTAGAGAACTTAGTGACAACTGGCAAGATCGAGGGGAAGAGAACGAGGGGAGGGCAGAGAAATAAATACCTGGATGGCTTGGCCACGTTGTGTGGTCGAGACAAGAACACTGAGCTGATACACGACTCTGGTGATCGAGTGAGATGGCAAAACATGACCACCCATGCTTAACGGCATGGCACATGATGATGATGATATGTATGTGTGTGTGTGTTTTTGTAAGTAGGAAATTATCTTTGAGTTTACTATTCACCTATATTATTGACCCATTTGATGTTGACTCTTCCTGGTTCATTTTTTTATTTTGGCCAGCTGTTGCCTTTCAGATAGAAAACATTTGAATGGACTGCACTTTGAGTCAATTGTTTCTAGTCTCTTGTAATTGTTTTATATGTAGTGTTTACTTGGCTCTCTCAAACTAACTCTTTATCATTTCTACAGGTGAAAATGGAGTCAATTGCTCATAACTATGGACAGAGAGTCTTGCCTCACTTTGCCTCCTACAATGCTCATGATATCAAAGCAAGCCAAGAATCAGCTCTAAAGCACACCACTGAAAAACAACAGCAGCATCGTCAAGACACACATCCTCAGCAACCCTTCAGAAATGATAAAAGTCCATCTCTGGAACAACATGACACATCAGATCTAAACCGACATTCACCTACATATTATTTCCTGGTCAAAAAGGAACAACAACAAGAAATACAAGAAAACGCAGATGCCCATAGACCTACTATTTCCTCTTGCAACACTCCTCCTACAGTTATAGCCGCATCTGCTTCCTTTACCCAAGAACACCCTCACCCTCATCACATGCATATATCTCACCACATCCACCCTTCCCACACAAACTCCCACACTCATCTCATACAGCATAATGAGCTGGAAGGCAACGGTCACATCATTAGAAGTGCCTGGCAACCTCTGTACCTGAACGTGGATTCACAACATACAGCCTCTTATCGTGACAGGGAGCCTTTAAAAGTTTCGCCTTCAGCAGCCGTCGTTGTTGGCAATGATTGCATGAACCCTGAAATACGTGTATGCACGCCAAGGGGCAATAGTGCTAGTCCTGTTATAGATCAAGTGAAGCGGGAGTATTCACCACATCGAAGCAACGTTTCTCCTCAATTAACAGCCATGAATTTGATCAAGGTTAACTCCACAACACCCCCACCACCACCGCAATCAATTCCATCAACATTACCAGAGTCATCACAATCTTCATCCACTTTGCCATCACAATCAGCTGGCATCAGCAGAAATATTATAACCAGCATTTCACCAACCTTTTCATTTGCAACAACTCCCACCACGTCAACTGCCGCATCAACCAACAAGCCAAAGCCTAGCCCGATTACTCTTGGAGTGCCACCCTTAAGTTCAGGACTGGTAGGCAGTACTCCACTCACCCCAGCCACTTCACATATGCCCTTAATATCACCATCTGCCAAACATCCAATGTCTGCCTTTCATGGTATCTCTACTCCCCTGTTTCTGGCCAGCCCCATGCACCCTGTTCATTTCTGGAGCTCGTTAAGTCCCTGTACTACTCTTAGTCCACGCTTGAATTCATCCAGCTCTGCCTTCCAATTCCCAGGTTTCTTCAATGGGCCTTTAACACTTTCTCCTTTGGTAGGAACCATCCCAACCTCCAGCACATCTAGCATGGAGAATTTGGGTACACCAGGGTTGGTCTCCACACCCACACGGACAATTCCTGTTCTCTGACAATGAATGAACATGACCTTATATCTGGTTGAGATTATTCAAACACTTTCAGCAATGTTAAGCTGTCTCTGACTGAGATTTGCATGTTTTACTTGCTCAGAAATGCCTTAGGATTTGAAGCCTTTGTGACAAGAAGACTATAACTAAGAACATTCTTTCTGATTTCTGACACATGCTGTTAGGTGTAAGAATAAAAGTAATATGAAACAATACAATACTTTATTCTACAATCCTGTCTGTGGCACTAGGGGTAATTAAACATGCTATCTACTGACCATAAATCAGCAAACATGAGAAGTGAAATTGGTCAGTTTCACAAGAGTGTTGCAGCTAGAAAGCCTTCATCAATGCACGACCAACAAACTGACACTAATACAACTACAAGAAAAATATTTAAAAGTTACTTAGCTGGTGTACTTTTGTTGTCAGGATAGACACAGAGATGTTACCAGCAGATGTGACTAAGAAAATCACATGTTCAGATTTGATACAGACTGATGGTGGCTGGAACAGTAGCATGGCTTAATGTATTGATAACCCTATTGTTATCAGATTGTTTGTGGCAGTGATGATGAAGGAAAATACACATTTCATTATAAATGTCAAGTGCTTTTGTGTTAAGAGCAGCTTTATATCTTTTTTTGTCATAACACTCATTTTATGTGGATTTGTTTCGAAATTGATGCGACAGCTGGTTACGCTGTAATAGTCATGTTCTTGACAGTTATTTACAACGTGATCTTTGTGTGTGACAAATTCCTGCATCATGCTACATTTGTAAAAGATCAGCGTATTTGACTTGTGCTGCAGTTCTTAGCAGATGATAATACATGAGAGGCACATGTAGGAAAATTTGTATAGCAAGCTGATGATTTGATTGGTCCTGGCTGTTTGTGGCATTTTAACTTTACAGCTTATAGTCCAGCTGTTGTGGGTTTGGGTGTTTGTTGCATTCTACAGCATATGGACCTTCTGTTGTGGATTTGGCTTTGTGTGGCTTTCTACAGCATGTTGACCTTATGTTGTGGATCTGGTTTTGTGTGGCTTTCTACAGCATGTTGACCTTCTGTTGTGGATCTGGTTTTGTGTGGCTTTCTACAGCATGTTGACCTTCTGTTGTGGATCTGGTTTTGTGTGGCTTTCTACAGCATGTTGACCTTCTGTTGTGGATCTGGCTTTGTGTGGCCTTCTACACAACTTATGTTATGGATGTGGGCTTTGTGTGGCCTTCTACAGCATATAGACCAGCTGTTATGGATGTGGCCTTGTTTGGTATTCTACAGCATAAAGACCAGCTGTTCTGGATCACTGTGTGTGGCATTCTATGAGGGTAAGTTAATAAGTAAGTCACAAATGGCTGTAGAAAAATAACTAAATGTGATAACAACTTGAAACCAGTTTATTTTTATGCATACATCGTCCCTTTATTTCTTAACATAATTTCCACCAACATTGATGCACTTATCCCATCGTTTTATCAGTCCTCCCAAACCGGCTGCATAGAACTGTGAGCTCTGTTTTCTAAACCATGTTTTCACTTCACATTCAACTTCGGCGTCACTCGCGAAATGTCTCCCATCAAGGTGGGTTTTCTGTGGACTTAGCCCCTAGCGATTTCCCGTAAAGTGGTGCATAGCTGGGTAGAAAACATTACGAGGGCGAGTCAATAAGTAAGTCACACAGTTATGTGGGATGTCAGGTAAATGAAAACAAAGCACGCAGTTCTATACAGCCGGTTTGGGAGGACAGATAAAATGGGATAAATGCATCAATGTTGGTGGAAATTATGTTGAGAAATAAAGGGAGAATGTATGTATAAAAATAAATTGGTTTCAAGTTGTTATCATAGTTAGTTATTTTCTACAGCCGTTTGTGACTTACTTATTAACTTACCCTCATAGAACATATAGATCAACTGCTGTGGATATGGCTTTGTGTGGCATTATAAAGTATATAAACCACCTATTGAGGATCCAGATGTGTTACCTGGTTGTTATAGACCTTGTTGTAAGCAAGAGCTGGCTAGTCATGACATAACTAGCTGTTATTGTTCACATTTACATTCCATACTCATGGTTATACTTGGTTTGTCTTCATGTTATTGTCAGTTACTGTTGATTGTTATCTTAACATTTGATCAAAAATAATTTTTCTGGAAAATGGTTATTTTAATGTTACTGTTGTCAGTTACTGTTGATTGTTATCTTAACATTTGATCAAAAATAATTTTTCTGGAAAATGGTTATTTTAATGTTATGCATTTGCATATTGTGTGTTGTTTGTCCATCAAGATTGATGATGACCATTCACTTCATCCAGTGGGGTTGAAAGTATTGAGCCATCTGTTCTAAGATGGCTGGTACGGTCTATTTTGGCTCAAAATGTTCTTTGACAATGTAGGCAAAGAATGCTTAACATTGCAGGAGGAGGATCTCCTGCAGTGGTTTTTCTGTCCAGCCTTTTCTTCACAGCTCTTGCAGTCCTGGTTGCTTCACAAGTGACTGCACCCTTGCGTAATGATGTACGCCATGAATTTCAGTCTTTGGCAGCAGTCTCCCAAGTGTCGTGATTAATTCCAAAAGCTTTTAATGAGATCTTCAGAGTGTCTTTAAAGTGTTTCCTCTGGTCACCTTGGGAGTGTTTACCACAATGCAGCTCGCCATAAAACATTTGCATATTGTGTATAAACTGGACCAAAGCAGCTGTGTGACTGAATTCTGAGTTCATTCAGTTAAGAGCTGCTTTGAGTGTAAGAATCAATTCTCTTGTAACAGCTTGAGTGTTTTTTTCCCCCCCATCCTTAACAATTTACTTTAAGCAAATTGTGGCTACCATTCATACGTGTATATATTGTTTTGCCTGAAATGAGCAAAGAAAATCTTTCTTTCTACATCATTGCTGCTTGACCCAAGGGTGTTGAGTTAGGTAACCCCTTGTTTTTGTGAGCACAGCTAGATATGTGCTCCTGAATTGTAGCACCAAGACCAGAAGAAGTCCTCACCAAATCAGTAATAATACTGACTGGCGAGAGCTCATATTGAGCTTCACCATCCCTTTCATCTGCAACAGCTACCACCACATCAACTGCCATCTTCACTTACAGGCAAAAGCTCAGACAAATTACCCAACCCTTGAGGTTCCCCTCTTTAGCTCAGGATGACACAACAGAGTACATCAGAAACACTAATTGGTCACTTCAAATATGCCCATAACATCACCATCCTCCAAACATCCAGCAGTAAATGTTGCAATAATTTTGTGGTCAAAAGTTATTGCCCAACAAGAAGGACATACCTGGAGCAACCAATATTGGATTGAGACGGGTGGTCAATTAAATCTGGTTTTGACACTGTCACAAGAATCCCCACCATACTGAACAGATAAGAAATATGCTAAAGAGGTCAATACAAAAAAATTCTATAGATCTATGAAGGCTGAGATGAAGAAACCGAACTTGAACTGAGGCAGCATTCAGTAATGCTAAAGACCAATCAAAATTGAGATTTGTTGCTAGGTTATGATTTGGCACTAATTATGATGGTTAAGGGCATTAGTCTCATGTTCACTGGTAACCATTCAGACTGAGAACATAAGCACAAGAAACTGGAACTGAAGAAATGATGAGGAAGAAAGAATAAAATGTAGAAAAAGAAAACGAAAGTGGGAAAAGAGATTAGGAATAGCCTCTTTCTAGTATTGTCCTGTCTAGGAACAGTATCATTTTGTTTGCTACTATTTGAACAAAAAACTGCACTGTTTTATACACACTTAAGAAGTGTGTTAAGTGTAGTGTTTTGCGCACTAGTTAATCTACATTCGATAACCAGTCATGGCAGAACTGCATCCAACTTATATGGTTCTGGAGTCGACTTTGCCTAATGAAATGGGTGCCAGAGATCTCTCAGGAGAGATAGAGACAGTCAGTGTGATAATGACCATGTCTTCTCTTGTGTGGGCAGCTCAGTGTACGTGCAGTCATTATAATAATAGGTCTGACACATTAACACATATTAATGGTGTCTGCACAAGGTTATTTTACTTGTAATGTTTAGGTGTTTAAACACTTATTGAAGGCAAAAGAGTGGTGGTGGCATAGTGGTTAGTGCACTTGGCTGCCATGACTGTGATCTGGTTATGATCCAGCAGTGGCAGGATTATTTGTTCTGACCGGTACAACTCAGGGAATCAACCCAGTCTCATAGACATGGATAAAAAACAGTGTTAATAATTTTCTGGGAATTGACTCGAAAGAAAGGCATTGAGAAAGGGAACTGAACACCCCATATCATATGTTGTGGACTAGAATATGTGAACATGGCAGTACCTGCTAGAGGTTTACATTTTGTTTTATCTGAAAGCAAGATATTGTGACAAGTACTTAGTGTGATGTAGTGTTAAGATTTCTGCATTAGGATCTTTCATGGTGTCTGTGTTAACAAAATAAATACAATTCTTCAGAACATAGTTTTAGCACTCTTTTTATAGTCCATGCCATGTGATATTGGTCATTGTGTCTGTCCACAGCCTTCTATCTGCCAATCATTTCTGATATAGATGTTACTCCATGCCATCATGCCAGACTGTCTAACATAAGTCCCTTGGTCTCCCCCTGCCTCTTTTGCCTTCCAATTTTCCTGTTGTCATGATGTACTTCGTCTTCCCCCTTCTCATGCCAGCCCAAGAATATGTATTGTCTACTTCTGATGTGATAACCAGTTCTCTTATGAGTGAATTTCTTTCAAGATATCTTGATTATATTTTTTATCTGTCTATGATGTTCACATCATTCATCTATAAAACCACATCCTTGCAACTTACACGTAATTTCTCACTAGTCAATTTCACCTCATTTGACAAAGATATGTTGCAATTTTTTTTCGGGGGGGGGGGGGGGGGGGGGGGGGGGGGGGGGTTGGAATTTGTTGCATTTGAAGTCAAGCTTAGTGCATACAGGTGTTACAACTTCTAATGCACTGGACTGAATTTTGGTATGGATTAGCTTTCCCAATTACCAGTGTCCCTCGTCATCAGGTGAACCCACTTATATACTTGTCATGTACATCCCCCAGTCAAGGGCGAGAATCAACATTTTCATCCAATTTACCAGTGTAGGGGTTGAACTCGCTACCTCGGCATCAGCACACCGGAAGTTTAAGAGCAAATGCTCTAATCTATTCGCCCATGCTGACATTCATATGTTGCGTATAATATTCTTCATCTTGTGAAGTGCTGCGTTTACTTGGGCTATTCTACATTTAACTTCCCTGATACATCTTCCATCTGCTGTTATCAAGTTGCCTAAATATTGGAACACATTTACCTGCTTCCGACTAGTCCCACTTTCTTATCATCCTGGAAGAAACTGTTTCTTGTAATTACCATTACTTCGGTTTTCCTGTTTTTTCAGACTGAGTCCTTAGTTTTTACTTTCTGTTGCAATTATATCTATTATTTCTTGTAACCACATTTTATTTTCAGCATCCAACACCATGTCACCAGCATTTTGCAGGTTGTTTACATTATGTCCACCGACTGATATTGGTTCTCTACGTGCATTTATTTTGTACAGCAATGTGACTAATTGCTTAATGAAACTGACTAATTGTGTCATCTCTTATTATTATCAAGCCTTAGCTAGGTAATAATGATCTCACTTCCATATATTTTACGTCTACACCTGCCATCATTCCATTAATTATAGCGGTATTTTATCATAACAAGGTGAAATACGTCAACATTTTAATGGAGACATCAAATATGTGCAACTGGAGGAGTCAGGAAGAAGGTGTTGACCCTATAGATCTGTCTGTACCTAGCCAGAATAACAGTGAGATTATAGAGTTGAAATGAGACACATTTTCTCATGTTCAGAAAGCACACATTGCTGAGGAGCGGCTGCCGTTGCTGGTTACATTCATGTGATAACAAGGCAACAACGTGGTCTTGATTGATCACACTTGCACAGGAATTACAGTACTTAACTGATACAGTGTCAAAGGTTAATACATCATCACATGTGGCCTCCTATTTGGACAGAAGGATGACATATCGTCATATTAGGGTCATCGTGTTGTTTGTTTTGTTGTTTTGTAGTAACTTCCACAATTTCAGTGAATGAAAATCTGTAGTACAATATTTGTTCATTTGATTGTGTATCATGTTTGATCCAAAACTACATTTTGTTTGGCACTGAATCAGTTAAATTACCTTTGAAAAATCAGCCGTACAAAATAATAGAAGACAATACAACTTTAGTAATGCAGTCTGGTTCGTGCAGACCTGACTAGGCTGAAATTTTCTCTCTGTATAAAATAAAAACAGTTTGGTCTCCAGCCCCCTGACACTGGTAGTAGATGGGATGTCATGCCCTCTCAGACAAGGATGAAAAACTCAGAGGCCTCATGTGCATGTTAAACATCCCTCCACAGTTGGAAATTAAAAAGTGCAGGCTGATTGGCCACTGCCCAGACAACATTTCAAAAGTAGAAAATCCACCTCTGTGGCAAAAGTGTTATGAATGATATTCGTAATCCTGCATACCATATTTGAAACGCAGCTACGAACAATTTGGAAGCAGACGGCTTGAATTTGTTTCCATAAAACAGTAAGAGTACTGGTTGTTTAGAACGCAATAGTAAACTACTACTGAACATAAATTTGCAAAGAAATCAAAAGCAGTAAAAGTAAACAGTAATTCTGTAAAGAATGTGTAGCTAACTAACAATGAAAATCTTATTGAAAAAGGTTGGTGGCGGCTGGCGAGCTGACACTAGAGTCCGTAATAAAACAACGCAGAATATGACTGGGAGACTCTACAAATGGAAAAACGCATACAGATATGGAAATCTTGTACTTATGGATAAGTACGAGGGCAAGTCAATAAGTAAGTCACACAGTTCTGTGGGATGGCAGGTAAATGTAGTTGGTGTTTTCAACACGTGTCATTAGGTGACAACAACATCGAACTTTATATTCCCATTCGTCAGGTGGTGCTAGATGTCTCATGCACATGCATAGTGCATAAACAAAATGGCAACTGTACTTGCGGAGTGTACAACCAAAGAGCACAACGTGCTGTAGTGCGTTTTTTGTGGGCAAAAGGACTGCCTGCAAAGGACATTTATAAGGAAATGCTTCCTGTTTATGCTGACTACCAGCCCGAATCAAAGCATGCTTCAATGCAATGGAAACATGCTTCTTCGCCTTGTGTCCAAAAATTCAAGGTTATCTCATCAGCAGGGAAGGTTATGCTGACAGTGTTCTGGGATTGTCAAGGCGTGCTTTCAACCATTTTCAAGAAGAATGGTGACAATGTGAATTCTGAATTGTACTGCAAAGTTTTATCAAGGCTTCATGATGCAATTCGAAGAAAACTGCTGACTAGAGGAGTGTTGCTTCTTCATGAAAATGCCAGACCACATATGGCTCGATTAACTTAGGAAGAAATTAACCAACTAAGGTGGGAAGTTCTGGAACATCCACCTTATAGCCCCGACTTAGCCCCTAGCGATTTCCACCTCTTTGGTCCACTGAAAACCCACCTTGGTAAGAGACATTTTGCGAATGACGCCGAAGTTGAATGTGAAGGGAAAACGTGGTTTAGAAAACAGAGCACGCAGTTCTATGCAGCTGGTTTGGGAGGACCGATAAAACGATGGGATAAGTGCATCAGTGTTGGTGGGAAATATGTTGAGAAATAAAGGGACAATGTATGAATAAAAATAAACTGGTTTCAAGTTGTTATCTTATTTAGTTATTTTTATACAGGCATATGTGACTTACTTATTGACTTCTCCTCGTGATACTTATCTTGACATCTCAGAATTAGTCAGATCAATATAAACACTTTGGGTGTTTGTCTTGATCTGACTACTTAAATACTGAGATAAGTATTCTATCTATTGTTTTATCTGGTGTTTATTCTTTTGTTTTTTCTTGTTCATTGATAAAGGCTTTGGCCAAAATGTTTGCTTGTGTCTGTTTTTGATTTCCCTGCCAACCAGCTTCCTGACCATATTTTATGTTTTTACTTGTTTTACACAATGAAAAGTTTAAATCACAGAATTAAACACTCCACTTTCACTTGTAAAGTATGAGATGTCTGGAAAGATATAACCAAATTTTATTATCACTTCTTTATGTTTGTTGTTTGACAAGTTGTATTACACCCATTGTTTTATGTGCCTTTGATGTTTTCCACTGGATAACTCATTGTGATTTACTTCACTGTTTTCTTATAGAGTTGATTGTGGTTATTTTTGGTACATTGTGATATATGATGACTTGCATCTTTGTTTGTTTCATATTTCTTGCAGTTTCATTTCTTGTTAGCTTGTTAGCTTCAATATATTATATTCATGACTAGATGAGGACACCTGTTAAATCCCAGAAACAGAATACTCAATACTATAACAAAATAAAGCTGTAAAAGTCAACAAGAAACAAATACAATGTTTTAGTGACATCACTTTTATATTTTTCTTTCTTGTCATTCCCAAAGATATGGCTTCACTCCATGGCATTTGTTTTGTTTTAGATCCATTTTAGCAATGTCTTCATCTTCTTTCTGCGTGACATCCTTAGCCTTGTACTTTCACTGTGCTTAGTATGGACCTGTTATGTCTCAATGTCTACATTCATTCATTGGATATGATCACACCTTGTTAATCTGTTACATTTAAAATCCTTGGCAGTTGATAGGTCTGCTTCCAAATCGCCTGCAGCTGTGTTTCAACCATGGTATGCAGGATTACAGATTGCATCCATAACTCCTTCACTATAGAGCATAATTGTCAATTTGTTAAGACGCTACTTGATACAAATAACAATAAAACATAAGTATGTCTGTCACAGCCTTGATCAATCAATCAATCAATCAATCACAGCCTTGATCCAGAAGAAAAGGAAGAGAATTATTATTACTGCTTTCAGTTATAGTTGTTGGACTTTGTCAGTAATTTATATTTAAGAGACATGTAGTGCATTTATTTGACTTGTAAATTACTTTGTGTGTAATTTTCATTATCAAATTGTTTTGGTTATATGTGTAGCAGTTATGTAATAATAGTACACAGTCTTTGTACAATTTGTACTTTCTGTTTAATAATATTTCATTTTAGATTTCCAAAATTATTTTGCAGAAGAGGTGACTGGTATTTTGCACTGTTGTGTTTGTTGGGATTTCTCTTGTTACATTCGATTGAGTCTTTGTTTGCACATGTAAGATTGGTTTTTCTGAACATGTAAGATTGGTTTTTCTGTTTTATTGTTTTTGTGTACATATTTCTTTGTTGACCCATGAAGATTGTCTTATTGACTAATCAATGTACAGCTGAACCCGCTTTCATAAGGGCATGATAACATTGTTTTGTTTTTTGTTTATTAACAATATAAAACAGATTATTGACATGTATTAGAAAGTCTGGTCTGTACAGCCACAGTGAAGTGAAAGAGCATTTGTTATTCATGCACTGGTTTGATGCATTTCACATGATCTTTATTAGACATAGAGTCACACAGAGTGGCATGATAGCATTCACTGACTGAGTGTCATGACGTGATTAATTGTCTTAAGGGACTTCTCATATCTGCCATGGGCTAAAATATCACTAAACTGTTGTCAGTGAGTTATAATACAGCATGTCTGCTAACATATTAATACATTTTAAGTCATAACTGTTACACACCCTTACTTCTCATTTTCTGTCATTCATTTTTGTTTGTTCCAAACCTAGTTTTTGCTTGGTCCAAACCTAGTTTTTGCTTGGCACAGAATCTGTTAATGAGCTTTCAGAAAAGCACAGATCAGAATTTCCAGACTCAGAGCAGGGCATGATAGACTTACAGCACACCTCCAGTTAATGGATCTCACTGATGCTACCACTTGCAACTGTGTCACTACCACTTGCAACTGTGTCGCTACCACGTGCAACTGTGTCACTACCACTTGCAACTGTGTCACTACCACTTGCAACTGTGTTGCTACCGCGTGCAACAGTGTCCCTACCACTTGCAACTGTGTCACTACCACTTGCAACTGTGTTGCTACCACGTGCAACAGTGTCACTACCACTTGCAACTGTGTCACTACCACTTGCAACTGTGTCGCTACCACGTGCAACTGTGTCGCTACCACTTGCAACTGTGTCACTACCACTTGCAACTGTGTCGCTACCACTTGCAACTGTGTCGCTACCACGTGCAACAGTGTCACTACCACTTGCAACTGTGTCACTACCACTTGCAACTGTGTCACTACCACTTGCAACTGTGTCACTACCACTTGCAACTGTGTCACTACCACTTACAACTGTGTCACTACCACTTGCAACTGTGTCACTACCACTTGCAACTGTGTCACTACCACTTGCAACTGTGTCACTACCACTTGCAACTGTGTCACTACCACTTGCAACTGTGTCGCTACCACTTGCAACTGTGTCGCTACCACTTGCAACTGTGTCGCTACCACTTGCAACTGTGTCGCTACCACTTGCAACTGTGTCGCTACCACTTGCAACTGTGTCGCTACCACTTGCAACTGTGTCGCTACCACTTGCAACTGTGTCGCTACCACTTGCAACTGTGTCACTACCACTTGCAACTGTGTCACTACCACTTGCAACTATGTCACTACCACTTGCAACTGTGTCACTACCACTTGCAACTGTGTCACTACCACTTGCAACTGTGTCACTACCACTTGCAACTGTGTCACTACCACTTGCAACTGTGTCACTACCACTTGCAACTGTGTCACTACCACTTGCAACTGTGTCACTACCACTTGCAACTGTGTCACTACCACTTGCAACTGTGTCACTACCACTTGCAACTGTGTCACTACTCTTGCAACTGTGTCACTACCACTTGCAACTGTGTCACTACCACTTGCAACTGTGTCACTACCACTTGCAACTGTGTCACTACCACTTGCAACTGTGTCACTACCACTTGCAACTGTGTCACTACCACTTGCAACTGTGTCGCTACCACTTGCAACTGTGTCGCTACCACTTGCAACTGTGTCGCTACCACTTGCAACTGTGTCGCTACCACTTGCAACTGTGTCACTACCACTTGCAACTGTGTCGCTACCACTTGCAACTGTGTCGCTACCACTTGCAACTGTGTCGCTACCACTTGCAACTGTGTCGCTACCACTTGCAACTGTGTCGCTACCACTTGCAACTGTGTCGCTACCACGTGCAACTGTGTCGCTACCACTTGCAACTGTGTCACTACCACTTGCAACTGTGTCGCTACCACTTGCAACTGTGTCACTACCACTTGCAACTGTGTCACTACCACTTGCAACTGTGTCACTACCACTTGCAACTGTGTCACTACCACTTGCAACTGTGTCACTACTCTTGCAACTGTGTCACTACCACTTGCAACTGTGTCACTACCACTTGCAACTGTGTCACTACCACTTGCAACTGTGTCACTACCACTTGCAACTGTGAAGCAACAAAACAAACTTCAGAGCATGTCCTACAAGTGAAGCAACAAAACAAACTTCAGAGCATGTCCTACAAGTGAAGCAACAAAACAAACTTCAGAGCATGTCCTACAAGTGAAGCAACAAAACAGACTCCTGAGTATGTCCTACAAGACCGCCCTAACTTCGCCAGACAGTGACAAAAATTCTTAAAAGTAAAGAGGATTGACTTTATTCCTCTGGGTTTTATCCCATATGGCTCGGTTTCTTTCCTCTGGGCGGCCTGCCAAAAGTGTCGCACAAACTCCGTAGCTCCAGAGATGACCCCCAGGAGTCTCTGAAAAAAATACACTCGTGAATCAAACCCACAACTTTCAAAGTGTGAGGCAAACGGCTTGACCACTTTGCCATGGAGACTCCCTCGCCAGAGAGATGATATCTGGCCCTCAGGTCCGACCCTTAGAGACATAATAACTCCAGTAGACAAGTGAAGACCTTAAGCAGACTTTCCGATTCATAAACCATGCCTGAATAGATGCATAGCAAATGTGGATTGTGAAGAAGAAGAAGAAGAAGAAGAAGAAGAAGAAGAAGAAGAAAGACATTGAGTACGTGTTGCAGCTTCCTGTGTGACAAAATGTGCTCGTATTATGATGATGTTGATAGGCATGTATTCGAAATGTTGTGTGTATAACATTTGATTTCATTTCATTGTGACTTATGAGGCCAGATTTTCAACTGTACATGAATGAAATAGTCTCAGGTTTGTTATAATAAAGATGACGGCTTGTTTTATCTACAAGTGACTTAACAGTTAAACACACCCTACACAGGGCATGATAACATTGTTTTATCTACAAGTGACTTAACAGTTAACACACCTTACACAGGGCATGATAACATTGTTTTATCTACAAGTGACTTAACAGTTAACACACCTTACACAGGGCATGATAACATTGTTTTATCTATGACTGAATATACAGTTAAACACAGCCTACACAGGGCATGAAAACATTGTTTTATCTACAAGTGAAATACAGTTAAACACACCCAACATAAGACATGATAACATTGTTTTTAAATATTGAGCACAACCCACTACTGGCAACGCCGATCGCATTCCGGTATGAACCTAAGGCCTATCCACGTCAATATGGAAGCACTATACTCGAGTTTCGCCCTCGTTTGAGCTCGTCAGTAGTGCATATCCCTGACCGGATCCGGAAACAGACCCGGATCACGCGTGTGAAGCGGGTGTGTAACCACGCGGCACACACTGGACACACCAAATTACCACAACAGAACACCACAACGCTACCCATCGTAGGCTATGCTCAAGATTGCCCAATCGCCGCGACCGACGTCCGTCAATCGATGGGACCCGAACGATCAGGTCTTCTCACTGGCAAGGAACACCAGGCCTCCTAAATCCAGTGAGCAATAATAAGTTGATTATGTGGTTGTTTCGGGATTTGAAATTTAAATATTGAGCACAACCCACTACTGGCAACGCCGATCGCATTCCGGTATGAACCTAAGGCCTATCCACGTCAATATGGAAGCACTATACTCGAGTTTCGCCCTCGTTTGAGCTCGTCAGTAGTGCATATCCCTGACCGGATCCGGAAACAGACCCGGATCACGCGTGTGAAGCGGGTGTGTAACCACGCGGCACACACTGGACACACCAAATTACCACAACAGAACATAGCCTACGATGGGTAGCGTTGTGGTGTTCTGTTGTGGTAATTTGGTGTGTCCAGTGTGTGCCGCGTGGTTACACACCCGCTTCACACGCGTGATCCGGGTCTGTTTCCGGATCCGGTCAGGGATATGCACTACTGACGAGCTCAAACGAGGGCGAAACTCGAGTATAGTGCTTCCATATTGACGTGGATAGGCCTTAGGTTCATACCGGAATGCGATCGGCGTTGCCAGTAGTGGGTTGTGCTCAATATTTAAATTTCAAATCCCGAAACAACCACATAATCAACATTGTTTTTATCTACAAGTGAAATACAGTTAAACACACCCTACATAGGGTATGATAACATTGTTTTATGTACAAGTGAAATACAGTTAAACACACCCTACATAGGGTATGATAACATTATTTTATCTACAAGTGAAATACAGTTAAACACACCCAACATAAGACATGATAACATTGTTTTTATCTACAAGTGAAATACAGTTAAACACAGCCTACACAGGGCATGATAACATTGTTTTATCTACAAGTGATATACAGTTAAACACACACTACATGAGGCATGATAACATTCTTTTAGCTACAAGTGAAATACAATTAAACACAGCCTATACAGGGCATGATAACATTGTTTTATCTACAAGTGAATATACAGTCAAACATATCCTTTATGGGGCATGATGATAACCTTGTTTTATTTCATTAAACAAACACAGGACCACACTGTGTGCCTAGTGTCAGTCAAGATGACTATAGTAAGAAGAAGAGGACATTGGGTGACTCATGGAATGTGGCAAAGTGATGACAGTTTCTAATATACTCTATTCTTCTTTGTCTTCCAGGACCTTATCAGCTGGCATTTGCAGTCATATCTCTCAACAGCTGTGTCTTCACTGCAGCTTATTAACCATTCTGTCCCAGATAGCTGCCTCAGTTGTTTTGATAATTCTGTCCATTTATATTTTTAACCCCTTCGTATCTTGTCAGTTTCTAACTTAAAATATCAATTGTCAGATACAGAAAGAGTTCAAACATCTCTAGTGATTTTTATTCCTCCAAAAGGACTGTTACGTTGTTTTCTTATACAACTGTTTTGCATGCTAAGGCTTAATTTCTATTGACATGTAGCAGGTCACTTTAAAGTAGCAACTGTCTGCTGCAGGAAAGGTTCAAGTGACTACTAGTTTAGATAGATGAAGATCAGATGATAAAATAACTGTGTGGGACAGCAAGAATGAATTCATATAATGATAACTTTTTATAGCATGATGCAAGCCTGTCTCTATTAGGGTTATAACCTATAATAGTACTAGTATCTACAACCAATGTGAACCTTCATCTCTTTTTCTTTGTTTAATCATTTTAGTTATTACCATTTTTTCCAGATTCTCTCTTCTCATAACATGGCCAGAGAATGTCTATTGTTTCCACGAGATGTTCCTAACAAATGTGTTTTGGACCTTGTTATAATTTTTGACAATACTTAGATCATGTTAAATATTGTTATCTCAATTTTGTGTGTGAATACAATCAACATACTGTAAATATAACATAATTTCATGCACTAGAGATGTGTCTGGCTATCCATACACACATCTGTAAGGGAATTATATCATCATCATTATTTAACTATAGGTGTCTAAAGGAGCATGGAGTTATCATTACACTTGTTTTTGTTTTCCTTTCAGAAGATTGGACCAGAACTCTTCAAAGTGTCCTTACAGTGACATCTTATGTGTTTTGTTCCATTCCATTCCACCATTACCCAGTTCCACCTCAGAAGAGAAGTTATATTAGGGTCCATCACCTGGCTTAGATTAATCCTGTGACTGAGTCAGCCACAAATAGGGTATTAATTTGGAGCTGATTGTTGTCCAAAGGGTGTAATGGCGTGTGTTCTGTTTCTGTGATAGCAGCATCCGTCTCAACTCTAGGTGACATAATCTTTATTCAAGATTAAGCATTATGTAAATGTATGGGGCATATTTACTTTTGCAGAGAAGTCTGTGGTGCCAATTTTATGAAGCTAGCTGGACTTTAGATCTTTATCACCTCAAAAATATATCAATCAATTAGTGTGGAAATCAAGGGGAAACCACTGCATTATCTATACAAGAATATGTTTATGAGCAGATCACAAATCTGGAATAGAAGATGGGAAGCATTGGTCATATCATTTAATGCCATCTCTGTTACGCAGGTTGGTAGTAATTGATCTGCATCGATTTCTATTCTGAACTTTTATTGTACATCCATCAAAGTTGTTTCCTGACCATATCATAGTTCTGTTTGTCTGTATATCTTTGATGCTCTCTATCTGTTTTCCTCTCAACTTGTCCCTATGGTGTTTGGTAGATTGGTCTGTGGTTTAATTATCAAAGTAGCTTGTCATTATCATTGTTATTTCTTTCAACAGTGCTCTCTTTATATAAATATACAAATCAACGGAAGAAAATACAATGGTTATGTATGAGGTTCTTCAGGTGTGGTGTGTTTATAAAATTGTTGTTCCTTGTGGTTTCTTGCCTGTGTTGTTTGCTGTTTCATTGAGTCGGTGAGGCATATTTCAGTTTCTTGCCTCTTTGTTGTTCTTTTTTGTTTTGTGATCTTGCTTGAAACAGATTTTTAGTGTTTCTTTATGTTTTTGGTACCAGGTCTGTGTGTATGCAGGCACAAGTAAACTAACAACTAATTTACATGTTATAATTAGTTCTGTAAAGGAGATAAGATATCAGTGATGCCAATGGTAACCATTGAAGGGCAGGGAACCTGTTTTTGGGGTGAATATTTCAACGTAACCAAGACCAGAGGCCAGTTTTCATGGCTGAGAACTTTACCAAGTATTTTGTTTCATTTTGTCTGGTTTACCATTGAATGTACAACATGTTTTAACAAAACCATGTATGTCATGAACAGTTTTGAAAAATCAACTTGGGAATAGCATATGCTTAAATTTTGACAGTAATGGAAGAAATAAGAGAGGGAAGATGATTTCATTATACTTTGGGAAAGAGTCACGTTTCTGAAAATGTAAAAGTTTCGTTTTTTAATTTTTTAATATTGTTTTTCACAGATAAAAAATCAGAAATGAAGTTAGTGTATATTTTGCCAGGTCGTTGTTTGTCCACTTGCTTTGAATTCAAGCATAGTCCATTCATAGTGCACTGGACTGATATTTGTGAGTGGATTAGCTTTCCTTATTACCAATGTCCCTCGTCACCAGGCGAACCCACTCCTGCTTCTGAGGTACTTGCAATTTACGTCCCCATGTCAAGGATGAGAAGTCATTTTAGTCCAACTGACCGGTTTAGGGGTTGAACCCGCTACCTCAGCATCAGCACACCAGAAGTTTAAGAGCAAGAGTTCTTATCTATTCAGCCAAGCAGACCTCCACCATGTCTAATTTAAAGCCATTTGTCACATCTCACAGGCTGTTTATTGTGACAGGCTGTTCATCGTGACAAGTTGGTTCCTTTTTAATGGTCTGCATATGTCAATATTGACAATGAACAGCTCGTAGCTTGCTTGATAACTTGCATAATCTCATATGAATTGCTCATCATTTTGTTCACACCATGTGTACTGCACATTTTTGTGTGTTTGCAAACATTATATGGCTGGGTCTTTTCATCATTTCCAGTGATGTGGCAGCCCAAAAATACACTATCACTTTACACAGCTCTTGCATATATTTTTTATGAAACATGTAGAAATAACAATTGCTGGGGAGTCATTAAGGCCACGGAAGTAACTTGAGACATGATTCACAGATAGTGATTGCCACTCATAGAAGCAGAGGAAAGAAGTAGAGATTTTGTGGACACATTAGAAAATTTACAAATTGAAAGTTATAGCCTACATGGGACATGACAACATTGTTTTATCTACAAGTGAATATGCAGGAATTCATACTCCCTGCCACCAATTGATAAAGGACGTTGAAGAATAAGTGTTCTTTGATGCAAGGCCAACTCTTTTTTCCTTTTGCCATTCATCTCCCAGTAGACAATCGGCCCTCAATGAATTCAATGAAGCCCTATGTAGACAAGTTCATGATTCGCGGCTTTTACAGCTAAAGATTTCTACAGATGAGGTAAAGACTTAACTAGACATCCCTAAACAAGGTGTCTGCATTAGACAGGTCTTTCATCCACCTAAACCCACAGCTATGGAATATGGACATAATTTGTATCTATATTTGAAATAGTGCCATCATCATCATCAAGTGCCGTGCCGGCTGGCGTAGGCGTTCATGGCTCTCCACAGATTTCGGTCTTTGGTGTTCTGGATCAACTCTGCTGATGATATTCCTCCAAGCCACCGTCTCAATCCGTCCAGCATCATTTCTCTTGATCTGCCTCTGCCTCTCTTCCCCTCGATCTTTCCAGTTGTCACGATGTTCTCCAATGCCTCTCTTCTCATCACATGACCAAAGAAAGCTGTTTGTCTCTTTCTTATTGTTGTATATAGTGTTCTAGTTTCATTAGCCTCTTTCAAGCAATCATTGTTAGTTACTCTGGCAGTCCAAGGAATTCGCAACATTCGTCTTAAAAACCACATCTCTGTTGCTTCTAAGTTCTTCCTAATTTGTTCATTTACATTCCAAGATTCGCTGCCATACAGCAAAACTGGTTCTATATAGCATTTTAGCACTCTCTTTTCTTTCATTCATTCATCATATATTCAGTGCCATAGGTTTAAGAAATTTACATTAACTTAGTTGATGCCTTGGTGTAATAGTTGGAATGTTGTGATGACAAGGCATGAGTGCGGTTTGATGAGGGTTCAGTACCAGCTCTCTACATTCGCGATGGGAGGGAAAGACTAATCACCTATCCCTCTGTGCACTCAGGCCTGCAAAATGTGACGGTCCTAGCACTTCACATAATCACAGCAGGTTCACGATGCAGGTCGTATTTGTTGTTATGTTAACCAATCATAGATCAAATAACAAACACACAGGCTCATTGGACCGCAATGCTGGGTCTAGTATATTGTGAACATTTACAGAGAGACATAACAGGTGGTTTAACAAACACACAGGCTCATTGGACTGCAATGCTGGGTCTAGTATATTGTGAACATTTACAGAGAGACATGACAGGTGGTTTCCGCTGTGTTATATGATCTGAAGATTTAAATAATGCCTTTTATGTTAAATATTGCCCTGGCCTGTCATGAGGTATAGGAGAAAAGGTAACCGTAGTCCCATAGAAAATAATGCTATTGTGGGGTGAAGTGTTTGGCCTTCTCATATAGTAGGCCATGATAAATTGGGTAGGGTAGCCAATTCCCTTCCCTGCCACCTTTCCTTCCCTGGCAATTACCACAATATTCTAAAAAAAAAAAAAAAAATATGGGTTCATTTTTATAAGGTTGGGACAACTAAAATAATTCAGCCGCTGCTTGATATTGAACCCGTACCATGATATCTCGAGACCGTACCACGATATCTAGAGACCAGCACACTTACCATTGTGCTTCCACAATACCTCTGAACCACACAGCACGTAGTTTGAAATAATAGTTGCCTAGTGCATAAGAAGTCAGGGAGTTAAATGTGCATTAGAAAATGCTACAGATCCAGTGTGTGCAGGTGATAGATACATTTCACCAGACCCGCTAGGACCCGTGAGAATTGGTTTGAGCGTTCTCCACTGGAACACTTTCAACTGTTGATATTGTCATTGTTTCTCCAACACTGTTGACTAGTTCATGTCCACAGATGTGTTTTTTTAAAATCGAAGCTAAATCAAAGGGAATCACGACTTCGTGCATTTTATTGTTGTCAGTTTTTTTCCAGTATGTATTTGTGATAATAAAGATGCTACCTTTTGGAAACTTTTCACAAATCTTGGCTTTGTGCTTGAATTGTTTGAAAATTGATAGACTGGGATATAAGTGCATAGATCTTTAGCTATTCTGCCACGCCTCTAACAATTCCACTCTTACTTTTCGTATGACTGCTGGATGACTGCATATGGAGATATTCGTCTGTTAGGTATCATGTATGCTGAAAATATAAAGAGAAATGTCAGAGATGATATAATCGGGGAGCAATATGATGCCCTACATATCGGTGGTCATGAAATACTAGAGATTCGATATGCTGATGATACAGCATTACTATCCACATCACAGAATGGTATTGAAAACCTAATAACCTCAACCCAAAGGAATAGTGAAAACCACAACTTATATTTTAACATAGAAAAGACAAAGATAATGCATACAGATAAAACAACTATGGAGAAAGAAATATATATGATAATGAGGAAAAATTGAAGGTGGTGGACAATTTCGAATATCTTGGGTCATTGATTACAAACAATGGTGACACAATGAAAGATACTAAAAGGCGAATATCTACTGGTCTTTAAAGACTAAAACAACTTGAATAAATTATGGAGTGGGACAGGCAGAACTAAAAAAAAAAAAAAAAAGAATTTTTTTAAGAGCATGCATCTTTCCCATTGTAACATACGCCTGTGAGACTTGGACACTTACTAAATAAGTTGAACAGCGCATAAATGCCTTTGAATACAAATGTTACAGACGGGTTCTAAGAATATCTTGGATAAAGAAAAGAACAAATGTATCCATACTTCAAGAGCTGAATATTGAAGAAGGTTGGCTATTAAAAACGATAAAACAAATAAAATTGAAATACTTTGGTCACTTGAAACGTCATGAAAGTTTGGAGAGAACAATAATGGAGGGGTATCATTGCACTCCGCGGTGAAGTTGTAACGGACGCGATTCGTAATCCCGTATATACCCGGGTTCGAAACAGCGGTGCTGATTTTTTTTCGAAAAAGGTATAGGTCCCGGTCATTCAGAAAGCAATGGCAAACTACTGAAAGTAAAACTTGCGCAGTAATCACGAACAGACAAAATGCTGGGGTTACTGCTACGATCTGTGAAGGACATGCAACTAAATTTTAAAAATATGCCTGGGAAGAGAGGAAGAGGAAGGCCATAGATAAGATGAGAGCAGGATGTGGCGGGTGATCTCCAGATGGCTGTATCGGACGCGGGGCATCTTCCTTAACTTATGATCCAGAAGTTTTCCGGAAAGTTATGGGAACAAGGTTCTCCAAAGGACATGCTACTGAATGAATGAATGTATCATGTACGCAGTTCTTTTCTTCGAGTTGTGCACTTTGAAAAGTAAGATTAATGTTATATGTTTATAGCAAATTGCTACTCTATGCAATCACAATGAAATACAGTGTATGTATTTTCGAAACAAAAGTTCCTTGTCCTGTCTATTACTTACGAGCATACACTAGAATATAGTAGATCAGAGCTTTTGATATGTGTGGATTTTATCTAGCCAAAGGCTAGACTGTAGTTCTAAGCATGAAAACATCTTTCATATTATATTATGACTGTTCCTAGATTAGTTGAAACGATTTATCTTTTTAAGATTTTTTTAAGTTTTCTTGGATGCTGCCGGTGCTGTTGATTATGGGCAGTGAACGCGTGTCCAAATTCAACGACATACCGAGTGGAGGGTTCGTGTCGCAGCCGCAGTCGATTTGGAAGCAGACCTCCTTAAGTTGATTTTGATTGTATGAGCTACCGTCGTTCACAAAGCAATGGCAAACAATTGAGCTAAAATTGCCTAGTAAAAGTACACATATATTAGTAAATAATACGGTATATAGTACTTCCCACCTCAGGCTTCTGGTCATTATACCTCACTGTGGTATTGGTTGTGAAATGACACACTTCCAGTGATCTATGATTGGCATTGTTAGTGCTATAACAAATTAGAACTAAGCTACGGCTAAGGTCTAAGCATAACAGAAACAGCTGCAACAGAGGAACATAGATTGTTAGAAGTCTCCAGAAATAATGACTGCTGCAAGGAAATATTCGATAAGTCTTCGAGGTCTGCTTGATGAGAGTTTACTTATGTTTGCATGAAAACTTCCTGTGACCTTATGCCTGTCGCCAATGATGCCGGCGCTGTTTTTATTTGTCAATAAACTCAATACAAAGCCAAACACGTGCTAAATAATCAAAGCATTGTTGTAGTACACTACTATGGGAATTTGACAGACACAAATGACTATGACATTGTTACAAATCTGACCTATATTTGAGAGCAGTTAACCCCCCCCTCCCCCCTCCCCCCCCCCCCAAAAAAAAAGAGAGCTTAAAGGAAGCAAAAGAGCATCGTGTTAATATATAATTGCCTCTGTCCGCACCTTTGGCACCATGCATTTAATTATCCATGCGAGCCTACCCTCTGTCCTTCAAAGTTAAAACACGAATTCTTGTATGTTACTTAGAACCAGTGTTAACATAAGGCCACGAATCCTGGACAGTTAGTAAGCAGGCGAAAAAAGAAATCCCTGGGAGCTTTGGAAATGTGGTTTTATAGAAGAATGATGAAAATTAATTTGACAGCCAAAATGAGCAATCAGGACGTTTTAAGGGAAGCTGGGTTGAAAAGACAACTTAGCACAAACATCAGACAGATTTTTGGCCACGTTATGAGAAGAAAGGAACATGTAATAACCGGAAAGATTTGCGGAAAGAGACATAGAGGAAGGCAGCGTGAGACGATTCTTGACAGTCTTGTGTCATGGCACGGAAGGGAGTCAGCACACGAATTGATCCATGACGTCGGAGATCGTAATTTGTGGAGAGGCATGATCGCCGACGCCAGTCGGCAAGGCACTCAATGAATGATGAACCTAACCTCACACAAAACATCAGACTGTTAGAACACAATCATCATCGTGTAGCAATACGTCGCTCTTGTCATGGCCTGCCGAAAAGTGTCTCGTTTCCTTGCCAACTCTCCCGCCTTAATAAACATACCCATACCAAGTGTCTGCAATATCCATTTACTTGCTGGTAGACCCTTTCCTGTTCTGACAATAACTATGCCTTATCTTCCCAAGAATACGTTCATGGACATATTGAATCTTTGAGTATTTCAGCTTTAGGCTGTGTAACTTTGAATCGGTTAATACCTATCAACTCGCCATACGTTTGTTGGTTACTTCATACATCATATACCGTTTTCTTAACTACTTGTGGCTGAGCTATTATTACATGGGTAGTCCTCTTGGTCCTATTCTAGCAGACATCTTCATGGCTAATTTAGAAGAAAAGAGATCTTCAGACATTAACAACCTGGTCTTCTACCGTCGTTATGTGGACGATATGTTAATTATCACCACAGACGAGCTACAAGCAACATCGTTTCAGGCCACAATAAACATGCCGGGTAAAAACATCTCTCTATCTATGGAACAAGATGGCTGTGTCCTGTGTGTCGTATTGTACGCATTTGTCGTGTTTTTTTTAATTTTATTATTTCATTTCATATATTTATTGATTGTTTCTGATTTTGGATTTTCACCTGTATTCCGGTATACGATGAATCTACTTGTAAGGTATGTGCAACGTGTTTGTGTTTAGTACGTTTCTTCTCGCAGGAGTTAAATATACCTATTTGTTTCCAATTCATATTGTTATATCCTGCTGCAGCCGCTGCTTGTTCTTCTATGGAACAAGAACACAACGAAGCATCGTCGTTCCTGGATATCCTAATGAAACGTAGAGCAGACGGCACAATTCAAAGCTCGGTGTACCGCAAAGAAACATGGACTGGCCAATACTTAAATTTTCATTGCTTCGCACCTGTCCAGTATAAACGGGGCTTAGCACGGACCCTGTTTGACTGTGCTAGGAAGATATGCACCCAGGACACACTGATAGAGGAAATTGAAACTCTGAAGAATGTCCTACACCTGAATGGATACTCCATAGGATTTATAAAGCGCCACTGCCAACAGCCGAAACCGAAATCAGACGTAACTACAGTCCCTAAGCTCAAGGTATTTATCCAGCTAACTTTTCGAGGGGATGACGTAATGCAACGTCTACAGGACCGGCTCATTACACCAGTCGGCCGAACATTCTGTGCTGCAACTTTAGTTATTATGTACAGAACCACACCTATTCCCACCCAGCAGTAAAATAATCTACCCCTCTGTATGCCACATCCAATTGCATTTACCAACTGACATGCAGGTGCGAGTCTACCTACATCGGCAGGACAGAGCGGCAGCTACACAGAAGGGTTGTTGAACACATATCAAACTGGATTGACAAGATATTACATACAGGCGAATGCGATCATGGGAAGGCTAACACACCACAATTATAAACTTCCGGCGTCGTCAATTGCACGTCACGTCATGGAAACCGGTCATGTAATTGATAGAGACAGCGCTTTTCTCGTGTTGTTTCATACACAAAATAGTCGTTTGTTAAAGTTAACAGAAGTCTTATGATTCATCTACATAGGCCAATTTTGAGCAAACAGAAAGACACGGTAGTCAATTTAAAATTACCATGGTAAGCAATTGCTACTACTGTGCGAACATGTGTATATTTCAGCTTGAACGATGTATCTAGTTATGTTACTCTACGTTGTGTGACTTCTGCAGTATGTACCTGGCGAGATGCAGCGAAATATGCCAGGCAATAAATCGTACAATCTATGATTTGTATCTTCGTTATTCAAATATTATTACATTATGAAGATCTGCCCTTGTGTAGTAGTCTGATGTTTTTGGCCACAGTCTGTGGTGTTATAGGCAGTACTGGCGTATGATCCTCCTGCCTACACATAAGACAAAGTGGAAGCTGCAGTTTAGGCTGGCGTGGCTGAGGTGATACTTCGTTTGGAATTATCTTGTTATGGCCAAGATTGTATAGATTCGCTACCTGTGTTCTCCTGGCGCAGTCCGTCTTTCCATCCTGTACTTTGTTGTTTTCCTTTTTTTTTTTCTGTAACAAGTTTATACGAGATTGTGGCCAAGGTGCAGATATCTCGCCTAAAACATCATGGGGCTTGCGTTTGATCGTCGGGGTTCACACAACATTATAAGCTGTAATTACTGTTTGTTATTTACTAGGCAATCTTACGTTCAGGAGTTTACCATTATACGAACCCACTACTCCGTCGCCAGAAGTGAAATTTAAGGTACGTTACACCTCTCAGACATGCCGACTTCTAGTCTGTACACTATATTGTGAATATTTGGGCAAGAGTCTGTATTCCTAACTGCAAAAAAAAAAACAAAAAAAAAAAAACATTAATAATAACTCTCCCAGGCACACATCAGCAATAGTAGGATGCCACCATGAATCCATCCATCCATCATGTGCCATGCCGGTAAGCGTGGGCGGTCATGTTCTGCCATCTCACTCGATCAACAGAGTCGTGGATCAGTTCCGTGTTTTTGTCTCGACCATGCCACAAGGCCAAGCCATCCAGATACTTGTTTCTAGGTCTTCCCCTTGGTCTGTTCCCCTCGATCTTACCAGTTGTCACCAAGTTCTCCAAATCATTTCTTCTCATAACATGCCCAAAAAATTGTGACTGTCTACGTCTAATGTCTCTGATCAGTTTACGATCTTCATTTGTTTCTTGAAGGACTTGTTCATTGGTCTTTCTGGCTGTCCATGGTATTCTTTGCATTTTCCTCAGAAACCACATTTCTACAGCCATCAGGCTGAAAAACATCTGATGGCTGTAGAAATGTGGTTTCTGAGGAAAATGCAAAGAATACCATGGACAGCCAGAAAGACCAATGAACAAGTACTATTGCTGAATGAATACAAACGCATAAACAAACATAGTCCCTTAAACATTGCGCGATGAAAGCCTGGGTTTCCGGTGAAGTTGAGAAGTTGTATATATTTGTATGTGTGGAGTCAGGGTCTATGAACTAGCAGTTCGCTGAACAAATGAGTACCTTTGCAATGTGGATACGAAGATTGAGCACAATCACTACTGGCAACGTTGATAGTATTCCAGTACGAACCCTGGTCCTTGTCCACGTCAGATTGGAAGCACTAGACTCGAGTTTCGGTCTCATTTGAGCTCTTCAGTAGTGCATATCCCACACTGGACCCGGGATCGAACTCCGGATCACACGCATGACATTACATTGATGTTGGACAACAGGATGTATTCATCAGGCATACAGGAATTCACGCTGGAGTTCACAGCCAGCGAACGCAAGCAAGCAACAGGCGTGTGAGGCGGGTGTGTAACCACTTGACCACGCGGCTCGCGCTAAACGTGACTAAATTATCAGACGTCACCCATTGTAAGCTATACAGTTTTCCCAATCACGGCGAGACATTGAATATTCTAGTACTAGCTGACCCTGCCCGGCTTCGCCCAGACCCTGGTGGGGAGCATCTCATTTAATTCATATAAGTAGTCATATAAGTTCCCGTCTGTCTATCTGTCTGTCTATCTGTCTGTCTATCTGTCTGCCTGACCCTGCCCGGCTTCGCCCAGTCCCTGGTGGGAAGCATCTCATTTAATTCATATAAGTAGTCATATAAGTTCTCGTTCCCGTTACCGACTGTCTGTCTGTCTGTCTGTCTGTCTGTCTGTCTGTCTGTCTGTCTGTCTGTCTGACCCGGCCCGGCATTGCCCAGCTCCTGGTGTGGAGCATCTCATTTAATTCATATAAGTAGTCATATAAGTTCCCGTCTGTCTATCTGTCTGTCTATCTGTCTGTCTATCTGTCTGCCTGACCCTGCCCGGCTTCGCCCAGTCCCTGGTGGGAAGCATCTCATTTAATTCATATAAGTAGTCATATAAGTTCCCGTTCCCGACTATCTGTCTGTCTGTCTGTCTGTCTGACCTGGCCCGGCATCGCACAGCTCCTGGTGTGAAGCATCTCATTTAATTTATATAGGTAGTCATATAAGTTCCTGTTCCCGACTGTCTATCTGTCTGTCTGTCTGTCTGTCTGTCTGTCTATCTGTCTGCCTGACCCTGTCCGGCTTCATTAAATTCATACAACAAAAAAAGTAACTTAAAAGAACGTTCTTCCACACACCATCCATTATTTTTAATGAAAACTCTTTCTAATCACCTGCATGACTACAGTAACTTCTTAAGCAAAAAAAGATGAGTTACAATGTTATGCATTGTGCATTATTTTTATGAAAACTTTGAAAATGCCTTACAGATTGTATCATTATTTATTATAACTCATATGCCGGTACATAACTATGGACAAAGAGTTTATAAATCTTTGAAAACGATGCCACAATATGACTATAAGTTATACAGAAAAGTTATGCCCCTTGAAATAACTTTTACAGAGTTAGGTCCCCTGAAATATATGAAATTATGATGAAAAATGAAAAATGAAATAATACTGAGTAAGCAGGCGATTTCACACTAACAAAATATCACAGATGGCAGCTCTGGAATGAAAGGAAGGCGTGTAGAAAATTTCATCTCAATCGGATGGGCCGTTCGCGAGCGCACAAAGGACAGACGGACATACAGACAGACATACAGACAGACAGACGGACGGAGATCCTAATTTATATATAAGATGATAATTTAGTCGCGTCTGGCGTGAGCCGCGTGGTCTAGCGGTTGCACACCCGCCCCACACGCCAATGAAACTTCTGGACTATTTAGGTCACTGGGTTATAGACTGTATCTTTAACTCGGTTTATACCTATCAAATAGCTATACGTTCTTTGGTTGAATCATGAATAGATTTTTTTTTTTTTTCATAACTATTTGTGTTCGGGACATTATCAAGCTCTGCCCTAGTTTATTTATTAATTTTATTTCTTTCCGCATAAACTCGATATCATCATCATTTTGGTTTTATTTTATTCGTTCGCTCGCTTTGAACTCAAGCGTCGTCCACGCATGTCCTACTACTTCTAGTGCACTGAACTGATTTTTGCCTGTGGATTATCTTTCCCTTTTACCAGTGTTTCTCGCCATCAAGCGAACCCACTCTAAGATACTTGTAATTTACATCCCCAAGTCAAGAACGAGAAGTCAACAGTTTAGTCCAACTAACAGGTGTAGCGGTTGAACCCGCTATCTCGGCATCAGCAAACCGGATGTTAAAGAACTAGTGCTCTTACCCATTCGGCCATGCACACTTCCATCATCATTTGTTATCCCGATAAGCGTTAACTGTCATGTCTCGCAATCTGACATTATCACCATGAACTCGAATCAACTGTGTTCTTGAGTCGATCCTGTCGTGTAGCTAAAACATCCAAATAGTTATCTCTATATCTTCCCTTTACTATTTTCCCATCAAATTTGCCGATTGTCACTAAGTTTACAATTTAATTTCTCTACATGGCATGTCAAAAACAACTACAAAAATCGCATGTCTGCGTCTAATTTCTCCATTCAGGTTATGTTTTTCTTCTGTTTCTCGAAAGGCTGCCTCTTTCGCTTTTCTGTGCGTCCAAGGTAATCTCTGAATTTTGCTCGGACACCCCATTGCCGCTGCCATTATGTTTCTCATCTTGTCTACTTACTATTCATGTTTCAAATACAGCAGTTAGCTGGTTAGTAAGTTAGTAAGTTATTTAGTTAGTAAGTTAGTTAGTTGGATAGTTGGTTGGTTGGTTGGTTGGTTAGTTGGTTGGTTGGTTAGTCGCGTTTCCGACTTCACGGCAACGGATCGTCCCCATTATGCTCCGGTCCTGTGCCAGTGAATATCACACAAACTTCTCCTCACTGCCCAATGTGAAAAGTGGAACAGACAGGAGTCTCGGTAAGCCAACAACCCGCACAGGTACCCTGTGCGTAATGCCGCCGCCAGAATGCCAACACAAAAGTCCTCGACGAAAAATACAGTACAGTTAGTTCATCGTCGATGGAATCGGCAGTCACCAGAAAGACTTCGTTGACCGGGTTTTATCACACGTGGCTCGGTCTCTTTCCACGTGGCGGCCCGCCGAAAGCGCCGCACAAAGCATGAACTCCATAGCTCCAGCGACGACTCTCGGGAGTAACCTGAAAAATGCACTCGTGACCCGAAAAGGCAAACCAGTCAATTCAGCGACAGCCGACCATTGTTCCGAGCATGCAGTTCACTGTGCACACAACAGCGGATATATGTAAAAGCATTCCACGCGAATTTCAAAGCTCACAGTGTCGCTACGTACTCTCAGTAGCAGGGCGACGGAACCATGTACTGCCAGTCCAACATGAGGAAAATGCGAATGCAAACTGTAGTCACAAGCATAAACACGCCACAGGCCTTAACGGTTCAATGCCTAACCGCTATGTTGAGGACCGGCGTACAGCAGTATGTTCTATATAGCATTTTAAATAAAACTTTTTTTTCCACTGCAATTCTCAGCATGTTATTGATCAGTATATTCGCGTAAACTACAGTCCACAATTTTGAAAACCGCCACCGCCTGCGATAAATGACGTATTACACATGTATTGGTCATAGTTCTCGGTGATAAAGATAGCACTGACATTTGATTCAGCCTACATATAATATAAAGTGGCAAGCAAACACTGAGGCAGGCGTGGCTGAGGGGATACTTCGTTTGCAAAACACTTGACTGTCATCAAGAATTTACGGGTGTATTCCTGGGGTCTCCTGGCGCAGTCCTGTTCATCCAATGTTTTCTGTTTTTTTTTTTTTTTTTAGTTTAAACGAGTTTGTGACCGAGGGGCAGGTTGTCCATGCCAGGTCGTGATGCGTGCGCTAGACCGTCGGTAAGGTTCTGGGATTCAAACAAAATTGTAGCCTCAGAGGGAATAAGAACACTCTTCTGGGACACCAACAACGTTACGGCACCGCGATAAACAAACAATACAAAGCCTTTAAACGAGGTGCACAGAAAACGTTCGTTTCTGATGATGTATAAACGGTTCTGTATCTTTTCATGGCAAGGAGTCATGGTCTGTGCAAAAGTTTTTAGAAAACATATTTATGCCTCTTAAATGTTGATGTGTCGAAACACTGAGCGAATGTCATTGAAAGATAACATTACAAGTTGTTGTTGTTGATGATGGTATCAATGCTGCGGAGTTCTCTCTTACAGCCTGATGTCATCCTTATTATGATGGTGAAGTGCCTCAGCAGCTGTTCAAGAAACCCAAAGATTGCAGACTGCTGTCTCTGCTTTTCTCTTACGTTTGATAATACCAGGTGTTTGAAGGGAAGGTGGTCAATGGTAAACGATGGGTTAGAACAATGTCTACACATTAGTGCTTTTAGGGGATTGATACAAGTTATGTGGCTAATGATTCTACCAGGTCCTGTTTGATAACGGAAAAAAAAGAAATTCTAGTTATTCCTACTAAAGCCGTTGATATTGTTGTTGACTTTTGTTTCAAGAATAATTTCATTAAAGTGAGTCCGACCCGTTGTTCTGTTTGCCCAGCTGTCCAACCGATCTTCTCTTGTTTTGCTTCTGGGAAGCTGTTAGATTGCTCTCGTACTAAAATGTATGTCCCATTTGCATCTCCTATTGTAAATCAATAGCTTTCTCATTTCCCATTAATTCTCAGTGACCGGAAGTCCATTGTAATGTTATACTTATGTAATGGGATGCTGGGAAGTGGTGAATTGCCCTTCCTACTAGAGAAGGCTCTGTGGCGAAATCCCACATACCGCGTTCGAAACACCCCAGGGGCGATTTGGAAGCAGACCGCCTCACGTAAGTTTCCATTAAGAAGTATGAGTGCCGGTCGCTCAGAAAGCAATGGCAAACTACTGGACGTAAACTTGCCCAGGAATCATAAATAACCAAAAAATGCTGGAGTTGACCGCTACGTCTTGTAAAGGATATGCAACTAACTTTTAATTAGAGAGAGGTCTTTGCTTTTATCTGGAGTGTTTTTCAATGTTTCCTCTGGGGGAAAACATTACTTGGCCTTTGCTGTACTGCAGGTGTAGCAGTTCAATGGCAGTTATTGTTATTGTTGCCATAGTTTCTGGGGCAGTGGGGCAGTTTTAATCTTCAGAGACACATAACTCAAAGGAAGTTACGTGTTGGTACTTAATACGTATAGCATATTCTGAGAGGGATGTGGTCTTAAACAATGAACCATCTGTGCATGCTTGAGTTAAGATGCCAGGTCCTTGTTGGTTATTTTGTCAACAAGTTTCGTTTCGATTGCAGGGAAGTGAAGTTATACGAGGAGGTGGCCCAATTGGACACAATTTCTGTTCTCTTGTGGGAGTAAATTTATTCCTTTCGTATTTAGCCAAAATTAAGAGAGATCGCTGATTCAATCCTCATGTTATTTCCTGGTATCAATAACTACTCGGTTTGAATGGCCTGCCTCTTGTACCCTGTATCTTCCTATAATTTCAGCCGGTGCTCACTTTCGCCTGACGTCTAATGACCCTATTGTGGCAGTTTTTTCACATTCAGCTAGGGTGTCAACCTCACTCATCCACATTACAGTTGAGACACCTTGTTATACACACAGCCCAGAGATGAGATGGTGCTAGTGCTCATGAGCTTCCATTTTTGCCGTCAAGCGTCGTGGGGAAGAATAGTTGGTGCACCAGTGACCGATAGGTGGCACTGGATAGTATCATGTCGTGTGATTGTACACTGTCTTTGATGTCGTCAATCCATTTTCTTCTCTGGTGTCCTCTTGCTCTCGTAACGAATCTTCTTTTATTAAGGCAAGTGCTGATAGTTAATGGTGTTGCATTCTCACGAGATGCCCAAACCATTTGACCTCTTGTCTTTCATTATATGTGGCACAAGGTGTAGATCCAACTGTCTGTCTGATAACCTCATTTCTTATTCGGTCTCTAAAGAAAAACATGAAATTAGAAAATTTAATAACATTAAAACACAAACAGAAAAAGTCTAGATATGAAACGTTGCTAAGCCATTACACATACTCCGTTGCTAGGAAACGGCGCAGAAGTTCAGTTGTGAAAGGTGCCAAATAAAAAACTTCAATGTGGAACTAAATGTGTGCTAACAGTTAAATATTGATATATAACGGGAAAACGGCGGAGTTATACAGTGGCATCTACAACAGTATTGCTTTTCTTTATATCTGTTTATGTTGTTCCTGAGAAAGATTATTATAATTGAAACGTCGATTCGCTGTGTCGTAGTATACTTATCTTTAATTTATTATTTTTGGGATATTATAATTGAATTATTTCTCCTGTGACTTAAGCTTGCCGTAGTGGAGTTCGTTGTAAGGTCAGTACACTGTGTCTGTGTTTAGTATCTCACACATTTTCTCGGGAGGTGCACGTACCTAGCTGCTTTTATTTCCAATTGCTATAGCCTACATTAAATATTTTGTGTATGTATTTGTCTGCTGATGAAGACTAGTCACCCCAATACCCTTTATTTTCCGTAAATGTGCTTTGTAAAGCTGCATTACTTTGTGTTATTTATATTCTTTATATTTCCACAGCTTTACCGTAGTTCCAGTAATTAACAGTCCAAGACCGAATAAAAATGTTGTTATCAGACAAACAGTGGAATCAATACATTGTGCCACATTTATTGGAAAACAGAAGATCAAGTCGTTTGGCCATCTCATTAGAACGCAACACCATCAACTACAATTACTGGCTCTACATCTAAGATCATACGCGACGAGGCCAAAAGGACGCCCAAGAAGAAAATGGATTGACGACATCAAAGACAATGTACAGTCACACGGAATGACACTATCCAGCGCCACCCATCGGGCTCTGGGGCGTCAATAATTCCTTCCCACGCCGCTTGACGGTAAAAGTGGAAGATGATGATGATGAGGATGATGATGATGATTATGACTAATTGTATTTATACTTTACACTGTATGCTAGATGTTTCAAGACGTCAAATTTCAGAGCACTCAGTGTAACCACATAGCCGCGTGATGGCGGACGTTGTCGTGCAGCAAAACTATTTCCTTTGAGAGAAGTCCACTGCGTATCGCGGGATTCAGTTTCTTTACTAGCATGTCACTGTATCGAGAACAATTAACCGTGTCACCCCTTTTCTGGAAAAAAAATATCAATACGGGGTCCATGATGTCATACAAGATCTTTTTCATGACTTTCTTAGCGGTTTCCTGCGTCTTTTCTTAACCGGAGACAACGTGTGTTTCCTTTGAAATCTTGCTACCCATTCATACACTCTCCCCATATTAAAACAACTGTCTTCCATAATTATTCTGTACGTTTCATAAGGTTTTAGATCCTCAGACCACAAAAGAAAAGAAAACGAATAACGTTATTCCCCATTGCAAGTTTGTAATGGAGTTTCGATTTTGTAATAGCTATTGCGCATGCGCACACTGCTTGATCTTCACGACCCCTTCATGGAGTATTGCTTAAAAGCCATTTTGTGTTTTGCAAAAAGACTTTTTATTCACCTTACTCTTCCATACGTTTTATAATAAAACGCTGGTTACTTAATGATTTTCCCTCGTATAATTGGGGCAATGTAGTAACTGCCTGGGACAGAATGTGTTATTGTAATCACTGTGAATGACCAGGTTATCATAACAATTGATTCGGATAAGAAAAGAGTTAATTGCAAGCTCTTGCATTTTTTGTTATTTACAACATCATTTATTGTCTGTTTCTGATATTTTGGCTAATATTACTCCCAATAGTTTGCTATTGCTTTCTGAACGACCAACGCCTCATACCATCGATATCAAAGCAAAGCGAGCTGTTTTCAAACCGCGAGCAGTTGATACGAACCTCGAGCTTGGTATGTCAGTGAATTGTCATACTGCGTTTCACTAACCCTCAACACCGACTGTTTGAGATTGATAGAATTAAACTCTTCCAAAGGACACGAGCAAAGAGTAATAAAACAAGTAGCAATCGTTTTTCAGAAATTCTAAACAATGTATTTCTTTAGTAAATATAAATACAGAAGCCATAAATTAGTTGCACGACTTATTGCATGGCTTATTTCAATGCATTTCGTTAGGTGAATACTGCAAAGTTATATATCATGTGAAGTCAGCAATCCTTATGGAGTTTACAGATCATAATACGCCGAGCTCGACCATCTCGCAAAACCTGCTTAATAGCAGCCAAAAAGTTAATAGAGAAAAGGCGTTTCGTACACTGTATTCGATGAACAACAAACGTAATTAATTAGTAATTAAGCGACTCCAGGCAATTTTGTGCAAACATAAATATTTCATTTTAAATTTGCAATAACGAATAGTTTAGTTAGGATAACTAATGTCTCACATTTGAACAATATCAGTGACTAAGTATGTTAAGTATTTCAGCCTAAGTATAATTCATTTATTAACTGTATATGATAGATAACGTTGCTGTATGCTCCTGACCTGATGCAGCGATATATGCCAGGCGATAATTTGTGTGTGTGTGTGTGTTTTTGTTTTCCATATAGTTTTTACAGGGCATCGCTGTCAACACCAGCATTTTACTGTTGTTGTTGATGTCTTGGCAAGGTTACGTTCAGTAGTTTGCCATTGCTTTATGAACAACCGGCTTTCATACCAACTCGTTACAACTCAGCGCAACGCGGTCTGCTGCCTAATCGGTCGCAGTTGTGTTTCGAACGCGCGTAAGCGGGCTTACGAATCGCGTCCGTAAGCTCTTCGCCACGGAGGAGGCAGGCGATAATTAGTTAGTCAGTCCTTCCTCTTGAGCCTAAGGCGGCGCGTAGGGCAGAAGTCATGGCTCGCCATGTCTGGCGGTTCGCTGCTACCTGCTGTATATCTTGGATGTTCACTTCACCGTTGAATGAGCCTTCTATGATGATGGTTCTATGTAGGGTCTCTCTTAGACTTCCCCGTTTTCTTTTCCCTACTGGTGACCATAAGAGGGCTTGGTTGGGGAGTTTTGTCCATTGTGAGTACATGGCCGATGTAGTTCCAAGGGCGTTTTCTTATAAAATTGGATACAATATCTTGCTTAGTCTCTTGTCTTATTTGCGTATTGGTTCTTAAATCTGTCCAGTAGAGGTTTAGAATTCTTCTAAGACATTTGTTCTCAAAATTGACTAATTTTTTATCTAAAGCTACCGTTGATTTCCAACTTTCACATCCATACGTTAGCATTGGAATCACACAAGAGTTGAAGATTTTAAGTTTCGTATGTTTGCTGAGTGTCTTTGACTTCCAGATGTTTGACAGTTTATTGAAGGCACCAGATGCCAGTGCGATTCTAGATAATATTTCTGGCGTTGAGTCCCCTGTAGATGTCATTTTGCTTCCTAGGTATGTGAAGCTGTTGACTTTTTCAAGAACATGGTTGTTTAATCTGGTGTCGTCTGAGCTGTTGGTAAGATCAATAGGTTTTGTTTTTGCAGTGTTAATTTGGAGACCAATTTGTCCTGAAACATTTTGGAGATGGTTTATTTTCTCTTGGGCATCTGGGTGTGTTGAACTTAAAAGCACTATGTCGTCGGCAAAGTCCAGGTCTTCTAGAATTTTGTCAATCCAATGTCAATCCCTATTTGTGTTGTTTTTGCATTTGCACATGACGCAATCGATAGCTATTCCAAAGAGCATCGGTGACAAGACACAACCCTGTTTCACTCCCGTTTCCACTGAGAACCGATAATTAGTGGAATATATTATTTGTGGTTCTGTGTTTACAGCGATAGCTTTCGTTGGACATTTAAAAACAAATATAATTTAAAAAAAAAAAAAATTAGGCCAGACGGCGTTAGGGGATCAAGTTACGGGCCCGAAGACGTTATAACAGAAAATTTTTTTTTTTTTTTTTTTTTTTTTTTTTTTTATTTTATTTTAGCATATCCTTTACAGGACTTAGCTGTCAACACCAGCATCTTTCAGCTGTATGTTGATCTCTTAGCAAGATTACGCTCAGTAGTTTGCCATTGCTTTCTGAGCGGCCGGCTCAGTATCCCGCAAGTCACGAGCGGGGGTCGAACCGCCTCAGTTCTCGCTCCGCTACGAGACTCTGCGTGATAAACGGGATTACAGAGAGAAAGTGTTGTAACCCCACAGCCAGAGAGACCGGCATAACAGAAAATAGTAACCACAATTTCCGTCAATCGAAGTATCCCCTCTACCAAGCTCGCCTAGTATAAAACTCGGTTCCAAATCTTTTATATATTACGTGAAGGCAAACTGTGTCGCGCAGAATCTAAATTTAACAATTTACTCAACTGCTATTTTAAAGACATTGATTTATTATCGATTTCTTATACGAGAAAATCCACCTTGGTGCAGCATTTCTAATGGAAATTAATCAATTCGTAACCTAAATAGTCAGTTATATATCCTTTACAGAACGTAGCAGTCAACCACATTCATTTTTTTGGCTCTTTGTCATTTCTTTGCAAGTGTATATTCAGTAGTTTGCCATTGCCTTCTGAATGGACGACACTCATGCCATTTTATGAATTACCAGAGCAAAGCGGTCTGCTTCCAAATCGCCCGCAACGGTGCTTCCAACACGGTATGCGGGATTACCAGTTGCATTCGTAACTCCTTCACCACGTGGCCGCCGAACCTAAACCTGCGTGTGAAAGTAAAAGAACCACTCTAGGCGCCTCCAGGCATGTTAGGCATACTGTGCTGGATCCATATTTGTAGACAGCCAGCGGCACTCGAGGGTTGATGTGTTCAGTACCATGCCGCCTGTCTTCTCTTCCCACGACATTTTCATGGTTCTCGTTACGCGCTGGAACTGCTTCGAACTTGGAGCATAGGTCAATTTAAAAAACACAATCGCCTTAATACTGATTTTGTTTTAAACTGTTATTTCGTACAAACACAGTGTGTATTTACATGGTGCGCAGACAAACACACACACACACACACACACACACACAGAGAGAGAGAGAGAGAGAGAGAGAGAGAGAGAGAGAGAGAGAGAGCAGACCGAAAAAGACTGAAGGCCTTTTTTTTAAAGACCTTTTAAAGGCCGGACAAAAATATTCTGTTAGAGACTCGTTATCCACGTTGGTTATTAAAAGAATAAAACTTTGAATGTAATATCGAAAATACATTTAAACAGTGAGTTATGCAATTCTCACACATGTAAAATAAAGCCATTTCTGTAACATAAACTTGATAGCTGACTATATTATTATCCTTTTATTTATTGTACTATAACTGTCGGTAATTTCTATGAAAATGTTATACAAGTGAGATAAAAACTACAATTATTTAAAGCAGATAATACATTTACACTACTTTAAGTACTGTCCCTTGAGATAACTGTTATGTTGTTATGTCCCTTTCCAATATTTTCAGAGATTTTTCAGAGAGAGCAGACCGAAAAAGACTGAAGGCCTTTTTTTTTAAAGACCTTTTAAAGGCCGGACAAAAATATTCTGTTAGAGACTCGTTATCCACGTTGGTTATTAAAAGAATAAAACTTTGAATGTAATATCGAAAATACATTTAAACAGTGAGTTATGCAATTCTCACACATGTAAAATAAAGCCATTTCTGTAACATAAACTTGATAGCTGACTATATTATTATCCTTTTATTTATTGTACTATAACTGTCGGTAATTTCTATGAAAATGTTATACAAGTGAGATAAAAACTACAATTATTTAAAGCAGATAATACATTTACACTACTTTAAGTACTGTCCCTTGAGATAACTGTTATGTTGTTATGTCCCTTTCCAATATTTTCATTAGACTATAGACTATTTTTTTCCTTTGAAGGGCTCGTGGTTTCCTCATGGGCCATAGCCTTTTTGAAACGTTTATTTCATGCAACAGTGTGTATTTACAAGGTGTAATGCGTGTTTCTTTTGTTTGTGTATATCACAGCGCGTTGCCGTTTGTGAGTGTTAAGTGACACATGTGCAAATAAAACAAATACATAATATTTATTTATGACAATATAACATATCTATGGCATAGTGCATATACGCACGCACTTCTTGCATATGCTTCTCTTCAACTCTTTTCTTCTCATGCAAACGTAGCCATATTTAATCAAGTCCAAACGTATCATTGAAGGCATCATAAATGAAGCATCGCAAACGGCTCCCATCCTAAAATGTACATAATAGAGTGATAGAATGAGAGAGACAGAGAGAGAAGAGAGAGAGAGAGAGAGAGAGAGAGAGAGAGAGAGAGAGAGAGAGAGAGAGAGAGAGAGAGAGAGAGAGAAAGAGAAAAGGAGAGAGAAAGAGAGAAGGAGAGAGAAAGAAATAAAGAGATACTGAGAGAGAGAATGACAGATGGAGAATGTGTGTGAGAGAGAGAGAGAGAGAGTGGGATAATGTGTGTGTATGAGAGAAAGAGAGGGGGAGAGAGGGGGAGAGGGAGAGAGAGGGGAGAGGGAGAGAGAGAGAGTGAGAGAGAGAGAGATAGAGAGAGAGAGAGAGAGAGAGAGAGAGAGAGAGAGAGAGAGAGAGAGAGAGAGAGAGAGAGAGAGAGAAAGAGAAGGGGGTTATAACAAACCCACAACATACAAGAATTGTGAATGTAGCTGCATTTGAGGTAACTTTATCACCAACACAAAGAATGTATTCTGGGTTAACGAGGCTGGGGTAAAGTTTAAATGAAATGTTGCCTTGGTAGATTTTACCTTAGTAAAAGTAAGTTTCTGTTGTATGTAAGAGAATTGAACCTGACCTTGATAATTCAAGTCCAAAATAAGTTTCTGTATTCTGCTAGTGTTTGAAGTAGTTTTGTGTGTGTGTATATGTCTTTGGGTGTTTTAGGAAGAGTATGCTTCTTCTTCTTCTGCTGCGTTCATCCGGAGTTTTTTTTCTCGGAAGGATTGCGTTGTGCCTGTTTACAGCAGAGCTGCGTTCTTGCGCCGTTAGGCCGACACATCCGACTTCTGCGGGCATTTGTTGACCGGGTTAACCTTCCCGGGGGTTTCTTAGGACGTTTGACTCTCACTGATGTGGTGTTATCCCCCATCCCAGCTGGCCCATATAGAACAGCCAAAGACATCTTGGTCAGCCATCAAGGGAAGGCAGGGGCAGACCATGAACATTCCCCGCCATCCAAGGAGGCTTCCATACTTGCAGAGCCGACACACAGCGCTCTGGTACTGGGCTCACCCAAGGAATCGTCACGCCCTGCACATGGCTGCTTAGCCTCACTTCCGTATATTGGGCCTTCCGTTCACCATAGGCTGTTCTTCCGGAAACCAGAAGAATGCAGTCTGCAGATGACATCCACACAGTGAGCTTTCGATTCAGACTTTCCACGTAATGGATTTGCTATCCAAGCAATATTCCATTTCGTGCCACTAGGACACTTTTCCACCTTTTATGAAGCCCACACAGTGAGCTGAGTCGGACTTTCCACGTAGGAAGAGTATTCTAAAAGAATGCCTTGTAAATGTCTGTTTGTTTGCCCGTGTGTGTTTTATTAGTTGTTTGGGAGTTTCCACTGAATCTGTGACTGTTTGACATGAGTAGTACATGTATTCTTGTCTCTTGCGTGTTGTTCCTGCATAGTTGGCATTTTTTTTTATTTGTCTGGGTCTACATACTTCTTTGGGTATTATGGGAGTCATATTAAAAAGCAGCCTGAAGTGACTTCTCTTGCCCTAGATATGATGTGTTTTTTTGTGTAAGTTGGAAAAGGTGGATGTGTTGTCTGATATGAAATATTTTTGTCATCGTTTGATTCTCAGTTTAAGTGATGGTGCTTGTTTACTAATTGTTTGTATATTTTCCGAGTTGTTTACTGTTTTCAATGTGTATGGCCGTATATTGCCTGTATACACGTGTGATTGAATGTTGGTAGTACGCCCTGGTAATATGCTGCTGCATTGTTTAGTTTCGGGAGATGTTTTATTTTGTATGCTATATAATATAATGCTAATCTATGTTGCTCTGGATATCTGATAATATTATTTATGTGGCTGTTTCTAAGTGCTTGTATTTTTGTTTGTATATCCTGAAGTGTTATTGCTCATTGTTTCTTGTCCTGTATAAGAGTTTTATGCTGTATGCTGTGTATTGTCTTGCTAAATATAAAATGTATTATCTGTTTATTTATGTCTGTGATTGTCTGTTTTGGAGGGTTTAACACGGTCACTAAGTATATTATTTTTGGTGTGATGTATGTGCTAACTATTATGCTTCTGCCAAATATTCGTGCTGTTTTGTATTGATACCTGTGTGGCATATCTGTGACCTGTTGTGTTAGTTTTAGCCAGTTTATTTGTGTGTTGTTCTGGGGTCACATGGAAATGTGACCCCATACAGTTTCATATTGCTTGTATGTCCATATTAGGTCTGGAGAGAAATCAGACTTTTAATTCCACTTTCCCAGGCCCATAATCTGTGATTTTTGTATATTGATTTTGGCTCCACTGCCTTTCCCAAAGTGGGAGAAAGGTGTGCAGTATGTTTCTGATGGATGTGTTGTTTGTAGGGAAGAAGGCAGTATCGTCTGCGTAAGCAATGACCTTCTGCTTGCCTATTACCTGTATGAATGTGCCTTTAATGCTGGTTTCTTGTCTTATCTTTTATAATAATGGCTACAGTGTCAGTATATACACAAGTGGTCATAGTGGACATCTTTGTCTTACAGATCTTGTCAGCCTGAAGCTAGCAGCCAGTGAGTGGTTCACTAAGACTTTTGCTTTCAGGGTTGTTATACAATATATGTATCCACTTTCTAAAATACTGTCCATTATTATAGTTTTCTGGGGTTTTGTGCAAATAGGAGTGTGCGATTCTGTCAAAGACCTTTTCTTGGTCCAAAGACAAGAGGGAGGATTGACAGTCTTTCTGGAGTGTGTATGTTATAATGTCTCAAATGAGGTGTATGTGTTTTTGTATATTCCTGTGTTGTACACCACATTGGTGGTGTGGGTGTATTAGTGTTGGTAGAAATTGTCTGATTTTGTATGCGAGTGATTTGGTCAGCATTTTGTAATCTGTGTTGAGAAGTGAAATTGGTCTGTAATTTTTCAGTTGTGTCTTGTCTGCCTTTGCTGTGTGTATTATATATGACATGTTGCAGCTATCGGGGAGTTCTTGTTTATCAAAGGCTTCTTAATAGACCTTCAGAAGAAGGTTACCTAAAATAGGAAAGAATTCTTGATATAATTCTACTTTTAATCCGTCTGGTTCTGGTGTTTCGTCTTTGTTAATTTTACTTAGTGCATGTGTTATGTTTTCTAGTATCAATTGTTTGTCAAGTATGTCTTTGTCTGTGTCTGATAGCTTCTTTGAATATTGTAAGAAGCTATCGTGTATTTGCGTGTTTACTGTCTCTGCTGTGAATAAGTGTGTATATAATATTGCTGGAATGCTTCTGTTATGCGTGTGATTTCTGTTTGTGTGATTCCTTGCATGTCTATTATTGTGTTTATTTGTCAGCTACGCTGTAGGTTATGTTCTATTTCCATGTATTGTTTGCTGGGTGTCTCTTGTGTGATGATGTTGAGTTCTTTTTTCCTACTTAGCACACTCAGGTATCAGTGCTGTTGGTGTTGTTCCAGTTACATTTCTAATGCATGCAAGTGTTGTGAGTTTCTGTCGGTTTGTTTTGTTGAATGTATTGTTGTTTGTATGATCCGTTCTTGTAGCAGTCTATGCTTGTGTGTGATGGATGCTAGTTGTTGGGTCTTGTTCCGTATTGTGTTTTTCTGTAAGCTCCAGTATTGTCTACTGTTGTGAGTTCGTATACTATTAGTGTTTGTATGTATCAGGTCTGTCATATATTGTACATATTCTGTGTTTTGGATTAATGTGTTGTTAAATTTCCAGTGTGGTGATCGTTTGACTAGTTGTGTGTTCGTGTTATTATAGTGATTTGCGCTCGTATTGCTCTATGAGAGTACTGGAGAGTTTCTTGTAGGAGCTTAGTTTGTGTTATGTGGTTTGTTGTGGGAACGTATATTCTATCTAACCAAGATGATCTGCTATGTGCATGGTTTATGTGCATTGTATCTTCACTATGAGGGTGTTTGTGTCTAAATGCGGTTATTAGGTTATTTGTGTCGATTATGTATTGCAGTGTATCGTGTTTATTCATGTCGTCTCGGCCAGCTCTTCTTAATTGCATTTTCACTGTCCCGCCTATTCTGTCGGCACAAGTTAAACAACATTTGAAGTAACCATCTAAAACAACAGTCCTCCCTCTGTATGTCTGTGCTAATTGGTTTTCTAAGTGTTCGAAGAATTGTGGTTGGTAACTGCTATTTGCTGGAGTATGTATGTTGACTATAGTGCATGTATGTGTGTTGTTTATAACCTGTATGCTGGTAATGTCTCTTTTGTCGTCCTTGTGTGTGTCAGTTATTTCCCATTTGTCTTAATTTGCAGTATGGCGGTTCCAGAACCTGTACGGTGTGTCAATCGGCTGAAGCATGAGTGTCTTAGCCCCAATTGTGTAATGATTTACTTTGTTTCTTGTAGGAGAAAAAAGTCGGGTTTGTATTTGTTTATGAGTGTGACGATGTGTTTTCGTTTTGGGCGTAAACCTGAAATGTTCAGACTAATAATAATAATATCATTACTCATCATAAAATAATCAAAACAAGCAATTGATATTGTTGACTAAGAAATCAGAGACAAACGAGGTTGTCTAGTTGAGATAGCCGCTATTCTTTCTTGTTGTCTTGATGCAGACTTGATCTGACTGTAGATGTTTAAAGAGTAGGTTATCTTATTCGGTGTCATTGTCAGTGTCAGTAGTGTTCATAGATATCAATTATGTTTCAGTGTTACCATCTAAGGTGTCGTTGTTGATGGTTTCGTCAATATTTTCTGTTTGTCTTTTCTTTCTGTTTTTGGCGTTGATTTTGTCGGTGAAGTTTCTTCTTCTTCTTTAGCACTGCTTGTTGAGTTCGGACTTAATTAATCTTCGTTGTTGTCTTTTTCTCTTTTTGGAGTTAATAACAGTTGTAAACTGTTCTTCTGTTTGTGTTTCCAGAATGTTGTCTTCTTGGTTGTCTGTTGGCGTATCCATTTGTTGCTGTTCTTGTTGTTTTGGCTGTTGTTCATCTTGTTTTCCGTGTTGTTCGTTTTGTTGATTTGATCGTTGTGCTGGACATTGTCTTTCCAGAGGTGGAAAATTTATTATATCTTCTGGTGCCACAACAGGTTTGTTTGTTTGTTTTACTGAGCCTTCGTTGGGCCACTGATCGTCCATGCCACACACATGACACGCAGTTCTCCTGCTGGACAAGGTTAACATAATTATATGACTGTTTTTAGTGACCCTGCAATGTTCAGATATATATAGTCGGGGACTTCCTTGACGGGTTTGCATAAAACTCCCCATTTTTCTCCTGAGTTATTTAGTGGAAATAACCTCCACATAAGGATCTCCGGTTGCACTTTCGGCAAGTGCCTTAACTCCTTCTTTCTTCATTGCCACCGGGATCCAGTGCAAAGTTACTCTTTGTCTCTTTGGTTTAGGGGGCAAAAAATGGACTGGGGGGGGGGGGGGGTTGGAAGGGGAAGTTCAGGAGTTAAAGAGGTTACAAACAAGTGGATCGACTTCATTACACCGGGTTCTATCCATACGGCTGATTTGTTTTGTGCTGTTGTTTTTGTTGTCTTTAGGAACTGCCCACCAAAAGAGCCGCACATAGATGCGCTGTTTAATCGATGATCCCCCACCCCTACCCACATTCCTCCCTCAATGGGTCAAACGTTAAACGAGTGACGGAGTCCAAAGATGAATCCATGACCTCTGTAGGGCAAGACAGGCGGCTGACTACTTGGTCAAGGAGACCCTTGTCCGTCGTAGGGGTTGCATGAACGTATGGAATACATGCACGTATGCATGTATGTAAGCATCTATGTAGGCATGTATGTAAGTATGTTGCAGTTTTAGATTCCTCTTATATTTACTAGAATGCAATTGTCAAAGGAAACTTTAATGGATGGCGGAGTAGAGGTGTACCCTTTCAAAGAAGAAGTAAGGCACTCCCTTCCTCCCTATAGCTGTCGGGAAATCTGCTGGTTCAGAGAGCACCCAAGCAGAAGCTGTTAAAGTCAATCTAAACAACACTACCGAACTACGTCACAAATGGTTTAGTTTGGGTCAGGGACACTGAAGCAATACCGCAGACTGGAAAGAAGGAGATGAAGTAAAGCTGACAAAGGGAAAGCTACTTTAAAAATAGATAATGTTATTGCCAGTTCCGAGGAAAATGTTAGACAACATTATTCTTGAGAGATTCAGAGAAGATATTGGCAATCAACTAAGAAATGAACAGACAGACTTCTGACAAAATAGATCCTGGATTGCCCTGATAACGCCATCATCATCATCATCATCATCATCATCATCATCATCATCATCATCATCATCATCATCATCATCATCATCATCATCTTCCACTTCTGCCGTCAAGCGTCGTGGGGAGGAATAATTTGCGTTCCAGCGCCTGGTGGGCGGCAGTGCATATTGTCATTCCGTGTGGTTGTACAATGTCTTTGATGTCGTCAATCCATTTTCTTCGTGGACGTCCTCTTGGTCTCGTCGCAGATGATCTTTGATGTAAGGCCAGTGATGGTAGTTGTTCGTGTTGCATTCTAACGACATGGCCAAACCACTTGATCTTCTGTCTTTCAATAAATGTGGCACAAGGTGTTGATTCCACTGTCTGTCTGATAACAGCATTTCTTACTCGGTCTCGGATCTTGATAACGCCATTACGCGTAATTAGAGCAATGCGATAAATGAAGTCAAGAGCTTTATATTGGATCAGCAAACTATGAAGTCCAACTGACCTGTGTAGGGGTTGAACCCGCTACTAGGCATTAGCACACTTGATGTTTAAGAACGAATTTATTCATGCTAATTGGGAAAACAGGTGTGAAAATATGTCACGTGTTATGTAAAAAGATATGGGAATACATAAATATGGTTCATTGAATGGATGACAATAACATATATCACAACACCATAGAAGGGCGGCATGAAATTATGTTTCATGACAAGCTGTCTTTAAAAGTCACGCAAGAAAGAGTTCATTCACAATAATCACGTGAAGTCTTCATGAGAACATAGAAGAAAACAAGAACACTGTATAAGCTGGGGTTAGACAATATAGAGGTTAGTTAGTCAGTTAGTTATTTAGTTAATTAGTTAGTTAGTTAGGTTAGTTAGTTAGTTAGTTAGTTAAGTTAGTTAGTTAGTTAGGTTAGTTAGGTTAGTTAGTTAGGTTAGTTAGTTAGTTAGTTAGTTAGTTAGGTTAGTTAGTTAGTTAGTTAGGTTAGTTAGTTAGTTAGTTAGTTAGTTAGTTAGTTAGTTAGTTAGTTAGTTAGTTAGGTTAGTTAGTTAGTTAGTTAGTTAGGTTAGTTAGTTAGTTAGTTAGGTTAGTTAGTTAGTTAGTTAGTTAGGTTAGTTAGTTAGTTAGTTAGTTAGTTAGTTGCATATCCTTTCAGAACGTAGCAGTCAACTCCAACATTTCTTGGCTGTTTGTGACTTCTGGGCAAGATTACATTCATTAGTTTGCCATCGCTTTTTGAACGATCGGCAATCATACCATTATATTGAACAAATCTCAACGTGGTCTGCTTCCGCATGACCCGCAGCTGTGTTTCGAACGCGGTATGCGGGATTACGAACTGCATTCGTGACTCCTTCGCCACAGAGCCTGCTGAAATATGTGATCCTGGTGACATAGAGGTACTCGTGACAACATATTATATTTTATGTGAGAACAAGTACCGGACAAACATCAGAGTGCACAAGTTAAATTTGCATTTTTGCTGTATAGATTCAAAGTGGCAGTTAATTGTGTAGAACATTAAGAAACAATTAGCTTGATGTAATAAATCGACTTCTCATTGCACTTAATGCTAACCACGAAAACACTCTACAATAAATAAAAGGCAGTCGTGAGACACATGAAGCCCATAAGCGAGCACTCTCACGCTGTTTATACTTCACCTCAACACCGCATGGTACAAGAGGAACATGATGAGATGAGATGAGATGAGATGATGAGATGAGACTATGTGATGAGATGAGACTATGTGATGATACAACAAATTGATAGAACATGGAGTTAGGCAGGGTTGCATTTTGATCCCTTATTTGTTTAACTTGTATACTGAAAACATCGTGGGGAATCTTATAGAAAATATTAATAGGACACAATGTGATCCCTGTGTGGTCAGAGAATTTGAAACAATTGCATATATAATAACGACACAATATTTACTGTCACCATCATAAATGGGAATTGAAAGTTTATTAAAGTAAGTTGAGTTGAGTTGAGTTAAGAACCGACATCATTGCACTCGGGGCATTCCCATACGCGCTCAGTCCTCATCCTCAAGAGCCAGCGAAGAGTTCCAATACTAAGGTCACCGTTGCAATCTGATTATATATCCGTCTTGCTTTACCTCTAAGACTGTCTATCAGATCCTCTGACCACCCCTTGCTGCTGCATTCTTTCTAGACTATGATACTCTATCTGCTCTTCTGCTTTATTCACGTGCTCCCAGATGGTCTTCACCTTCATCTGCCTCATCGTGCACCAAATCACCCTTCAATGATGCGGCACCAGCCAATCTGTCTGCTTGTTCATTTCCAAACTCACCAGAGTGTCCTGGAGAAAAGATCCAATGTAAGTGTAAGAATTAATTGAAAACATTATATCTCAACACAGCAAAAAGAAAGAAAAAAGATAATGGCAGCCGATAAAACAATTACCACAACAAGTATATTTATGGAGAAAAACACAGAAAATGAGAAGTCTTGAATATCTAGGGTCACTGCTGACGGACGATGGGAACGCGGTGACAGAAATTATAAAACGAACAAACATTGCTCTGCAAACATTAAAACAACTAAATCCTTATGGGAACAGCAACGCCAAGAGTACTCAATGTTACAGGAGGGTGCTAAAAATGGATTGGACGGAATAGATAACAAACAGATCTATTCAACAAAATTGAGAACAAACAGATCTATTCAACAAAATAGAGAACAAACAGATCTATTCAACAAAAAAGAGAACAAACAGATCTATTCAACAAAAAGGAGAACAGACAGATCTATTCAACAAAATAGAGAACAAACAGATCTATTCAGCAAGAACTCAAAACTGCAGAAGACTGGTTATTAAGACAATTAAAATGCAGGAAACTGAAATATTTTTTGGTCAGTAAAAAGATAGTGAAAGCATATAGAGAGATGATAGTTATGGAGGGAGGCGTACCGTGGAAGCGGAGAAAAGCACGACCGCCTCGCAAATAGATTACAGGTGTGATGGATAGTTTACAGACGAGAGTAAATGAGACAGAACATGAGGCTTATAATAGAGAGAGATTTCGAATGACTTTTATAATGGTAAAGTTCTACACGGAACAAGTCACGTGATGATGATGAATGAAAGAAAGGAGAATATTATGTACATTAGAATGTATATATAACTAGATAGGTGTCATCTCACTGACATACACAATAATATTTTACTCAGAATAATAATTAATACACAATGATTTGGATTTCGACCGTCAGAAACATGGCACACACGGATCCATACATAATGTGTAAAAACTGCAACCGCAATGGTAAATATATGTTAAAGGATAAGTTTGTAACGTTTTAATGAATTACCTTAATAGCGGAAATTGCCACGGTAATCATGTATATTTGTCGACGGCAGGTACAGTTCGTCTCACTGATAACCGTATGATTCGGTGGAAATTTTAGGCACCTATGTTGTTCTATATCCATGTTTCCATATTGAGCTTTTCTATTAGGGTAGTGAGATAAATATTGAATTTGTTTGCAATTATCGGGCATCAGGAAAGCGAGAAAATACGATATTGTAATAGCTCAGGGGCATATAACTGTGCCATCACGGTGCCATGCTAATCGTGTCGTATTACGAGAAATTTAAGCATGCAATCGTTAAATTATTCTACGGAAACTGTAAACAACATGCCTGCACTTTCTGAATTATTGATCTGCATTGTGGTAAATATTCATAATGTGGATAAAATAAGCGTTATTTTAAAATCGCATCTATAAATTCACAATCCGTAAAAAGAGTTTACTTTCTTGTTTTGTATGTAATAAACATGTAGAGAACATACCGATGCGATATGTTACTAGTGTTATAAACGTTACAACAAAATGAACCGCTCTGGTAGCACGTGCAATAGTTTTCTACCACAAAACTGTTACCTGGGTTTACAAAATAAACCTTATATTTCCATTAGCAAAGATCAGATGAACACTATTACTTCAATCAATTATGTATATCTGTGCAGCGTTATCAGCTTATTTGGTGCAATAACAAACGTGATAAATTTGATCGTATTCTACAAGCAGGGACTTAATTCAACTATAAACATAAGTTTTTTTGCCCTTGCCATTTCAGATTTCTGTAGTTTGATATTTCAACAGATGTCTAATGTCTACGTTAACCCGCTGTTTGTGGGGTTAGATTTGCCTGTTGTTTACTCTGAGGTTCAATTTCTGACAGTGAGGTTAGCACGAGTGCTGTTTACAAGAGTTACTTTTTTCATCACTGTCTATATCACAGCAGAGAGATGTCTGTGTATAGTTTTTCCTTTACGTGTCAAACAAATTATAACACCAAGAAGAACTGTAGCTATTTTAGTTTTTATCTATTCTTTGGTAACCGTGTCTTTTCTTCCTTTGTTTAGCACAATGTACATAGACTGGAAGTTTGACATTGGAAGAAACAGGTCCGTTCTCGGGATACTTTTCAGAAATCACAAGAAGTTTGGCGTAGCTACGAGTTATGTTTTCCAGGCCATTTCAGGAGTACTAGCCTTTCTTGTCATTGTAGTATTGACATTAATTCTAGCATACAAACTAACACAGAAAAACAACTGGCGAAAATCTGCGAGTATGATAAATGAAACATCAGAGTTGATGAAACAGCGAAATAGAGGAACAGTCAAAATGGTTATGATCATTGCCAGTATATTAATTATATGCTATATTCCGTCTGTAAGTCTATGTCTGATAACATTTATAGAGCCTGAATTCACCGAAAGCGGCAAATATTACAATCTTTACGCTAGTTTCTGGTCTGTTGCCATGGTGATGGAGAACATCAACTCAAGTGTTAATATTCTCTTTTACTTGAATATGAGCACAAAGTACAGGCAAACGTTCATAAAACTATTCTCAACATATTTCTTTAATAGGAAAATCCCTGCCAAAATAGCACATGGCAAGTGATAAAGAATACTGATAACACAACTTAGAAATTGAAACAACTGTCTATTTATAATATAAGATGTGTCCAGGCCAGAAGCAATATGTCATAAACCTCAATGGCTCGCTTTAGTGATCTAACTTGGACAATCATGGACAGTGGAGTGCAAAGGGGTGTGCGGGGGGTGCGACGGCCCCGGGCATCCAACCGGAAGGGGGGCATTCAATTAGGGAGAGGGGGTATTACAGTGCAGTGCGAGGGGAGGAGGAATGAATTAGGGAAAGAACAATTAAGGGGCATCCAATCAAGGGGTTGGCCCCGGACATCAAAGAACCTCTGCACGCCACTGATCATGGATGTTAGGTGTTATGGCAGAACTTCAGGAATAACTCGACACCTCAGTTGTACCACAATGTAACATTTTGATGCAGTTTACCGTCAAATCTTAGTCTAGTTGCTCACAAACCAATCTTGCCGAGACTTCCCCGCTGAGTAGTATCTTAATTAGTCGAGCAGACGGCCCCGCTGAGTAGTATCTTAATTAGTCGAGCAGACGGCCCCGCTGAGTAGTATCTTAATTAGTCGAGCAGACGGCCCCGCTGAGTAGTATCTTAATTACTCGAGCAGACGGCCCCGTCTCCTACACACCTCGTACTCTGTTGGTATATGATGCTTCTCTGGGACATTTCTTCACCCACTACACAGATGTTACATCAGCAACAGTGTCTTCCTATCACAAGACATGTCTTTACATTTCCTACTCATCGTTAAGTAAACTAAATATTCTCCCTATGATGCGGAGACGACACTTTCGTAATTTTCTTTGTCTAAACAAAATGGCCCAAGAGAAAACTCTTTGTATTCGTTGTTTAAAGATGTCCATGACGAATATCCGATCTTGTTGTTTGTCGATAGCCTCCTTTCAAATGTTACAAATATGTCTGTCTTAATTGTTCACAAGATTTTACTACAATTACTTCTGTATCAATTAGTAAACAAGCGGGAAAAAAATCGCTAGAAACCTTGGGCCGGTCTCTCTGGCCGAGGGGTTAAACTACTTTCTCCGTAATCCCGTTTATCCACGCAGGGTCACGCAGCGCGCGAGAATTGGAAGCGGTTCTACCCGCGCTGGTGACTTGCGGAATAAATGAGCCGGCAAGCAATGGCAAACTACTGAGCCTATTCTTGCCAAGAAATCAACAATCAGCTGAAAGATGCTGATGTTGACAGCGATGTCCTGTAAAGGATAAGCAAAACATTTTAGAAACCTTGGAGATATGGTTTTATAGAAGAATGCTAAAATTTAATTGGACAACCAAAATGAGTAATCAGGACGTTTTAAGGTTAAGGTAAGCTTTGTCGTAAAGACAACTTATCACAAACATCAGAAAGAGGCAGACATATTTTATTTGGCCACGTTATGAGAAAACAAAAACTGGAACATGTTCTGACAACCGGAAAGATTTACGGAAAGTAAGATAGAGGAAAATAACGTGCCAAGATACTTGACAGTTTAGTGTCATGGCACGAACATGAGTCAACATACGAATTGATCCATGACGCCATAGACCGTAATTTGTGGAGAGGCATGATCGCGCACGCTAGCCGCCAAGACACTGGATGATGACTTATGTGTCCTTATCATATACGTCTTGTCTCACTGGAACTAACACCAAAGTCGCGTCTTTGTCCGAAGATCCTTGTCGGGCTCTCGTTCAACGCCCCCCCCCCCCCATGTTTCTCAAGATCCGTGGCGTTGCACAATTGCACTGACCTGAACTTTTAACCTTTCGTATTGTCTGTCTTTGTTAACAGTACTTCTGCTCTGGTTGTCTATTGGCAGATCAAGAGAAATTATGCTGCACGGATTGAGACGGTGGCATGGAGGAATATCATCAGCAGAGTTAATCCAGAACACCAAAGACCGAGATCTGTGGAGAGCCACGAACGCCTACGTCAGCCGGCACGGCACTTGATGATCATGATGATGTACAGTCTCTTGGGATGAAATTCCGTACCCTCATAACTGGCTCTTAAAGTTACACGACTTTATGAAACATCATACGGCAATTATTCAAACATAAAACAAAGAAATGCATGGATATGGCAATATTTATGAAATATATAATGCATTGTTACGTGTCATGTAACCAGATTCTTTGAGCTTAACCATCCCGTCCATCTCTCAGGACCGATTAAATGCCACGTGAACCACTTCTTTAACACAGAACATCTGCAAAGATGGTTCCCCATAGTCATCAAGAAAAAGTGCTTTCCACTACAGCCCATTCCAAGACCCATCTGTCTCACCCTCAGGCACTTTATCAGCCATAGAGACCTACACCGCCAGGTTCAAACAGAGTTAATTTCTGTTATCTTATTGTGCCAAGCTTATAATGGCAAGATGATTCATTCAGTCTATCTTTGAATCAGGTATTTGTATATTTCTTTCCATGTTTCCACTGTTTCAACCTCGTCTCTTTTGTACAATCCTGGTTTACTTGGCTAAGACTTGACCCTGACATAATATCATATCAAATGAGTTATACATTTTCAACAATAACTATATGTATCACCTGTCATTGTAGAATAATTATAATAATAATGCTTAATAACAATCACAGTAGTAACTCTGGAAGAGACATTTTACTATTTTGCTAATGCAGTCTTCATTTTGTTGTTAGGGACTATCTAGAGCAGTGGTTCTCAACCTTTGTTTGGCGCATGCACCCCTTCACCAAGTGTTCAGAACGTCATCCCCCCTTTCGTACGTGCTCCCTGTAACTCCCCCTCCCCACCCCTACACAGTATACGTAAAAATGGAAGCTAAATTTAATAACACATACTAGAACAAGTCTAGACGTCTATATAAAACATGATTTACGGGTCTACTTAGGTTATAAAACGAATTTAAGAAGAGCGAAAAGTACGAAACCGTAAAGTAGGGAGGGAAAAACAATATCAGGTAATCGGTTCTTGTATTAACGCGATCTTGAAATAATCTTAACGAGGGGACGAAGCACGTATGGGAATGTCCTGATTACAGTGATGTCGGCTCTTAACTCAACTCAACTCAACTCTTAATTCCCCTCCTGGAAACCCTAAAATTCCCCCCTCGAGGGAATTCCCCACCGGTTGAGAACCACTGATCCAGAGCATGGAATGAGTTTGCGAGTACCGAAACATAACCAGTATGTGCCAGTAATCTTGAGATTTCTGTTCATGGAAGGCGTACGGAATAATCACTAATTTCGTTTTTAATCAGAACATTAGAAACAAAAGAACATGGAGTAACTGGGTTGCAAAAGGCAATGACTGAAGAATACTTAAAAAAAAAAAAAAACAATTACATAAATATGTTTCAAAGAAAATTCTTTCATAAAAGGATGATGAGTTGTAAAGAATCCTGAATTCAAAACACACATTTAAGCACACAATAAAACCAAACTCCTAACAATTGCTTTTTCCTTTTGCATATAACCTTACATTTCGTGAAGATGTTTTAAAACGTAGAATTTCCTGTATGACATCACACTGATGTTGGACAACAGGATGTCTTCATCCGACATACAGGACTTTGCGTTGGAGCTCAAGCCAACGAACGCAAGCAAGCAAGCAAGCAAGCAAAGACTTGAAACTTTATCATTCTGAAATGTTTCCATTCAACGACACATAGCAGATTGTGTTTTGATTTGTATGTAGCACTGTTAGGTTACATGCGATTAAGGAGATCCGCCAGATTGTTTTTGATTCCTTGTATGTGTGTAAGATGGAATGAGAAATGTTACAGTATTAGTATCTATCGGACTATATGATTGCTGTTAATTCCTTGTATGTGTGAGAGATTAAATCAGAAATGTTGCAGTACTAGTGTTCATCGGGCTATATGGTTGTTTTTGATTACTTGTATGTGTGTAAGATGGAATGAGAAATGTTGCAGTACTAGTGTCCATCGGGCTATACGGTTGTTTTTGATTACTTGTATGTGTGTGAGATTAAATGAGACATGTTGCAGTAGAAGTGCCCATCGAGATTTACGGTTGTTTTTTCGGACAGTCAATCTTAAAGATTAACAATGGCTGGTTATCTGACTTTTTGTCCAAGTATGTATATTGCCAACTTGAAAGTAGAGAGCACCACAGCTCGACACATACGTTCAGCCTTTGGGTAACGCTGTTCGACTGGAGTCGGTTTTCTGCTAACGTATAAGACAGGGTGGAGGATTCCGTCAGGTAGTTGGAGAGATACCCAGCCACGACAATTCGGCTTTTGCATCTGAGGATAAATGGAATTCGAAATCGGGTAATTTCATGATTGGAGGTTTTGAGAAAAGCAACTGTATTTCTGTCAGCGAATTGTTGAGTTAGTCAGTCCAAAATGATTTTATCGGGTTCTTCTTTCTGGAGAAGTCTAGAGAATATGGGCGCCATTTATGCAAACTTGGGGATGAACTTATCATATTAATCCACAAGGCCAAGCAAACTTCGCATGTCCTTTTTGCTTTGTTTTAGGAGGACTCAAATTTAAGATCTTAAAAATATTTTAGTCATCACTTCTAAGGAACACACTATAAACTTTGTGACCATGGAAGTTAATTTTATTGAACCCAGTTTGAACTTTGTGTGGTTTCACTGTCACACCAAAATCTTTAACCCTCTGGAATATCATTCTGAGAGCTGGCAAATGTTCCGTCATGCTTTCGCTGAAAACACACATATCCTCTACGTAAGTAGGGGCCTTCAAGATGAGCTTCCAAAAATGAAGAGACTCGCGCGAACAGAAAAATTAGGTGTATTAAACATGTGAACATATTTATTTAGTGTGACTGCTTTGTGTTCATCAGTGACCATGCATTCGGCTTGTACTGGCTGTAGAAAAAATGCTTTTCGATATGGAATTGGTTATGATACCCAGAAACACTCCTGCAAAGAGGGGTTTGTTGTCTCAAGTTCGGTGAAATAGTTATAGGATACAGTGCCAGATACAGAATGTAATGGTAATGTGGGTAGAATGACTGATTTCCTTGAACTTCTTTTTTTCCTGATTGTATTCTTTTTCTGTCTCTGTTTGATTTGTCAGCCCTTTCTCTTTAAGAACCACTTGGTTGTGTAACTCTGTCTCTTTAATAACTACTTAGTTTTGTAACCCTTTCTTGTTAATAACTACTTGGCTTTGTAGACATTTTTCTTTAATAACTACTTGGGTTTGTAACCCTTTCTCTTTAATAACTACTTGGTTTTGTAACTCTTTCTCGTTAATAACAACTACATTGGTTTTGTAGTGCTTCCTCTTTAATAACTATTTGGTTTCCTAACTCTATTTGTAATAACTACTTGTATTTCATCTTTCAGCTTGGACAGTATTTTATTTTCCCCTTTAATGATATTCCCTTCTCCTCCATGGCTAGCTCTCTGGCTAATCTTTTAGCATCAGCTGCTGTCTGTGTCCTGGCATCTGTGCCTCAATCTCTTGTGCCTTTATTTTTGCCTAAATTACCAACTTGTTCAGTTCTCTCTCGTGAGCACCGTCCGCTCTTTCTGCGGCTTCTGTGTACTTTTTATCCGCCCAGTCTAACAACGTTTCTCCAGAGACACAATGTTTTTCCGCACAGCAGGGAAATCGGCTAACCATGACGTCACGATGTTTACGGAGACTAATTAATCTTAGTCGACTTATTGGAAGCTTAGGAAAAAGTCTGATATACGTACAATAACCAATATCCAATTAACGAGTGAAACAAAGAGCTTGGTACAAACAAATTGCTTGGTACTGTAGCTTGGTACTGCAGCTTGGTACTGTAGCGTGGTACTGCAGCTTGATACTGTAGCTTGGTACTGCAGCTTGGTAGGGTACTGCAGCTTGGTACTGCAGCTTGGTACTGCAGCTTGGTACTGCAGCTTGGTACTGCAGCTTGGTACTGCAGCTATCTTTCTCCAAGTGTTGCGAAATTTACTAGTATTACTAGGACTGCTGTTTTAATTTGATAAGTTAACTGAGTATGAAATAAAGCATACTACTTAACAATCTATGTACACAAGTATAGAGTCTGTAAGATAAAGCTAGTGAACAACTTCCCAGAAAGAAATATCAATTACATAGGAGTGAAAAGTTGGATAATGTACGAATAGCAACATTGAACAAAAATCTACTTCATACAAAAGTCACTAAACGATTGGGTTCCTCTAATGAGTATGGAAAATCTGTTTTAAGTATGATGAATAAAAAATCGCATCTTGGAGAAGTTTCTGTCACACGGAATCCAGCGCAAATAGCACCCCCAAACGGTTAATTGCATATCCTTTACAGGACGTCGCATTCAACACCAGCATTGTTTGCTGTTGCCATCTCTTGGCAAGTTTACGTTTAGTAGTTTGCCATTGCTGGCTGAACAATCGGCACTCATACCATTTTGTTAAAAAAAAACAGCGCAAGGTGGTCTGCTGCCAAATCGCCTGCAGCTGTGTTTCAAACGTGGGTATGCGGGATTACGAACTGCGTCCATAAGACCTTCGCCACGGAGCCGGCTAGATAGACAAACACAGACACATTATAGATAATTAAACTAAGCACTAGATAGACATAACGCTGAACGCTGAAAGCGTCTCAAGAAAACGAGTAAGGCGACAGTGTTGTGATTTGCACTAATTCCAGCAACAATGATGTAATCTTACTAGAGCCAAAGCTTTCATACAACGGACGCGTGGATATGTTTCTACCAAACCAAATGATTTATTTAGTCCATATTAATCTTGCTCTACCGTCTTTCACGGGTAATATTGGGAGGATAAAGAGATAGTGATAGCGATAGTGATGATGCTAGTGATAGTGATAAAGAGATGATATAAGCCAAAATAAAAATAACCGGGATGAAATTAAATTAAAAATAATGGTCGTCCACAATGATATAATTTACTAAGCTCAAATGTGGAATCCATACTTGCGATGCAAGTGCATTTCAGTCTATCCCCCCTTCTCCCCATACTCACACGCGCGCACACACACACACACACGAATAGGAATAATGTGTGTGTGTGCGTGCGTGTGTGTGTGTGTGTGTGTGTGTGTGTTAGAAAAATGTCTACAAAGCCAAGTAGTTATAAAAAAGAAAGTGTTACAAATCTAAGTAGTTATTAAAGAGACAGAGTTGCAAAACCAAGTGGTTCTTAAAGAGAAAGGGCTGACAAATCAAACAGAGACAGAAAAAGAACACAATCAGGAAAAAGAAGTTCGAGGAAATCAGTCATTCTACCCACATTACCATTACATTCTGTATCTGGCACTCTATCCTATAACTATTAATATCAGTTGACAGTGTGTTCGATGATTGCACGATATATATATATATATATATATATATATATATATATATATATATATATATATATATATATATATATATATATATATATATATATATATATATATATGTGTGTGTGTGTGTGTGTGTGTGTGTGTGTGTGTGTGTGCACACTAACTGATATATGCACACTATATATATATATGCACACTAACTGGAGCTGATCAAAACCCGTTTCATTCAGATTCTCCAAAACCCAAATATATAACTATGCCCACAGATATTTGTTAAGTCCCCGTAATCTATAAAGATTATCAAATCCTACTTCCAAATGTCCACATATTTGTTAATCCCTGGGAATACGAATATTTCTTCATTCTGAAAACTTAGAACAAGGTCTTTTATAAATGTAAATTGTATGACCTTTTGAGTGTAGTATTTTACACGCCTTGATGCGTGTTTGGTATAGTGTGCTAGCTCCATATTTGGAAGTCCAAACGGCACTCGATGTGAGATGCAGTCAATACCAGGCGGGCAGACTTTACTTCACCCAACTTTTCCTGCAAACCATTTTAACAGATTCAGTACCAAACAGTAAGTAGATTTGGACCAAACAAAAATGGATTGCGAACAATGGGAATAAAAGAGGCGGCATAAGGAAAACTACTGTAGTAATATTTTAACCATAGTTTGATCTATAAGCCCATGGTTTGAATAAGACGATTTATAATCTCATAGCACTTAATCAGTTACACCGGGTCGCCTGGGAAGCCCAGGTTAACTAACATTGACAAAGTTCCGCGTCGATATGGATTCCATAAGATCACCAGGTCGATAGGTAAATATTCTAGCAACCTTGCCACAGAGGCTCTAGCTTCTTTCTAAACAGTATAGTAATAGAGGAATAGGGGACGTTAATGTTCACAGCAGGAAGTCGACGTGGCTGAAGGTTTTTTTCTTTCGCTGTGGAGTGATGATGATTCTTTCCAAGGTGTTAAAAAAATGATTTTATTTACATATAATAGAAGGCCTACCTATTAATCCATCCATCTTAAATCTGTTCTTCACTATAAGAGTCGTTCTTTCTATATTTACAGCCATGCATTAATTAACAACATTGTATATAACTTCTGATTTCTTGCAGAAATATTTCACTGATGGGAAACAAAGCAGTTGAGCTTATGTCATGAGCGCGGTCGGGCGAGGGTTTGAAGCTTGTGTTCGTCGTCTTGCTAAGTGAGGACAAGACCGTGCAATCAGACCTAGAAAATATGATGGCCTTTTCACATTACAGACTTATAGCAGGAAACTACTTCAGGACAATGTTGCTTTTGTTTCAAAGAAAAATGTTAAAGCGTTAACAGTGTCATCAAATTCAAACCCAATGCTAAGCAGACGAAGAAGAAAAACCGAGAGAAGGAGAAGAAGAACAAAAACAAGAAGACGTATAGGAATGATAATAATAATATTAATAACAATAATAAAAATAATACCATCTATAATTAATTTTTTGAAATTGGGTATTTAGAAAATAACATATAAAGCACATTACAATAAGATTCATCCTCTTCTTTCGTTTGCTTAGCGTGTTTGCATGGCATACTGATGGTTTTGGTGCACCTCCTGGCTGGTTGCCTCTACCTTTCTCACCTTTTATTGCTGGGGTAGACTGTCGTCTTACGTGAGTTTAGATATGTATTATGTACACGCGTATCTGCACATGCATGTGCGGACATTCCTATCTAGAACACACTGGTTTTGCGGCGACAGATACTCGGCGTCGCCCCTTCTCCTGTTAGTTAAAACAGTTCTGCAACATGAAGCCCAGAGGTGGTCAATATAGAAGCCATGCGGATATTTTTCAAAGCTGAGCTATCATCTCTACTCTGCTCCCCCGTCTGCAACAGGAGTTCTGAACCATGCAGCAAGCAATATGCCAGTGGCCATGTGTGAATGTGAACTATTCACAATGAGAAAGCAAAACATCAGCAACTTGATTATGTCACCATATGTTAATAAAGCCCTTGTCCTGAAGCTGTGCTGCTCAAGTTGTAACGCAGGCCAGAACGCGGACACTCCTAGATCAACTTGATTGTGTGAGGCCCACATCCAGCAGCCTGCCAGTCTCTCGACATTTACTACAATCACAAGTAGACAGACAGACAGACAGACAGACAGACAGACAGACAGACAGACAGACAGACAGACAGACAGACAGACAGACAGTCGGAGGGTCGGACGGAGGGGCGGACAGACATACAGAGAGACAGTGGGACGGACGGTCAGACGGACAGACAGACAGACAGACAGACAGACAGTATGACGCACAGACAGACAGGAGGGATGTAGACAGATTGGCGACTGATGGAAGTGGGTTCTCAGTCGACAGACGGACAAGCACTTGGGTTGACGGACAGACAGACGCGCTTTTGGGTGGACAGATAGACAAACAGATAGATAGGCGGGTGGGCTGACGAATGGATAGACAAACAGACAGATCGGCGTGTGTGCAGACAGACAGACAGACAGACAGACAGACGGACGGACGGACGGACGGACAGACAGACAGACGGACGGATGGACACATGGATGGACGGACGGACGGACGGACGGACGGACGAATCGATCGATCGATCGATCGATAGATAGATAGATAGATAGATAGATAGATAGATAGATAGATAGAAAGATTGATAGATAGATAGATAGATAGATAGATAGATAGATAGATAGATAGATAGATAGATAGATAGATAGATAGATAGATAGATAGATAGATGGCTGGGTGTGTCGGTGGGTAGAAGAGAGACAGACAGATAGATAGATAGACAGGAAAATAAGAGCTGAGATCTTGAACAACAACTTAATATTTGCATGTGTTCATTTCAACGATTCGGTGAGACGAGCAGCACACTTATTCAGAATTGGTTGTATTCTCTATCTAGCAATGACAGTGATAGCGAAGTGACTGGCCGGCTGGACTAGAGACACCATTTACGCGCTTAATCCCTAGTTAAGCAGATAGGTCGGACACCACCTAATGAAGTATAGACGGGATCATTCTCTGGAAATGGAACTGTGTCTTTCGTCTGCAGTTAGCCTTCCGTGGTTACTGCTATCATCGATTTTATCATAGTGTCTTTTTAAAAATCTGTTAAAGGACACTGGATTTTCCCATTTCAAATTGTTGATTGTTCTTCCTCAAGGAGTTTTCATATGTGCGAGTGTATTGTTTGGCATTTAAACGATTTCTTCTGATAGCCACATTGATGTAAGAGTCAAATGAAAACCTTAACATGTGTGCAGAACCAGTGAATATATTCTGAAAAAAGTAGAGAACTAATGTATTATTTTTAGATGTAATCACCACTGCGTTCAATACAAGTCCTCAGCGCCGATAAAGTGCTTGGGTTCATATAGAACAACATTCTCTTGTTAGCGTGTGTAACCACTCATGCACCACCTGCTTTACATCTTCATAGGACCAACATGTTTTGAAATATCCTACTCCACTTATACACTTGCTGGTCTGACAGGCATATTGGACCTTCATTCGCCGAAAAATTTATATAGATTTCCCCCTTCACAGATACAAGAGGCTTCTCATAAGTCTTTAGCCTGACCATGAAGGAGTAGGCGGAGAAAATTGAAATTTTGCACAGTGCTTATTCCTTCTCAATGTTGCCACCACCTGACTTTATGCATTTCTGCCATATATGCGTGACCTTGAAAAGACCTTCAGAATAAAACAACCTATTATTCGAACTAAACCAGTTATCACAAGCCAGTATGACATCTTCGTCACCGTGAAAACGATTTCTTTTAAGCTGTTTTTTTTTTTTTTTAAGATTCGGGAACAGAAAAAAAGTCTGATGGAGCTAAATCTGGAGAATATGGTGGGTGTGGAAGAATTTCAATATTCAAATCGTTGGCAGTTTGCAGCACAAGCCGTACTTCATGGGAGGGTGCGTTGTCTTGAAGCAATGGCAGAATTTGTGTACGCGCTATCCCTTGTTTTCTGGTCACAGCCTTTCTTAGTTTGATAAGGAGATCTGCATAGTACTGCCCATTAATCGTTTTGCCATGAAGATGATTTTGTGTATATGTAAGGTATGTGTAGTATTTCTACGGTGATCTAGTTGTGCTGAGACTGTGAACAACAAACTACAAGATGATTTTGTGTATATGTAAGGTATTTGTTGTATTTCTACAGTTATTCACAGTTGTGTTGAGATTGTGGACAACAAACTACAAGATGATTTTGTGTATATGTAAGGTATTTGTTGTATTTCTACAGTTTTTCACAGTTGTGTTGAGATTGTGGACAACAAACTACAAGATGATTTTGTGTATATGTAAGGTATTTGTTGTATTTCTACAGTTATTAACAGTTGTGTTGAGATTGTGGACAATTGTGGACAACAAACTACTATATGATTTTGTGTATATACAAGGCATTTGTAGTATTTCTACAGTTATCTACAGTTCAATTAATTTCAATTAGTGAATATACTCAATTATATAGCTAAGTCCGTGTCTGTGCCTAGGGGTTAGTGAGCACAGTTTCACAATTCCATGACCTTCAGGGTCAAGGGTTTCAAATTAGCCATAGGCGATTTGAAAGCAGATTGCTTTGCGTTGATTTTGATGGTATGAGCATCTGCCATTTAGAAAGCAATGACAAACTACTGAATGTAAAATTGCTAAGTAATTCACAAACAGCCAATAAATGTTGAGGTTGACTGCAACATCCTACAAATCACACGTAATGAACTTTATTGCTAATCTACCACCTGGAATACAAGCAGTTAAACTTCATGTTATGCCATCGATAAAGCAGCCATGTTGAGTTTAAAAGTTAGTCAACAGATCATCATTGCACATCAAACCATTCAGTCTGTAAGTGCTCTGATCCCCTCCTCAGTAAATCCTGCAGTGTGTAGCGGCTCACGGCACCAGTTCTGTGTTGGTTTATTAATCTTCTTTGGCTTCCTGCATAGTGTTCTTGTCTGCCCACACTTATTTTAACTTGCTGTTCTCGCAGTTCAACCATGGCTGTAGATTTACAGTCATCGCTTGGGTCTTGCAAAAGTCTTACTTCTCGTACTGCATTCAGTATATCTATACATTGGTTTAGTTAACAAGCAACAGAGCAGGCTCAAGTTAGAATTAAACATGGCAAACATATTTTAATATAGACAGTAATGACTGGTAGATATCCAACACTATGAGAAAGAAAGGAAACTTAAATTGTAAAAATTTGCTGGCTCTATCTAGCTGAGCCTGTGCTAAAATCACCACTAAAATCTACTAACAGTACTGATATTGTGAGGACAGTGAATATATGTTTGTCAATAAAAGCACACTAATGTCAAATATTGAGTGAGAAAACAAACTTTTGTAACAACGACAAGGTTCTTAAAGAACCAACATCACAGCTGTCGGATATTCCCATATGTATTCCATCCTCATCTTCAACAACCAGCGAAGAGTCCTAATATTAATGATACATGTTGCAATATGATTATCTGTCCGCAAGGTCTTTCCCCCGGAGTACTGAGTGTCAGCGAGCTCCCATGGTGGTTCGTAAGTACAAGTGTTAGAGCTTAAGACAAATCATACCCAAAGTAATGTTTCTGGGTTATAATTATCATCGGCTCTGTAGATATGTAACAGAGTTCTGCTTTGAGGTTAGGATATTTGTTTTCATTGACCTTGGCACTCAGCTCAACCCAGTCTAAAATTGGGACAAGAAATGTATTCGAAACTAAATATTTTGGATGTGAATTTGACTGCTTCACCTACTGAATGACAATTTATCTATACATGGGACTAGCATTATATATCTTATTGCATCTTTATGTTTATTTTAGATATAACTGCTCTATACAAAGCAATATCTTATAAGTCGATTTTCTGTTTATTTGTGTGATGAACATTATGATATGTATTTTACACTGAATGTTTTCTGCAACGGATAACAGAACACTGATCGTTTTTAGTGCATGTCAAAATTGGAACGCCCATATTTAAACTGTTCTGTCATCACCGTGTTCGTCTGCACCGTGCTGCCACGTGCTTAACACTCTTGACGCCATTAACAACAATATTGACAGGTTACAAGACAATGGCATGGTTATTGTTATTTCTATCACACTTTTAAGGTTTTCATTTGAAGCCTCCTCTTAATAAACAGGTAAAAGACCCTCGTACACGACTGAACGCGAAATGGGTGTATAATGCTCGACCAATGATTTTATAAGCCAATCGGTAAAGAGGAGTGGAAAGGTCAAGACACGGCGACCGCCTTTATTCCCCTGGCCATTTCCTGGAAGCCTCTTTATGCTGGGTCCACCTGGGAGCCCAGATCAGTTTCACAATCCACCTTGATAGGACCCGGGGCGAGGTCAGCATGGCCGAATGAATAAGATTATGCGTTCTTAAACATCTGGTGTGCTGATTCCGTGGTAAGGGGTTCAACAAATACACTGGACAGTTAGACTAAAATGTTGACTTCTCGTCCTTGCCATGGGGACGTTAATTGCAACTACCTCTGAAGCCGGAGTGGGTTCGATTTAAAAAGTTGGACACTGGTAGTAGGGAAAGCTAATCCGCACTCACAATTCAGGCCAGTGCAACTAGATGTATTGTGTGTATGGACTACGTTTGAGTTCAAAGCGAGCGAGCGCAAAATAAAAAACAAAGACCCAGGGCCGTCAAGTGGTCAAGCGAGCCACTGTGCTGTGGCGAGTCCCACATTGATGTACTAGAAAATACTAGAAATGTGTCCCGAACCAGTTTCTGGCTATGAGTCTGTCGTGTGATAGAGGCATCAGTTTGTGATCCTGAATTAACGGAGGAGTAGATGGCCAAACTTTCTCTCACTTAGCAGGCGAAATGTCCAGGCGTCGAATCACCACACCCACTCTCACACGACACACAGACACACACATACACACACACATACACACACATAGATACACCACACACACATACACACACACACATGCGCAAATTTCTCCTGTCTTTTGCTGCCTGCCTCTGCTCCTTTCGTGCCCTGCTTTTATTATTCATCGCAGCTTCTAATTTTGTATTTCTTGATGAGAAAATGTAAATTAGTGATTCAGACGCCTCAAGGTCTTCTGCGCATAATGTTTTGCTTCATCTGCGACAAACGCCTTCTTTCATCTGGATTCTTTGAGTTTTTTTTTTTTTTTAAATTTTAGTAGACTTGTTTAGTTAGTTAGTTAGTCGAGGTTCCAACTTCACGGCAACGGGTCGTCCCCAATATGCTCCATTCCCGTGCCAGCGAATATCACACAAGTAGACTTATTTATGGTTGGATATGTTTTGCAGCTTAAGTTTTCTATGGCATAAGGAAGCCAGTGCCCAACCAACCCTCCATAGTCGCCTCTTACAAGATTCACGCATACATCCATCCATCCATCCATCCATCCATCCATCCATCCACCCGCCCGCCCTCCGTCCATCAGTCGGTCGGTCGGTCGGTCGGTCGGTCAGTCCGTCCGTCTGATTGTTTGTCTGTTTGCCCTGCGTGTCTGTCTGTCTTGTGCGCTCTCACGTGCTCGCTTGTACATATACATCCACAATTATAATGTAACGGAGACAGGACGGAAGTAACTGACAAATGATTGCCCATACCATTATAACTTTCATAACCTCTAGAAAGGGGTGAGGACAGCTTAAGGAAACCAAGCAATCTGAATGCATAACCACGAGGAATCAGAAATAAAACATCATGATTGCTTCTTGATGTTCAAATGTGTTCAGCATTATTCTCCAGTCTCATCGTCTTGACTTTTGTAGCAGAGCAAAAATTGCCCACGGAACCGGGGATAACTTTCGCATTTGATGGCAGAGGGGTTTATAAATATTTATAGGCTATTAGAATCAGGGGCGTAACTCGTGGCTGATGTAGTGTGTCTGTTTGATACGTTGGATTTACGTATGGCTAGTTTCGTGCTGAGATCTCTTGAAGAAGGTAGCACCGCAGTGAATTTTGTAACGTCACTGGAGTCTATTCTATGGTGCTAGTACGAGTAATATGAATTATGTGTGGAGTATATACTGACAAAGATAGATTATTAAAGTATTTTGCGTTCAAGACTACAGGTTTTAAATTCGATGAATGCCGCAAGAACTAGCCCATATCTAGCTGGCATACAGTTGTACAAACATCAGCCAAACTATTATTATATCGTTGATGTGATGTTTTGATGTTGAGTGACGTTAATCAATTGTTTGATCCGTGTACATGAGAAGGAGAACAATCTGCTGATTTGTCCATCATTTAATCAGATCTGTAAATAACATTTTAAAGTAAGTAGCGTGTAAACTATAGAGCTTTTTACGTTCTGTGTTAATGATGTAATTTTCGTGTAAACTACAGACATAGTTTTATAACTTTTGAGTTAATAAAGTAAGTTGCATGAACACTACAGACATATTTGTAAATGTTTTGTGATAATAATGTAAGTGGCTGTTAAGCTACAGATATAGGACTTGATAAGTTTTGTGTTAATGCACACATGTATGTTAGAAAATATTTTAACTGTAGACATCACCATGGCATATGCTGTTGTTAGAGTGATAGGCTTTCATATTATGAGTCACGACTTTGAGAGGTGAGTAGTCACTTCCCTTACCCTCATCTTTTTATTTGAAGGAAGATTACTCCTACGCGCGTTGTATCTAAACGTATCCAAATCGACATTTTAACAAATGATAATATAGAAGTTAGTATGTTCTTTATTGTTTTATTGTATTTGTGCTCATTAACTAAATTTTTATGTCATTACTGGTATCATATCTTGAGAAAGTCTTACATTTATCAATGTAGAAAAGGACATTTAATTATTTATTTTTAGTTGACTTACACATTAGTAATTTTACATGGATTTCTAAAACAGTTTCTGAAGGAATGATGCATGTATTATAAACTGAAGGAACGATGCATGTATTATAAACTGAAGGAACGATGCATGTATTATAAACTGAAGGAATGATGCATGTATTATAAACTGAAGGAATGATGCATGTATTATAAACTGAAGGAACGATGCATGTATTATAAACTGAAGGAATGATGCATGTATTATAAACTGAAGGAACGATGCATGTATTATAAACTGAAGGAATGATGCATGTATTATAAACTGAAGGAATGATGCATGTATTATAAACTGAAGGAATGATGCATGTATTATAAACTGAAGGAATGATACATGTATTATAAACTGAAGGAACGATGCATGTATTATAAACTGAAGGAACGATGCATGTATTATAAACTGAAGGAATGATGCATGTATTATAAACTGAAGGAATGATGCATGTATTATAAACTGAAGGAATGATGCATGTATTATAAACTGAAGGAATGATGCATGTATTATAAACTGAAGGAATGATGCATGTATTATAAACCGAAGGAATGATGCATGTATTATAAACTGAAGGAATGATGCATATATTATAAACTGAAGGAATGATACATGTATTATAAACTGAAGGAATGATACATGTATTATAAACTGAAGGAACGATGCATGTATTATAAACTGAAGGAACGATGCATGTATTATAAACTGAAGGAATGATGCATGTATTATAAACTGAAGGAATGATGCATGTATTATAAACTGAAGGCTATTTGTATTCCTATTTATATTACTCTTGTATTTTATTTGTAATGTCCATGCGTTTTAGGCAGTTATTCTTATTTTGTACTCTCCTCGTCCTTCTTCTTCCTTTTCTCCATTTGCTTCTATAGGTGTCCCCTTAATTATTTTCACCATTTTCATTACCACCAATATGACCATCGTAAACATCATAATCAGCAGCATCAAGTATTTCCGCCTTTGGACTGGTCGTGAAGCTTCCTGTTCATTCCATTCCATATTTGGCTGTCTTGCGCCTTTCTTTTAAATTCTTTAATTCTTCCTATCATGTTACCTTCTAATTTTTCTTCCTCCTCCCCCCCCCCCCCCCCCCCCTCGTGCTTCGTCGCGTATACGGATGTCACTACAAATTCAGAGCTCTCGTTATTACTTCAAGCATTATTTTTTGTTCAATTATATATTGCAGAACTTGCTCAGTTTGTCAGTTTTTCTATCACTTTTCAGCAACACCACATATTATACGTTGCAGAACTTGCTCAGTTTGTCAGTTTTTTAAAAATCACTTTTGAGCAAAACCACATTTCAACTCCTTTATGTGTTGTAACTGATTCGGTGCCGAAGGATAATATATTGTGGCCTCCCATGTCGATAGAAGGACGATACATCGCCATACTAGGGTCATCGTGTTATTTGTTTTGTTTCGTTGCATCTTATGCTATTTCAGTCAATGCTCAGTCAATGGTAATTTACATTATAATACTTGTTAATTTCATTGTGTACCATCTTTGGTCCACGCCTATCTTTTGCTCTGTGGCGAAGGGTTACAGGCGCAGTTCGTAATCCTGCGTACCGCGTTTGAAACACAGCTACAGGCGATTTGGCAGTAGACCGCCTTGCATTGTTTGTTTAAAAAAAGGGTATGAGTGCCTGTCGTTCAGAAAGCAATGGGAAACTACTGAACGTAAACTTGCCAAGAAATCACTAACAGCCATAAAAAATGCCGGGGTTGACTGCGACGTCCTGTAAAGGATATGCAACTAACTTTAACTGAATCAGTTAATCACGGTTATCCACTGTCGATATTTCGGAACCATTCAATGCGAATGATCAGATGTACATATGGTAGATTCTTCTCGTAGATCAAGTTGTATATTCTTTGATGTAAGATTTCTGTTTGTCTCTAAATGTCCTCTTTGCCAATGCAGTTCTAATTCTAATATGCCTCTTGCATAGGGTATCTCTCGGGGAAATCAAGGAACATCATAAAGAAGATACTTTAGGACATAATAAATTAATTGGGAGTCAGGCGTCAAGAAAGTTATTAGAGTCGTATAGAGGGGTAATATTTTTTTTAAATTTATTTTACTCTGACATTTTTATTTGTAATGTTGATGCGTTTTAGGCAGTTATACTTCTTTTTCTTCTTCTTCTTCGTCGTCGTCTTCTTCTTTGCCACGACAGTTCTAATTCTAATATCTCTCTTGCATAGAGTATCCCACATTACAGGGGGGCATCAGCGAACATGATCAACGGATACTTGAGTACATAATAAATAAACTGGGAGTCACGGGTCAAGAAGGTTATTAGAGTGGTGATGTAAAGGATCATATCATCCACCGACCGGTCTCCGTGGCCAAAGATTTGTGAACGCGGTTCGTGAGCCGCCTACCAGGCGTTCGAAAGTCAGCTGCGACCGATTTGTAGCAGCAGACCGTGTCGCGTTGTGTTATAATGTGTTGGTATGGGAACCGGTCGTTCAGAAAGCGATGGCAAACTACTGAACGTAAAACTTGCTTAGTACATCAACAGCAGCTGGAAAATGCTGGTGTTGACTGCAACGTCCTGTAAGGGATATGCAACATTTAAAAAAAAAATCATCTACCACCTCTATTAATTTCTGGATCATGGGACTTCCAGTAACTTTATTATATACAAATGTATCGTTTATTTTATGTCTCTTTTCGTGACATAGGCGCGACATTTTTATGTCAGTGTATTGCGTCAGCGTTACTATGGTTACTCAATATATAGAAAATCCTTTGCAGAACGTCACCCTCCTCACTATCCACATATGCTCGATCCTTTACCAGTTCAATCTTCATGAATGTTTATCCGAAAGTGTCTTTGATGTCATGTGTGAATCTTCCTGCTGTCGACCTATCCTTTAAATAACCAAACCTTCCATCACTGGTCTTCATAAAACTGGTCTTTATAAACCGTTTTGACATTTATTTGTATCAAAGTATTTCCGTTTGTAAGATATCATGCTGTTTATAAGTCAGTTTTCTTCGATGTTCAGATCTGGAAGAATGTCAGCAGTTTTCCTCTTCTTGGTGTACAGTATTATAAGAATGTTTTTGTATTATGAAGATGTAACGCTTCAATACTTTTCTTTAGTTATATACTGTTACTGTTATGAACTTAGTTCAAGAATTGTCACTCTACACCCAAAAATGATTAACTTAATTGGTGGTTATTGCTCATGAATCTGTCTTCACTTTTTTAATATTTAGAGTTGCTCCAGCTTCTAGCCTGCTACTATGCTAACGATGTGTATATCTCCGAAGTTCGCTGTATTTGTTATTATCTGTTTGATGAAACTGTCACTGGGAAAAGGCCAGCAGGAAAGAAAGAAACACGGTAATTAGCTTAAATGTACTTTTTAATTAAGCAATGATGATCCATAAAGTAGCAAGCAACACAACTGTTTCCTTTTTGCCATCCTTGCATCTGTTGTTTCACATAAAATGGAAAGGGAATAACAGAACGTAAGGGACAATGAAAAGTTAATGATAATTACATAGAATAAAGTTAATAGATGCTAGCATAGTTCTCTATATCGTTTCAGCATTTCGGAGATAGCCCATTGAGATATTTAAGTACATGCAGGATTTGTATCCATAAGGTCCTAACATACATTAGCCCAGACCAATGCCTGTATGTGTGTAGCTGCCGACAAACCCGATGTAACAATGGCAAACTACTGAGCGTAATCTTGCCAAGAAATCAACAATCAGCTGAAAGATGCTGATGTTGACAGCGATGTCCGATATGCAAATCAACACCCAAAAAAAGTCATGGATGGCACAAGGAGACACTTCGATAGGAAGGGTTGCCACAATAGAACATAAACATAGGAGGGCGGAATGGATACGCAATAACAGCAACAGGAACATGTACCATCAGAGCATCATCACACTTGGAAGAGAGTTCACAGAGTGGTCATATGGGAGGACAGACCTAGAATTACACATGGTATAGATCCTGGTGTTAGTCAGGTCTTAATCAGACATGAATGAGCTATCGTTATAACAGTAGACAGCACTACCTGCTTTCTTTTAGCGACGAATATTGGCCTACGCTCACCAATATTGGGCTGCACTCACCAATATTGGGCTGCACTCACCAATATTGGGCTGCGCTCACCAATATTGGCCTGCGCTCACCAATATTGGGCTGCGCTCACCAATATTGGGCTGCGCTCACTAATATTCGTCGCTAAAAGAATACAGGTAGTGCTGTCTACTGTTATCACGATAGCCCAACAATGCCAACGGCTTCGGGCGAAGGAGATCAATTGGGAGGGTACAAGCCTTATCCTGGTGCGAGGAAATGCAATTTACAGACTAAATGTTGTTGGAGGGGCAGACCTGACCCTAAGCCTTGGTCTGCAACTGTAGTAGGATCAAAGCTCCGAAAGACAGACTGTTAGATGATTGCTTTGTTGAACCGGCAACTTCTGCAGCTTGTCTTGTTGTATTGGCTTTACCTTTCCTCTGGAGTAAACTAGGCAGGCCGAGAGAGGGATCATGATGATGGGAAACATAAAGTCTCTGCAATTCAGCCCAGGTTTTGTATTAAGGAGAGGTTATTAAAACTTTTTAAAAGCACAATAACCATCGTCTGTCAAGGCGGCAAGGTGCCAATAAGATTCTCACGCTGGGGTGTATGCACGAATACAACACACTAAACGTAGTAATATACCATAACACAGAACGTGAAATGAAGTGTTCACGGCATCAGGCATAATTTAAAATTAATTTTATTTTTATACATGTGTCCAGAATTTTCTTAATTCCTTGTTATTTAAAGACCATGTCTTTCCTTCCCTAAAAGTAAATTTCACTGTTCTTACCGACTGCTACACGTGCATCTGACGCCATCGTTACACTCTGCACCACGATGCCTTCTATCTTTGAGAGTATTTACTTGCAGTAGGACCTAGTCTCTCAACCAACTCAATCCAAGGGAACCTCCCCCCCCCCCCCATTTCCTCATTGGCTATCCCATTCAGCTCCGCCTATGTCCTCGCCATAGCATTCATTAATATTTCTACTTCTCTTCTCAATGTGTTTGTTGGGTCTTCCAGTCGTGGGGACTGGTAACTATAAAAAAGGTAATTAAGGGACGAACAATGATACAAGCGATGGGGATAAAGGCGCACTTATTTCTCATATGTAATTACCGCCACAAATGAAACGTTGCATCCACCATGTCTGTAAATATTCATGACAACTGAGTAATTTGCATATTTGTGCCAGATAATTTGAGGCTGAAGAGAAACTGTGAATCTCTGAAGACCCGCTTGGATCAGTACGACACCGTGGACTTGTTTTCCAGCATCTATCCCGTGACCAACATTAGTATTCCTGTAAGTATTCTCCTATGTCCTGGTCAATTTGTGTATTTGGTTTTTAATACGCCGTTATTTCATGGTCGTTCTTGACCTCGTGAGTACACCGAATATCAAAGGCAATTGTCTTCTAAACACATTCATACACAAGATTGCTGAAATATATCTGGCATATTGATATATTAACTATTATTGTCAGGATCAAATACCACATATTTAATCATCACCATCTGTCCTGAAAATGACGTAAGCTTTCATCATCATCATCATCATCATCATCATCTTCCACTTCTGCGTCAAGCGTCGTGGGGAGGAATAATTTGCATTCCAGCGCCCGGTGGACGGCACTGGATAGTGTCATTCCGTGTGGTTGTACAATGTTTCTGATGTCGGAAATCCATTTTGTTCTTGGACGTCCTCGTGGTCTCTTCGCAGATGATCTTTTATGTAAGGCCAGTGACGGTAGTTGCTGATGTTGCATTCTAACGACATGGCCAAACCATTTGATCTTCTGTCTTTTAATAAATGTGGCACAAGGTGTTGATTCCACAGTCTGTCTGATAATAGCATTTCTTACTCGGTCTCGGATTGTTAAGTTGGCAGCTCTCCTCAGGCATCTCATTTCACAGGTGTTGATTTTGCGAAGGTGTAATTTGGATAAAGTCCAGGTTTGAGATTGATAGCATAGGGTTGGTGTGAATATGCTGTTTATTATCTGTCGTTTTGAGGACATGGGTATGTTTGGATGCTTCAGTAAGGGTGATAGTTGATATGTACTAAGTGCACTAGCTTTTTGACATCTGATTTCAATTTCTCTGTCCAATCTGCCATCTTCTGTGATCATACTTCCAAGGTATTTGAATTCTTTAACTTGTTTCAGAAGTGTGTTATTTATCTGTATACTTAGTGGGCCTGGCGATCTGCTAACTTGCATTACTTCGGTTTTGGCTGTGTGTATACTCATATTGTATCTGCTGCAGGTTGAACTCAGATTAGTAATATGATTTTGTAGTCTGCCCTCATCGCTGTAAAACAGGCACTGATCGTCTGCAAATAGAAGTTCATTTATTCCTTGTGAGTCAGTTGTTTCATCTGGAGTAAAGAGTTCTAAATTTTCTGAATCTGTTCTGTCGAGACTTGCTTCTTTGGAAATTCTGTCCATGTAGATATTGAATAGCAGGGGGGGGGGGGGAGAGCACACATCCCTGTCTCACTCCTGTATTGACTGTGAACATATCTGATATACCTTCTTGTGTTCTTACTGCACTTTGGCTCGAGTGGTACATGGCTTTCATTAACGTCAAAGATCTCGGTCCTTGTTGTTTTAGATAATATCTACTGATGATACTCACACATGCTACGGTCTTGGGCCATCTCAGAATAATTTCTCTGACCTTTCTACCTCTGATCTTTCCACTTGTCACAATGTTTTCCAATGCTTCTCTTCTCATCAAGTGACCAAAGAACGCTGGTTGTCTCTTTCTTATAATCTGTCTGCAAGCTAATGTTTCTGAGTATACAGAGGATCACGATTCATTCATTCATTCAATAGCATTTGCCTTACAGAACCTCGCTCCTATAACAAGCTTACGGAATTTCTCGATCATAAGCAAGATGTCCCACGTCCGATACACACATCTGGAAATCATCTGCCACATCCTACACCCATCTTCTCTCTAGCCTTCCTCTTCCTCTTTTCCCGGGCATATACCCTTCCATGATTGCTCTTTCCAAACTGGGAACCAACAAGGATCTACATGTTCTGCAAACAAGAATCACACATGTTATAAGTATAGTTGCTATATGGACAGCACCCCCAGTCCAGACGTTACAACGAACCAGATCTGCAAGCTCCGATCATTACACAACAATCATTGTACTAACAATTTCAGCACAGTTCTAGTACTAGACGGTATACATTATACAGATATTTACAATGCACAGTTCCATCATATACACTAATCATAGTACTAACATGTACAGTACTCAGTTCCAGTACTAGACAGCAAACACTGTACTGACAATTACAGTACTCAATTTCAGTACTATACGGCAACCATTGTGCTTACATTTACTGTTCTAAGTTTCACTACTCCATCCATCCATCCATCATGTGCCATGCCGGTAAGCGTGGGCGGTCATGTTCTGCCATCTCACTCGATCACCAGTGTCGTGGATCAGCTCCGTGTTTCTGTCTCGACCATGCCACAAGGCCAAGCCATCCAGCTACTTGCTTCTAGGTCTTCCCCTTGGTCTGTTCCCCTCGATCTTACCAGTTGTCACCAAGTTCATTTCTTCTCATAACATGCCCAAAAAATTGTGACTGTCTACGTCTAATGTTTCTAATCAGTTTACGATCTTCATTCCATACAACATGATTTTCTTGGCATCTATAAAGAAGGTAGTTTGCCATTGCTTTCCTTCCTAGCAGTGACCATACTGGTCAGTGACCGTAGCCATTGTCTCCTCAAAAAAGAGATCCTCTGCCTACCGTCGTGAAGGTGGAGACCATAACCTACAACTATCTGTCGGCTGCTCCCTATCTTCATCCACCACCTGCACACATGGCTTCACGTAACCCTGATCGGGGGGCTAAACGGGTACTCCACCTTGCCCAAGGGTGTCCCGTAGGCTAGCGGAGGGAAGGAGGCGCCTTACTTCTCCTTTGATAGGGGATACCCCTACCCCGCTACCCCAGTTCCACTACTAGACGGTAGAAATTGTGCTAACATTTACAGTACTCAGTTCCACTACTAGACGGTAGACATTGTGCTAACATTTACAGTACTCAGTTCCACTACTAGACGGTAGACATTGTGCTAACATTTACAGTACTCAGTTCCAGTAGTAGGCGGTAAACATTGTACTAACATTTACAGTGCTCAGTTCCAGTACCAGACTGTAGACATTGTACTAACATTAACTGTGCTCAGATCCATCACTAGATTCCAGACATTACACTAACATTTACTGTGCCCAGTTCATCACTAGACACTAGACATTTTACTCACATTGATTGTGCTCACTTCTCTGTTTACTTTTGAAAACATTCTTTGATTCTCTGTCAAGCGCAACTTTAATGGCTCAAAGTAACATCTTCCCTTCTCTGCCATACGCAACTATAATGGCGATATGTCAACAGTTCGTTATTTGTTTCATTTCGTGTATCTTCCGTAATTTTAATACCCAGTAAATGGCGTTTTACAGTGTTTACCATCTCATTCGAAAACACTAGACGCGAGGTAGCAAGCATCTCGAATTTGAGCAGAATGTTCAGTTAAATTGTGGTTAATTTTCTGATTTTAGAAATGATAAAGCACTCTGGTTTTCGATCTCGCATATTTACATTAGATAATAGTTTTACGCATAGTTGTGGTTATAGTTATTCTGATTTGAAGGACTTTGTAAAAGATCCTAAACTGATACGGATAGTACGTGGTTATTCAGTTAAAATAAATTATTTAGCGGGTGGTCATAATGAAAAACAAAACTAACCACGAACGTCTGTCATTTGTCGAATTAGGCTTGCTCTAATGGGCCACACTTGTGCCCCTAAGTTTGCTTTGCCTATCATAAAGTATTTAAGGAGTATTTAAATAATTAAATTTAAAAGAATAATAATTACAACTAAATAGAAAATAGTGTATATATTGTTTCTCAACACAATCTGCCTCGAGTATTCCTGACATTTTCCATTTTATGTGAAAATAGTGTGCTACACAAATATGATGCTTTAATTGTGTTTTATTGGAGCAGTTCTTGTGATATTGGTGAAGAAAAGTGGTGTGTTTATCATCGTTCAGTAAATTTAACAGGATTATCTTCAAGGGATAAGAAATAACGCCTTGGTAGGTGGACATTTTAAAATAATTTTCATCTCGTTTATTTAAATTGTTGTTACAAAACTTATAATTAATATTATAACTTTTCTAACATCGCACACAATTATTAACACTGTCATGTTCCTTGTGCAATCTTCATTAATTTGACATATAATACAATATATCTGCTAACATATGAACAATTTGTAAATCATTATTGTGACACACCCCTACTTCTCATTTTCTGCCATAAATTTCTGTTTGGTCAGGATCCACTTTTTGTTTGGCAGAGGATCGGCTAGGTAACCACTGCAGACAAGCTCGACCTGGAAGTCTAGGCCCACTAAAGAAAGAAACCTGCCTTGGTGCCCATTCGAACATATGACTACCGGGCCGCCGGGCTAGTGTGCAAGCCATTGAGTTGCAGCAGCACCGTGAAAAAAACAACCCGTTAAATTATAACCGTTTCTGGACACTGAAGAATTGAGAAGACTATTCCGCGCAAAGAACCTCAAAGGCTCGGAACGCTGAAGAAGAAGAAGATTCCGCGCAAGGGAGAATTCGACTTATATTATGAGTTGCATAATATCCCGGCAGTGAACGCACAACTGCCAGATATAGCGAACCTAGGGTTTGAAATCAAACGCAGACGATCTGAAAGCAGTCCGCCCTGTGCTGATTTTGATTGTATCTGCATCGGTAATTCAGAAAGCAATGGCAAACTACGGAACGTAAATATTGAAAAGTAAATCACAATCAGCCAAATATATGAGATTGATTTCGACGACCTCTACAGGACATAAATAAATAGTCAATGAATTAATTGTAACGGTGTCATTTGCTTCAGTTTAAGTTTCTTCCGTCCATATTTTGTAATGAAATAAAAATAGCTTGTTACATTTATTGAAGAACGAAATAGAAGTGATAATCTTGGTGTGTATCCCATTGAAACGCCACGTCCATTTACTGTAATGAAATCATAATGGCTTGTTACATTTATTGAAGAAAGAAATAGAAGTATCATTTTCGTGTGTATCCCAGGGAAACATCACCTGCACGGCCCATTACATGACAGAAAACCCTGATCAAGGAATCTGCATCATAAAAGATGATCTGTTCTTTAAGACTCCAGCATCCGGTGCACAACTCAGGATATACACGACCAGATTTGGACCCGAGAAGGTAAGCACTTCCATTGAATCTGGCCAGCTTAAGGGGACCTACCATATACACAGGTCCGTTAGCTTCCAAGTATAAAAAGTTAATTAATTAATTAATAATTCGTCTTGGCTGTCACGTTTATGTAGTCGTAGACAGACAGACAGATAAAGAGACAAACAGCATACAGACATATACTTGTTGTATAGTATTCGGTTACGGTAGTTATGTATTATTCCTATTACATGTTAGTTGAGTTGAGTTGAGTCAAGAACCGACAGCAATGCGCTCGAGGCACTCCTATAAGCTCTCAGTCCCCATCTCCAGTAACACCAATACTATTGGTGCCCGTTGCATTCCTATTATATCTCTGTCTTGCTTTACATCTGAGTGACGACTGTCGACCAGATCCTCTGAGCACCCCTTGCTGCAGCATTCTCTCTAGACCATGATAGTCTATCTGCTCTTCTGTACTATTCACATGCTCCCAGAGGGCCTTCACGACATCTGCCCTATCATGCTGGTTATGGGCTGTTACTTGTTCATGTAATACACTGTGAATTGTTCCTTTAATACACTGTGCATTTCTTTTGTGTAAATTCTGTGTGTGAATTATTCCTGAAATTCATTGATTGTGAATTGCTCCTGTCATACATTGATTTCGGCTTGTTCCTAACCTACGCTGGTTGTGAATTGTTCCTGAAATACTTTAATTATGAAGTGTTTCGAGTTATAATGTGCGAATAGTTCATGTAATACATCATCATCAAGTGCCGTGCCGGCTGGCGTAAACGTTCATGGCTCTCCACAGATCTCGGTCTTTGGTGTTCTGGATCAACACTGCTGATGATATTCCACCATGCCACCGTCTCAATCCGTCCAGCATCATTTCTCTTGGTCTGCCTCTGCCTCTCTTCCCCTCGATCTTTCCAGTTGTCACGATGTTCTCCAATGCCTCTCTTCTCATCACATGACCAAAGAAAGCTGTTTGTCTCCTTCTTATTGTTGTATATAGTGTTCTAGTTTCATTAGCCTCTTTCAGGCACTCCTTGTTAGTTACTCTGGCAGTCCAAGGAATTCGCAACATTCGTCTTAAAAACCACATCTCTGTTGCTTCTAAGTTCTTCCTAATTTGTTCATTTACATTCCAAGATTCGCTGCCATACAGCAAAACTAGTTCTATATAGCATTTTAGCACTCTTTTTCTTACATTCATTGATAGTGACTTATTGCATAAGATACTCTTAATTTTCTGAAATGCGGCTTTTGCCTGCCCTATTCTGCTCTTAATCTATGTTGTACATCTTCCATCCGATGTTATAAGTGATTGATTGATTGATCGATATAGGAATCGACATCACAGCATTCGGGGCATTCCCATAAGCGCTCCGTCCCCATCCTCAGCAGCCAGCGAAGAGTTCCAACACTAATAGTACCAGTAGCAATCTGATTATATGTCCGTCTCGTCTTTCCTCTGAGCGTTGAGCGTCGGCCAGATCTTTTCGTCACTCCTCGCTGTCTCATTCTTGCCAGACCATGGTAATCCATTTGCTCCTCCGAGGTGTGCACGTGCTCCCACAAGGCCGCAACCACGTCTGCCTTGTCATGTATCAATACTCCACCAAGTTCTGCAGAGCCAGCCAATCTGTCCGCCTGTTCATTTCCCAGCACACCGGCATGCCCCGGAGAAAAGATCCAGGCGATGCTTTTCACCCGTGACCTCCGAAGCGAAGCAAGCCACTCCGCACGAAGCCTGCCCGTCCTCACCCTCGTCAGAATGCTTTCTGAGTCAGTTAAAATCACGATGTGTGTGTGTATGTGTCGTATTCTCCACCCAGCGGAGAGCCGCAGTGACCGCCTCCACCTCCATTCTTAAGCTGGATGTTGTGGTATCATATGACAGGCTCTCCTGCCCCAAACGTCGACCATTGGCTTTGGCTATGAACCCCCAGCCACTTTTCTCACCTCTTGACACCGAACCATCTGTATAGATAATCACATCACCCGAGTGAGCATTGTCCTGAATTAGTTGCTGGATTTCCACTTCCGTGGCCCCTGCTGGCAACTCCCTGCACTCCCGGCTTAATGTGATTATAACTCTGCACAATTCTGACTGCTCCGCTGGCACTCTGACCCACTCCTCTCCACGCCTAATATTCTCCAAGGGGCACACCAGTCTGATCGTATCCTCCGCCTGAGCCATCCATGATTTCCCTCATATTAGTCGCTGATCCTTAACTGTGTCCAGAGCCTCATGCAGTGGGTGGTCTGTGTCTGCAGCTACTCTGAGGTATGCTATAAATAAATGTTATAAGTGCCCCTAGGTATTTAAAACAATCCACTTGTCCTTTCTGTGCACTCTCTGATACTACAATGTCCAACAATTGTTGTAGGTCTGTTGCACTATCCGCCACCAATACTGTGTCATCTGCATAGCGTATATTGTTTATATTATATCCTCCGATTAGTATTCCTGGCTTTTCTTTGATCTCTCTCATTATTACTTTGCTATATAGGGAGAAGCCGGTCTCTCTGGCTGTGGGGTTACAACACTTTCTCTCTGTAATCCCGTTTATCACGCAGAGTCTCGTAGCGGAGCGAGAGCTGAGGCGGTTCGACCCCCGCTCGTGACTTGCGGGATACTGAGCCGGCCGCTCAGAAAGCAATGGCAAACTACTGAGCGTAATCTTGCCAAGAGATCAACATACAGCTGAAAGATGCTGGTGTTTACAGCTAAGTCCTGTAAAGGATATGCTAAAAAAAAAAAAAAAAAAAAAAAAAAAAAATATAGGGAGAAGAGATCGGGTGACAAGACACACCCCTGTCGTACTCCTTTATCTGTTCGTAACTACCCTCTTTAGTTCCCATTTTAATTGCTGCTACTTGGTTCCAGTATATATTTTTTATTATTCTTAAATCTTTCCCATCAATGATGATATCTTCCAATATTTTAATCAGCTCATCATGTTTTACTTTATCAAATGCCTTAGTATAATCTATGAAGCATAAATATATGTCCCTCTGTTTCTCTATTGACCTTTCTATTAGTGTTCGTAATACATATATTGCATTGTTTGTACCCTTTCCTTCCATAAAACCGTACTGTTCTTCACTAATTTCCATTTTTATTTTCTTTCTTGTTCTTCTCATTATAATTCTGAGTAGAAGCTTAGTGACATGGTTTATGGGGTTAATTGTACGAAAATCTTCACATTCAATTGCTCCTGGTCTCTTTGGTATTGCTATAAATACAGATTTTACCATATCGCTCGGTAAATATCCACTGTTGTAAATATCATTTAGCATTTTGGTTAATATATCTACCCCAAATTCTCCCAAACTTCTAATTCTTCTATTGTGATTTCATCTGGCCCAGCTGTCTTTCCTTTTTTCATATGTTTCATAGCGTCAGCGACTTCTTCTTTTAGAATAGGCGGGCCTTTTAAGTTACTTTCTTCTGTTAATTCTTCCCTTTCTCCATTATATAATTCTCTTATATACTCATTCCACCTCTTCATTATAGCACCCTCCTCCAATAATATCTTTCCTGTTTTTGATTTCAAACACCCTGTATTTATTCTTATTTTTCTTCCTGTGTGCTCACTGATTTGTCTGTGCATACTTTTTTGATCTTTAATGGAATTTAATTCAATTTGTTTGCATTGCTCGTTTAACCAACTTTATTTTGCCTTCACACATGTAATACAATGGCTATGAAATTCTCATGCAATACATTGTTTGTGAATTGTCCTGTAATAAATGAGTTGTTACATATTCCTGTTTTGCAATAGTTGTGAATTGTACATTGGTTATAAAATATCCCCCTGTTGCACATGTTTTTAATCGTTCCTGTAATTCGCAAATTGTGAATTGTTCTTATAATACACTAGCTGTGAAAATTTTGTGTGATACAATGATTGCGAACTGTTCCTATAATACACTAGCTATGGAATGTTCCTGTAATACATTGGTTGTGAATTGTTGCCACAAACTACGACATGCTCCTTTAATACGCTTATTGTGTATTATTGATGTACTAAACTCTCTGTGCATGGTCACTATAACACATTCATTCATTCATTCATTCATTCATTCATTCATTCATTCATTTTTTTCATTTATTCATTAGTATGTCCTTTGCAGAGCCTCGCTCGCATAACAACCTTCCGGAAAACGTATCGATCATAAATAAGCAAGATGTCCCGCGTCCGATACACCCATCTGGAGATCATCCGCCACATCCCGCACCCATCTTCTCTTTGGCCTTCCTCTTCCTCTCTTTCCGGCCATATACCCCTACATTTTTGTTTTCATCAGGTTCGTAATATTTCTGTTAACAAATAACAATCGATGGGTATTGTGATAAATTTCAATCCCACAGCCTTTACTTTCCAGGACATTTGATGGTATCTGTCACAATCTCTTTTGCAACAGAATGAGATTGGTCGTTGTCTAGATCCTGATGCTCCTTCTATATCATTGCAGAGTGTAAGCTGGGTTATCCCCATGTTCCACAACAAAAGTCATTACTGTAGTACACATCTATTAGTCACTGAACAAGATTGCGTTTACGCAAAGAATATCCCTTTAATGATGAGTGACCACGGAAACAGGCAACATATATAAATCCAGTAACAGTAATTCCAAAATATATCCTCATCACAACCTAACACTCAAATAACACTGCCTTCTCCAGGCCTTCTTAATCTTATCCACCACGACAGTTAACCAGCCACTTTCCCGGCCCGAACTCACTCGATCCAACCCACTCTGGGTCTAGGCCTCAACTAACTTATCCAGTCCCCTGACTCCACACAACACTAATCCCCAGCCCAAATTGTCTGCCCCACAACCACGCTAGCGGGCTGACGGCTCCTCGACTCCCCCCTTAAACTCACTGCCTCCAACCTTCCCCGTCTGTCTTCTTATTTGCCCTTTCCGGGGACATACCACCCAGCCACATTTTACCTCCGTCTATTTCTCAAGGCCGATTAGCTTGTTTATATTGTACCACTTTCACTTAGGTCCATCACGCCCAATGTTAATGAACCCAAGCATGTTACAGTATCTATTTTAAGTTTGATCCAACTGGCAGCCCATGTCAAGGGGAACCCTCCCCCGACTCGAAGGAAGGAGATTTGAAAATATGTCCTACGGCAGACAAACACGCCATCCACAAAGCTACTGCGTTTCCCAACTGTCTGTATCCTACACATTAATTGATTCATCATATCGTCATGTGCCATGCCTAAAGCGTGCGCGGTCATGTTTCGCCATCTCACACGATCACCAGAGCCGTGGATCATCTCTTGTTCTTATCTCGACCATGCCACGTGACCAAGCCATCCAGTTATTTACTTCTCCTTTGTTCTTCTCCCTTCAGTCTTGTTAGTTGTCACAAAGTTCTCCAATTTATTTCTTCTCATAACGTGTCCAAAAATCATATCTGTCTACGTTTAATTTCCCTAATCAGTTTACTGTTTCGTTAATATTACTTAATTGACTCTAAATAATAAAGATACTTTCTTTTCTGGACTGTTTAATTGTCTGAGATGTAGCGAGCCTCGAGAAGCCGGTGGCAGACATGTTAAGAAAGACGACAAGTAAATGGACCTGTAAAGTAAATAAAGGACATTTTAACACGCCTGAAGGTACATCGATCATATGATGCTAGCCTCATAATTGTACAGACCAATATAAACTGCCTGATTGTATGTTCAGTATCACGCCGGCTGCCTGTACTTACCAAAACATTTTCTTACGCCAGTTTTAAGCCGGGTCGACGGGGGAATCCAGGCCAATATTTCAAACTCGAACCCATGGCCGACGAGACATGAGCGAATTATAAACCCATGTCAGGCGAGCATAGTGGATTGGTAATCTCACCTGAAAATACCATGAAATGTTATATGCGAAATACTTTAGCGCCACTTATTATGGCAGTATTATCCATGTTATTAGCCATTATATTTTCACGACAATTGTGTGACATATAATCTCACAGGCTTTCAACTATTTCCACGACAAATTCAGCAAGTGGTGCACGAGAGAATCGCTTGTGAGCATAGAGCTGACCAGCACCCACGCATTCATTGATCAGGACGCTGACTACAGTTTTAGATTTCTTGTTAAAAACGTCTCAAGGGACAGCATTCAAAAAGACTGTAAGTGTGTCGATGAAAGTATGCATTGATGTTGTAAATAAGAGAATGGGAGGATTTAAAGACGAACGGATAGACTTCATGGCTCCAGGTTTATCCTATATGGCTCTTTTTGCAGAATGGCTCACCCAAAAGGTCACATAAAGCATAATCTTCGTAGGTCCATCTCCACCCATAGACGTCAAAGAGAAAATGCACCCTGAACCGTATCACGGAGTTGGGGATCGAACTCTCAAACTTCGGAGAATAAGGCGGGCAGCTAGTCTACTTCTGCATGGAGACATTGGTGTTGTGAATTCGGTAGTGAACATCTCATGGGAACTAAAGGTGGCAACCTAGAGATGATGGCAACAATGAATGAACACAAAGTGGCAGTTAACTGTGTAGGACATGAAGAAGTAACGAGCTTAATTTAAGAAATCTTCTCCCCACTCGTCTTAATGATAAACATGAAAGCACACTACAATAAACAAAAGGCTCTCGTGAGACTATTTGATAAAACAACAAACTGATAGAACAGGGAGTCAGACATGGTTGCATTTTGATCCCTTATGTGTTTAACTTGTATACTGAAAACATTGTGAGGGATGCTAGAGAAAATATGATCATGAAACAATATGACCTCTATGTTGTCAAATAATTAGAAACAATCGAATCTCTATATAATAACGACGCAATATTTACTGCCAACATCACACATGGGAATTGAAAATCTATTAAAGTAAGTGCCAGAATAACTGAAACAATTATATCTCAACACAACAAACATAAAAATAATGGCAACCGATAATAACAGAAAATTAAAGGACGCTTTTCTGCGCCTTGGTATTTACAAGTGACATATGGTGGCAGCCCCACAGGTTTATAGACCTATTAGTGCTGGGTGGGTGTTGTGGTCAGTACTACGCCTACTGTCTTTGCTTTCGACAACATGAGGACATTTCAATCAAAGTTTTTATCAGCGAAGACAAAACCATATTATTTAGATAGACAACGGAAATACCAGAATTAAGTAATCCACTTATGTGACCGAAATTATACAAAATGAGTACACACAGAAACTTAACTTTGGGAAAGAAACCAATACGGGGCTAAAAATGGTACATACGGAAATACAGAAAGCGATACACTGTAGATGTATTCAACCACATTAACTAACTAATTAACTAACTAACTAACTAACTAACTAACTAACTAACTAACTAACTAACTAACTAACTAACTAACTAACTAACTAACTCACTCACTCACCCACTCACTCACTTATTCATTCATTCATTCATTCAATAGCATGTCCCTTGCAGAACCTCGCTCCCTTAACAACCGTCCGGAAAACGTCTCGGTCATAAGCAAGATGTCCCGCGTCCGATACACCCATCTGGAGATCGTCTACCACATCCTGCACCCATCTTCACTTTGGCCTTCCACTTCCTCCCTTCCCGGGCATATAAACCTCCATGATTGTTCTCACCAAACTTTCATGACGTTTCAAGTGACCAAAACACTTCAATTTTCTTTGTTTTATCGTCCTTAGTAGCCAACCTTTTTCAATATTCAGAGTTTTTCGTATGAATACATTTGTTCCTTACTGTGTCCAAGATATTCTTAGAACCCATCTATAACTTTTATACTCAAAGGCATGTATGCGCTGTTAAGCTTGTTTAGTAAGTTTCACAGATTCAAACAAATAAGTAATATAATTTATATTTCTGTCCAAGGCTTCCTTTTCTAACACCCCCCCCTCCCCACACACCCACACACACCCATACTCACACCCCCACACACACACACACATTCACACTCACACACTCACACTCACACACACACACACACACACACACACACACACATATATATATATATATATATATATATATATATATATATATATATATATATATATATATATATATAGCCGAGGGGAAAAGACAAGGGAAAGACTGATGTTTCCTTTGCAACGGTGCTAAGAGGTAGAGAGTAACTCTGTCTTCGTTATGGCCAAAGGAGAAAAGGAGTAAAATGTGAAAGAACCTCACACCGCCCACAACTGACAAAAAGATGTTAGTAATTAGATAATAAGGGGCGAGATCTTGGACAGGGGCCTCAACTCTGGATATTAACTGTCATATTTTAGGCCCAGAGAGGGAATAAAGGTGTTAGACTGTGGTAGAAATAGTGGTTGTAAAAAGTAAAAGAGATTAAACAAACAAATCAAACAGTACAAACAGCTCTTTTATTTATCAACTACTAAAACTTTGGTGACAATTTGTGTTCAAAAACATTGAATGGTACATTGAGGTTCGATAACAGACAAAACATACAACTGCATATATCAAACATTAACCAAGGGTGGCCCCCGTCCAGTCACCAGAACCTAAAACAACAGGGTACACCAAGTACTATTACACAGGTGTTCCAAACAGTAGCTGAGTACAATGACACAATAAAGGACTTTGACACCGACCACAATAAGGCACAACAAAACATAAGTTACACAACATAAATCATCAGACGTGGCATAAACATGAGAGTTGTGACACAACTTACTATCCGACCATGAACCCAGATGTGCTGACACTAACTAGTCAGCCACTCGGCTTTCTCCTAGGACATAGGTTGTTCACTGATGAACACATGGGGAACCCCACATATCTCATCTCAAGGCGTGCTGGCCACAAAACTATTTACACAGGGCCAAGGTGCCTGCTTTCACAAACCGGGCCGGTTGCTACAGTCAATATGGCATCAGATCTCTTTGTCTCGCTTGAGTTCCGGCAGTTGCCAGAGTCAAATTGCTTTAACAGGCCAAACCAAGGTGCGCCGATTTGGCTCCGTTACACACACGCGCGCACGCACACACACACACACACATATATATATATATATATATATATATATATATATATATATATATATATATATATATATATATATATATATATATATATATTCGATGCAAGAATATTGAATCTAGATGCCTGTCAAGTTCAGAAGAAAACCTAAACTGTGAATGAGACCAGTTTACAAGTGGTGTGCCATCATTTTTTTTTAAATTTAAAAGACGGTAATATATGTGTCTCTGCTTTTTGTGATTTTCCTATTTACATTTTACGTTAATTCGTTTTTAGTGAACATGTTTAGCAGGGCGGCAGTGATTTCATGAGTTTATCATTACGGATTTTACTTATGTAAAACGAACATGCAAAGTAACAACTACAACAAGGAACATGTAAAGTAACAACTAGAAAAAAAAGGAACATGTTAAGTAACATCTAGAACAAGAAATATGAAAAGCAACAGCCAGAAGAACATTGAACAAGTAAAGCAACAGCAAGGACAAAAAAAAAATAATAATAAAATAACGGTTATGATAAGGGATAATACAATAAAAACTAAGACATAAACATGTAACACAGCGCGTAGAACACGGAACATGTAATTCAGCAACTAAGTCAGGAACATGTAAATCAACAACTAGGACAGAAGCATGTAAAGGAACAGCTAAGCCAATGGACTTGTAAAGCAACGAATACACCAAGAACATATACAGCAACAACTATCAAATGGTAAACGAATCGAAGTAATAAATCTACCAGGGTCTAGATAAAACACTGGTTACCATTGGGGACGATAAAATGATCTATGAGTGAAGGGAAGGGTAATGGAGATCATGTCCCAATAAATATTAATGAACCAGCGTCTCCGTTGTCAGTAAAGTATCGAATCGTTCAATCCTGGTTTCAAATCATTCTGAATTCTTTGCTGCAAACAAGGCCTGTTTCCATTTGTAGCTTCCATCTGCCTCCTTCTTTATTTATTTATAAAGTTGTCCTACGGTATATAGCGACGTTGGGATGGCAAATGGTACGGTCTCACACACCCAAGACCATTCCAAAATGAGGTGGGGTGGGCAGATGCCTTCCTCGTCGGATTTTCTTCCCAAACAATTCCCATACATGTCCGATATCCACTTTACATAAAAAAAGTGCGGCATGAAATTATGCAGCAATTACATGGCCAGTTATCTTGAGAAATAACGCAAGTACCATTTTGTTTGCAACAATCGTCGGCAGATGTTATAAGAAAGTAAAAGAAAACAAAAACATAGTACACTTGAGACGAAATAGATTCAATCAATTCGAAATCAGGGTAATTATAGTAAGAATAGAGATTAGAGAGGACAATGTAAATACTTACTCATGCTTTACAGACAACTTAAAGGCATTTGACTGTGGGGTTACAATTAGGACATGGAACATGTAATGTAAGAACCAGGACATGGATCAAGTAGGGCAATAACTAGGACAAGGAACATGTAGAGAAACACCTAGGGCATGAAACATGTAGAGTAACAACTGGGACATGGAACATGTAGAGTAACAACTGGGACATGGAACATATAGAGTAACAACTGGGACATGGAACATGTAGAGTAACAACTGGGACATGGAACATGTAGAGTAACAACTGGGACATGGAACATGTAGAGTAACAACTGGGACATGGAACATGTAGAGTAACAACTGGGACATGGAACATGTAGAGTAACAACTGGGACATGGAACATATAGAGTAACAACTGGGACATGGAACATGTAGAGAAACAACTAGGACATGGAACATGTAGAGTAACAACTGGGACATGGAACATGTAGAGTAACAACTGGGACATGGAACATATAGAGTAACAACTGGGACATGGAACATATAGAGTAACAACTGGGACATGCAACATGTAGAGTAACAACTGGGACATGGAACATATAGAGTAACAACTAGGACATGGAACATGTAGAGTAACACCTAGGGCATGGAACATGTAGAGTAACAACTAGGACATGGAACATATAGAGTAACAACTAGGACATAGAACATATAGAGTAACAACTGGGACATGGAACATGTAGAGTGACAACTGGAACATGGAACATATAGAGTAACAACTAGGACATGGGACATGTAGAATAACAACTGGGACATGGAACATGTAGAGTAACAGCTAGGACATGGAACATATAGAGTAACAACTAGGACATGGAACATGTAGAGAAACACCTAGGGCATGGAACATGTAGAGTAACAACTGGGACATGGAACATGTAGAGTAACAACAGGGACATGGAACATGTAGAGTAACAACTGGGACATGGGACATATAGAATAACAACTAGGACATGAGACATGTAGAGTAACAACTAGGACATGGAACATGTAGAGAAACACCTAGGCCATGGAACATGTAGAGAAACAACTGGGAAATGGAACATGTAGAGTAACAACTGGGACATGGAACATGTAGAGAAACACCTAGGGCATGGAACATGTAGAGTAACAACTGGGACATGGAACATGTAGAGTAACAACTGGGACATGGAACGTGTAGAGAAACACCTAGGGCATGGAACATGTAGAGTAACAACTGGGACATGGGACATGTAGAGTAACAGCTAGGACATGGAACATATAGAGTAACAACTAGGACATGGAACATATGGAGTAACAACTAGGACATGGGAAATGTAGAGTAATAACTATGACATGGGACATATAGAGTAACAGCTAGGACATGGAACATGTAGAGTAACATCTAGGACATGGGACATGTAGAGTAACAACTAGGACATGAAACATATAGAGTAACAACTAGGACATGGAACATATAGAGTAACAACTAGGACATGGAACGTGTAGAGTAACAACTGGGATATGGAACATGTAGAGTAACAACTGGGACATGGAACCTGAAGAGAAACACTTAGGGCATGGAACATGTAGAGTAACAACTGGGACATGGGACATGTAGAATAACAACTAGGACATGGGACATGTAGAGTAACAGCTAGGACATGGAACATATAGAGTAACAACTAGGACATGGAACATGTAGAGTAACAACTAGGACATGGAACATGTAGAGTAACAAATGGGACATGGAACATGTAGAGTAACAACTAGGACATGGAACATGTAGAGTAACAACTAGGACATGGAACATGTAGAATAACAACTAGGACATGTAACACGTAGAGTAACAACTAGGACATGGAACATGTAGAGTAACAACTAGGACATGGAACATATATAGTAACAACTAGGACATGGAACATATAGAATAACAACTAGGACATGGAACATGTAGAGAAACAACTGGGACATGGAACATGTAGAGTAACAACTGGGCCATAGAACATGTAGAGTAACAACTAGGACAGGGAACATATAGAGTAACAACTAGGACATGGAACATGTAGAGTAACAACTGGGACATGGAACATGTAGAGTAACAACTGGGACATGGAACATGTAGAGTAACAACTAGGACATGGAACATAAAGAGTAACAACTAGGACATGGAACATGTAGAGAAACACCTAGGGCATGGAACATGTAGAGTAACAACTGGGACATGGGACATGTAGAGTAACAACTAGGACATGGAACATGTAGAGTAACAACTGGGACATGGAACATGTAGAGTAACAATTGGGACATGGAACATGTAGAGTAACAACTGGGACATGGAACATGTAGAGAAACACCTAGGGCATGGAACATGTAGAGTAACAACTGGGACATGGGACATGTAGAATAACAACTAGGACATGGGACATGTAGAGTAACAGCTAGGCCATGGAACATATAGAGTAACAACTAGGACATGGAACATGTAGAGTAACAACTAGGACATGGGACATGTAGAGTAACAACTGGGACATGGAACATGTAGAGTAACAACTGGGACATGGAACATGTAGAGTAACAACTGGGACATGGAACATGTAGAGAAACACCTAGGGCATGGAATATGTAGAGTAACAACTGGGACATGGAACATGTAGAGTAACAACTGGGACTTGGAACATATAGAGTAACAACTAGGACATGGAACATGTAGAGAAACACCTAGGGCATGGAACATGTAGAGTAACAACTGGGACATGGGACATGTAAAGTAACAGCTAGGACATGGAACATATAGAGTAACAACTAGGACATGGAACATGTAGAGAAACAACTGGGACATGGAACATGTAGAGTAACAACTGGGACATGGAACATGTAGAGTAACAACTATTACACATTGGCACCTTGCCGTCTTGACAGACGATAGTTTGTGCTCTAAAAAGGCATAATAACTTTTAACTATGGCGGTAGCGAGTGTGACTGATAAGGCCAATTTGCGCTGTAAATGTCCATTCACAGTGGGTGCATGTGAACACGTGGTCATTTCCACCATCATGCACCATCTTACGTCTCAAACGCTTGGTGTGTGACTTTTCTGCAATAATTTTCTCCTTTGACTTTATTCCATTTCTGATATTTGCCCTCCATGCAACACGTTCAGCGGTGACTTGCTCCCAATGTGCATTATCAATGCCTGTATCAATCATGTCCCGCTTACACACATCTTTGTATCGTAGTAGAGGCCGACCCTGAGATCTCTTACCCATCTGTAATTCACCAAAAAAGATATCCTTTGGTATTCTACCATCATCCATCCTCCTAAGATGTCCTATCCATCTAAGTCTACGAAGACTGAGCATGGAATAAACTGTCACACAACCTGATCTTTCCAATACTTCAGTATTTGTGATTTTGTCTTGCCACTTAATACCAAGAATTCTTCGCAGACACCGCATATGAAAGCTGTTTAAATTGTTCTCTTGGTGTGAGTAAGTTGTCCAGGTTTCACTGCCATAGAGAAGAGTACTAAGGACACAGGCTTGATAGACAAGGACTTTTGTTTTGGCAGTAAGCTTCCTGTTCTCCCAGACTCTTTTTCTTAACCTGTTCATTGTTGTTGCTGCCTTACCAATCCGGATGTTGATTTCCTGATCTAGGGATAATTTGCCATTTACCACTGATCCTAGATATGTAAAATGGTCTACTATCTCTAGTTCGGCGTCGTCAATAAAGATTGATGGTACTCCATGTGCACCTTGTGACATAATCTGTGTCTTCTTTTTGCTAATTGTTAAACCAAATTCAGAACAAGCATTGGAGAATGCAGATAGTAGACATTGCAATTCTTCCTCAGAGTGGGTCGTAACTGCAGCATCATCTGCAAAAAGCAACTCTCTGATCAGTACCCTCCTAATTTTGATCTTAGCCTTCAATCTCTGAGCATTGTAGAGGCCGCCATCTGAGCGTGAGTGAATGTATATACCACCATCCTGATCACGAAATGCATATTTCAGTAGAAGTGAAAAGTATATTCCAAAGAGGGTGGGAGCTAGTACACAACCTTGCTTAACTCCACTCTTGATTTCAAATTCTTCAGAAGTTGCACCATCAAACTTGATTATACCCTTCATGCCTGTGTGGAACGATTCCACAATGGACAGAAGAGTTGGTGGGCAGCCAATCTTCTTTAGTGCCTTGAACAGACCCTCACGACTGACCAAATCAAATGCTTTTGTGAGGTCGATGAAGGCAATAAACAGTGGTTGATTATGTTCACGGCATTTTTCTTGCATTTGTCGCAATGAGAATATCATATCAGTGGTAGACCGGTGTCACAAAATAAAACCGTGTGTTTAACAGGTTGATTATTATAGAGGATTTTCGGATTAAGCGGACGATCTGCCAGCGACAACTATTTTTACCAACAGAGTAAACACAGCTGCACAGGTTACATCGTGTCAGCCCATAAACACATTTGGTGGTGAGTGAGAAGGAATGGATACATCGAGTTGGCAGTTCATTAACAGTTAGAATCACATATAATTGGCCGCGCAGGATATGGAATGGTTCCGTTTGTCATCTATAGTTCCGGACATCAGACGGAATGGAGGTTTGACTGTCAGCACATGACAGAAAGTTGAGGGTGTTATTGAAAACAGTGGAACACCTGCCGGACATGAACAACGTCACGTGCACAATGTAAGCGTGTTTGGAAAACCATGATTGGCAGCTTGGTATCGAAACTCTTTGTTGTAACTCGACAGCAACTCGCTGGCTTGTTTTGAGAATCTAAACTATTACTGACAACTTTGACAGGACTTAAGCCAGGAAAATAGTTTCCTGACAGGGGATGATCTGCCACTGTGCCACCTGTGTGGGGGGGGGGGGGAATAAAGGATAACGTCACGTGGCCAACTTTAGGAGTTGCCATAAAAACCCGAGTTCGGGCCAACTAGGGGAACTTGAAAATGTGGATCTAGGCAGACATGCTTGTCACTGCAGTAGTTAGAACATCTAACGTGTGAAGGAGATATTTGATTTAGTTTACACGAGCCTGTATGGCTACCATTAGATGTAATTTAGTGTAAACTGCAGTGCCGTAAGGTATAACCTATTATATTATTCGTTCTAATTAATATAGACTGTGGCCTTGTTAAACTAAAGTGTGATGATTAGCACTGTTAGTGGAAACTAGTTAGAGTAGAATAGTGATATTAACTCTGCTAGTTAAGAATAGATTAGTGAAGTGTTGATAAGCTTTACTAGTTGAGAATTGAGTAATGAGGGATAATTGGGATCTGCCCGTAGGTGTCCCTGGTGGGCGGGGTTCCGCATTCTGTTTGCTGATTTTTTCTTTGTCATAGCCTGATTCGGCTCTAGGTGGGTAGCTAATCTGCTCTATGACTAATTCTAGTTAGCTAAAGATCATTAAGCAAGGTGATAGGCTTACACTCAGCCGAAAGGATCAGTGACTAGTACTATCACCAGATGTGTTGTTTCTATCCTAGGTTCCCTACCAGATCCAAGGAAACTCTACAAGTTTTGGGAAAGAATTAAAAAACCCATTCTGAAGAACACCAGTTCAAGAGTCAATAAAGTTGCATACAGAAACGTAACTTACGCTAGAAGGAAATTGATTCATCAAAGAGAGTGATGCATACTGATGCACCACACAGCATTAGACAGTAGTAACGAACCGAGAACCGGCTAAGAGTACCTAGTGTTAGTACAGCAACAATTAACATTAGAAATTAGCACTTATGGACTGAATGGTTCGATGTGCAACGAGGATGATCTGTCGACTAACTAACTAACTAACTAACTGCGTACACACTACAAAAGACTTGTGCAGTTTGTTAAGGAACGTTAGGAACGGACATTGTGTAGAGTGCAACCGGTCCATGATTAACTGTTAATACCACCGGTGTCTATTTCGGAGGTTCATGAAATTGGATTACCAGAGGTCTACAGAGGCAAAGCAGTATCCGGCAAGATGGTTTCGGCAACGGGTGAGAAGTACATGTTCTGACGTAACGTGCTGTGGTCTATCTTTGCTGGGATCAGCTGACTGGGTTGCTGTCTGAGAGTCAGAGTCTACACACTTTATAGAACACGTCACACATTTTCTTCACATACACGTCTCATATACGTTACACTTTTATTTTAATAAATTACTCTTTATTAATTTCTAGAAGCAAGAGTTGTTGAGTATGTTGCGTTGGGGAAGTATGAGAAGGGGGCATAGTACGACAGTGAGAGAGTGATAGGAAAAGGTGTCCATAGGCTGATGGAGTGTGTTGGACGGAAGCTGGTGGATTCTCCAGAATATTGAGAGGGAAAAAATATTATAATGTGGGTGTCGGCTCTCTTCACTCCAGGGACGACACTGTAAAGGAGGACACGACATTATTGGGGGCTCGTAAACGGGATCTTTGGACAGCGGGATCTCTCGTAAACGGGATCTTAGGACAGCGGGATCTCTCGATAACGGGATCTTTGGACAGCGGGATCTCTCGTAAACGGGATCTTTGGACAGCGGGATCTCTCGTAAACGGAATCTTTGGACAGCGGGATCTCCCGTAAACGGAATCCTTGGACAGCGAGATCTCCTGCAAGCAGGAACCTTTGACAGTGGGATCTTCTGACAACGGGGTCTTTTGACACGGGATCCCTAGTTATAAAACGGAGATATCATTTTGGAGAATCCAGCTAGAGTGAATGTGGATAGGGGTTAGGACTAATATCTTACCTGTTCACACTTCACACGTCTGCATAGGTCTGTGGTCCTGATTCTACTCTTGTCACTGAGTGAATGTGCTGTGTGTGGTAATATCTAGATTTATAGTACTTGTTCATATATCTGTATAGTAATTTGCAGTTAGATTGTACTAGACCTGCTAGCTTACCTCTCTGTATAATGGCCACCCCTAAACTTAGCACAGCAGAATTAAAGGCAAGGGGGGAAGAAATGGGATTGGCGGGGTCTGCTCTAACGGATTACATACAGGAAGTGGAGAGAGAGTATCGTCAAGCAGAAAGGGAAGATCGAAAGGCCGAGCTGGAATTGAGAAGGATGGAGTTGGAGCAAGCAGCTAAGAAATTGGAAGCTGAGCAAGCAGCTAAGAAATTGGAAGCTGAGCAAGCAGCTAGGAAATTGGAAGCTGAGCAAGCAACTAAGAAATTGGAAGCTGAGCAAGCAGCTAGGAAATTGGAAGCTGAGCAAGCAGCTAGGAAATTTGAAGCTGAACAAGCAGCTAGGAAATTAGAAGCTGAACAGGAAGCACAGAAAAGGGAGCACGAGTACCGGATGAGGGAACTCGAGTTGAAGAGTCAATCTAATGGAGAAACTGAGGGAGCAGTTGGAGGTTCCTCCATCTCAGGATCAACACCAGTAGGTGGACATGGGTACCATGCTATGAAGTTTCCTTTAGCGGTCTACGAGGAGGACAAAGAGAAGATTGACCAGTATCTTCAACGCTTCGAGGCTATGTCAGTTGCTATGGGTCTGGAGCGTAACAAATGGAATCTTAAGCTATCCCAGGGATTACGCGGGACCGGATACGAGGTTTATACTCGCCTGCCACCAGGACATGAGAACAATTATGATGAGTTAAAGACGGCTCTGCAGAAACGATTCGAGGTTACGTCACATACCTACCGGAAAAAATTTCGAGCAGCGAAACGAGAACCGGGAGAGTTGTTTGCCGCCTACAGTTTGCGTCTTAAATCTTATCTCCACAAGTGGATGGATTTGGCTGGGTTCGCACATGACAATGAGAGTCTGGAAGAGCTCATGGTGGTCGACCAGCTGAAGAAGCAAATGTCTAAACCTCTCAGGACGTTCCTGGGAGAACAAGGAGCGGAACGTATTGACCTCGTGACTAAATTAGCAGAACGGTTCGTCGAAGTACATGGGGAGGCAGGGGAAAACCTTTCCACCAACTCCAAAAGTCAAGAGAAACATGACAAGAAGAAAACCAAAAACTCAGGAACAAAAAAGTGGGAACCTTATGTGCAAAAATCAGAGGATAGTTCAGAGAAGAAGAAGGAGGGAAGCAAGAGCACTTCAAGCTCTACACCAAAACGACCGTGGTCGGAGAAGTGGTGTTCAATTTGTAAGTCACCCTCTCACAATACGAGGGACTGCAAATCGAAGGCTAAGAACCCTCACTTCGCAGCATGTCAAGTGACTTCCAAGGAGGTTGTCAGGGAAAATGCCAAGGTCAACAAGGAAGCTCGCCACCAGGAGAGCTCACTCAAGTCTGGCAATAGAACATCTAGGACAGGGAAATGGTGCAACCAAGGCCAGTCGAATACGCACAATGCTATTGACTGCAGAGGAGAGTCAGGAGACACTCAATTCGTCGTGTGCCCCGGGAAACCTAAGGTGGAGCCCACCGAACAGGTCGAGGCCGAGGAAGAGACTCCAGACCAGGAAAAACCACCTGTAGTGGAATTGGTAGAGGTTAACGGTCGTCAAGTGGAGTGTTTATACGACACAGGACTGGACGGGGAGGCCGTGATTTCTGCGGATCTGGTACATCCAGAACAATTCACAGGTGAAACATTGGACATACAGCCTGCACAGAAGAGTGCTGTAGTCATGAAGTTGCCTATTGCTAATGTGGAGATTCGGTCAAGGTACGTCACCGGCACCATCAAGGCCGCTGTATTGACCGATCCCATTTTTCCAGTCATCCTAGGTTGCCGGTATGTCTTTCTGGGAATGCCCAGGGAGCCAATCCATATGGGAGCACTGCAGACTCGCTCTCAGACGAAAACGGAAGAGGCAGACGCAATTGTGACTAACCCAATGCCGGGGGAGCTACGAACTGCCCAGAGTGAGGATGATACTTTACGTCCTTGCTACAAAAAGCTGCAGAAAAGTGCTGATCCACCAGGACGGGGGCAGTACTACATGAAGAATAGGATACTCTACAGGAGAGCAGGAAGGGGAGACAACCTATACGGTCAGTTGGTCGTCCCGAAAGCTCACCGGTCCCAGATTCTTCATATGGGGCATACCATCTCCTTTAGTGGACACATGGGTATTGCCGCCACCATGCAGCGGATTTCCTGCCATTACTATTGGCCGGGAATGACAGATGATGTGCGTCGGTATGTGAAGTCATGCCCTGAGTGCCAGAGGGTGGCACCGAAACACTGGACAGCACCGGTGGTGTTGGGTGAGATGCCCATCATGAACTCTCCTTTCGAGAGGGTAGCCATCGATATCGTGGGTCCACTTCCCAGGACTAGGAAGAGGAACATGTATATACTCACAATGGTGGATTGCTGTACAATGTGGGGTGAGGCTATACCGTTGACCACGATTGACTCGAAAAGAGTGGCGGACGCACTGATGGAGGCCTTTACCAGATTAGGCTTTCCGGATCAAATTCTGACGGACAATGGATCACAGTTTTGTGGAAAACTCATGGAGGAGGTATTTAGAGTGTTTCACTCTAACCACATACATACCAGCCCTTACCACCCTCAAGCCAATGGACAAGTAGAGCGTTTCAACGGCACGTTGATGACAATGCTCAGGAAATTAGCGCAGGAAAAACCTGATAGGTGGGATGAATATATCCCAGCAGCACTCTTTGCCTATCGGGAAGTGCCTCATGGCTCAACAGGACTACCACCCGCTACGTTGCTGTTTGGTCGTCCAATCAAAGGACCGTTGGAAGCCATGTTGAGGAGTTGGACTGAAGAGGGGACGTCAGAAGAAGTGATCTCATCCTATCAATACGTGGAGGAACTGAAAGAAAAACTCCACAAGGGATGGACTCTGGCAAATCAAAACTTGAAAAAGGCCAGGAAAAGACATGCGGCCTACTACAACCGTAGGTCTAAAGAAAGATCTCTAGAGGTGGGAGATAAAGTCTTGTTGCTACTCCCAACGGGAAACAACAAACTGGAGATAGGTTGGCAAGGACCATTTCCCGTGGAAAGGGTGATATCCAGAACCAACTATCAGATCCGGATCCGGGGAAAGTCGAAGATTTTCCATATCAATCTCTTGCGGAAATACGAAGAGAGACCCGGAGACAAGGCAGCTCACCTCATGGCAATGGCAGTTGCAGTGGAGACAGAAGTGGGAACCAGCGAGGGCAGGGAATATCCCTTAGTACACCAGGAAACCTATAGGGATGTGCAAGTGAACCCTGATCTGACCTCCCAGGAGAGGGAAAGGATAACCCAGGTTCTCAAGTCTCATAAGGAGATACTGACTGATAAACCAGGACGAACGAGGTTGGTGGAGTTCGAGATGACTTTGACCACACAGGAGCCTGTTCGCCAAAAGGTTTACCCAGTGCCATTCTCTAAAGAAAAGGCCCTGGAGGAGGAAATACACAAATTGCTGGAGGATGATGAGATTGCACCATCCACATCCCCATACAATGCAGGGGTAGTTTTGTTACGCAAACCAAGTGGAGAACACCGGTTGTGTATAGACTACCGACTTCTGAACAGTCACACACAATTTCAGGTGGAACCTTTGCCGAATCAAACTCAGTTATTCGCTAGGCTCCATAAGGCTCGGTACTTTTCAAAGGTGGATCTGAGTCGGGGGTACTATCAGATACCAGTCAAACCGGAGATTCGACCACTGTTAGCTTTCAGTACACCCAGTGGACACTACGAATTCAAGGTCATGCCCTTTGGACTCAGCAATGCACCTAGTGTGTTTACACGCATGATGAGGACTTTACTAGATCCGTTACAGGATCCGTCCATCATCTCATTCATGGATGATATTCTGATTTCCAGTGACAGCTTGGATGACCACTTACAATCCTTGGAGAGAGTGTTTAAGAGGCTCAAGGAAGCAGGGCTTACTGCTCGTCCAACCAAGTGCATGATTGGTTACCAGACTCTGGAATTTCTAGGTCACACCATCACTCCAGGACACATTGTCCCAGAAGAGAAGAACCTGGAGAAAATCAGAAATGCACCAAGGCCAAAAACGAAGAAGGATGTGCGATCTTTTCTCTCGTTGTGTGGGTTCTACCACAAATTTATCCCACATTTCACGGAATTGGGAGCTCCGTTGACGGAAACCTTGAAAAAGGGATTCCCGGACCAAATCATTTGGACACCAGAATGTGAGAATGCCTATAGTCAGTTAAAGGAGGCCTTGGTCAGCAAACCTGTATTACAGCTCCCTGACCTTTCCAAACCATTTGTGTTGAGAACGGATGCGAGTGCGATTGGAATTGGAGCCGCTTTGTTACAGGAAGGAAAAGACGATGCTTCGGTTTTGAAACCTGTGGCATACGCAAGTAAGAAACTTCTACAGGCGGAGAGGAATTATTCAACTGTCGAGAGAGAGTGCTTGTCCCTCGTATGGGCAGTGCAAAAATTTCAGCCATATTTGTATGGAGTTAAGTTTCGGGTTCAGTCGGATCATCAGCCCCTGATGTTCCTGGCTACTTCTCAGAAGCTCAACGCCCGTTTGATGCGGTGGTCGTTGTTACTTCAACCATATAATTTCACAGTAGAGTACATTCCGGGGAAGGAGAATGTTGGAGCAGACTTCTTGTCAAGACACCCAGCTCCTGAAGAAGAAGAATGAATCATCTGGATTAAACTCACGGTGGAGAAGAGTGAGATGGACTACTCTCTTAAGAGGGGGCCTATGTCACAAAATAAAACCGTGTGTTTAACAGGTTGATTATTATAGAGGATTTTCGGATTAAGCGGACGATCTGCCAGCGACAACTATTTTTACTAACAGAGTAAACACAGCTGCACAGGTTACATCGTGTCAGCCCATAAACACATTTGGTGGTGAGTGAGAAGGAATGGATACATCGAGTTGGCAGTTCATTAACAGTTAGAATCACATATAATTGGCCGCGCAGGATATGTAATGGTTCCGTTTGTCATCTATAGTTCCGGACATCAGACGGAATGGAGGTTTGACTGTCAGCACATGACAGAAAGTTGAGGGTGTTATTGAAAACAGTGGAACACCTGCCGGACATGAACAACGTCACGTGCACAATGTAAGCGTGTTTGGAAAACCATGATTGGCAGCTTGGTATCGAAACTCTTTGTTGTAACTCGACAGCAACTCGCTGGCTTGTTTTGAGAATCTAAACTATTACTGACAACTTTGACAGGACTTAAGCCAGGAAAATAGTTTCCTGACAGGGGATGATCTGCCACTGTGCCACCTGTGTGGGGGGGGGGGGAATAAAGGATAACGTCACGTGGCCAACTTTAGGAGTTGCCATAAAAACCCGAGTTCGGGCCAACTAGGGGAACTTGAAAATGTGGATCTAGGCAGACATGCTTGTCACTGCAGTAGTTAGAACATCTAACGTGTGAAGGAGATATTTGATTTAGTTTACACGAGCCTGTATGGCTACCATTAGATGTAATTTAGTGTAAACTGCAGTGCCGTAAGGTATAACCTATTATATTATTCGTTCTAATTAATATAGACTGTGGCCTTGTTAAACTAAAGTGTGATGATTAGCACTGTTAGTGGAAACTAGTTAGAGTAGAATAGTGATATTAACTCTGCTAGTTAAGAATAGATTAGTGAAGTGTTGATAAGCTTTACTAGTTGAGAATTGAGTAATGAGGGATAATTGGGATCTGCCCGTAGGTGTCCCTGGTGGGCGGGGTTCCGCATTCTGTTTGCTGATTTTTTCTTTGTCATAGCCTGATTCGGCTCTAGGTGGGTAGCTAATCTGCTCTATGACTAATTCTAGTTAGCTAAAGATCATTAAGCAAGGTGATAGGCTTACACTCAGCCGAAAGGATCAGTGACTAGTACTATCACCAGATGTGTTGTTTCTATCCTAGGTTCCCTACCAGATCCAAGGAAACTCTACAAGTTTTGGGAAAGAATTAAAAAACCCATTCTGAAGAACACCAGTTCAAGAGTCAATAAAGTTGCATACAGAAACGTAACTTACGCTAGAAGGAAATTGATTCATCAAAGAGAGTGATGCATACTGATGCACCACACAGCATTAGACAGTAGTAACGAACCGAGAACCGGCTAAGAGTACCTAGTGTTAGTACAGCAACAATTAACATTAGAAATTAGCACTTATGGACTGAATGGTTCGATGTGCAACGAGGATGATCTGTCGACTAACTAACTAACTAACTAACTGCGTACACACTACAAAAGACTTGTGCAGTTTGTTAAGGAACGTTAGGAACGGACATTGTGTAGAGTGCAACCGGTCCATGATTAACTGTTAATACTACCGGTGTCTATTTCGGAGGTTCATGAAATTGGATTACCAGAGGTCTACAGAGGCAAAGCAGTATCCGGCAAGATGGTTTCGGCAACGGGTGAGAAGTACATGTTCTGACGTAACGTGCTGTGGTCTATCTTTGCTGGGATCAGCTGACTGGGTTGCTGTCTGAGAGTCAGAGTCTACACACTTTATAGAACACGTCACACATTTTCTTCACATACACGTCTCATATACGTTACACTTTTATTTTAATAAATTACTCTTTATTAATTTCTACAAGCAAGAGTTGTTGAGTATGTTGCGTTGGGGAAGTATGAGAAAGGGGCATAGTACGACAGTGAGAGAGTGATAGGAAAAGGTGTCCATAGGCTGATGGAGTGTGTTGGACGGAAGCTGGTGGATTCTCCAGAATATTGAGAGGGAAAAAATATTATAATGTGGGTGTCGGCTCTCTTCACTCCAGGGACGACACTGTAAAGGAGGACACGACAACCGGTCCTGTCGAAAGCCACACTGTGATTCGGGGTAGACTTGATCTCCTAGGACTTGAAGTCTGCGCAGAACAATTCTGGCAAATACTTTTCCAACAATACACAGAAGTGAGATACCCCTATAGTTGTTACAGTCGCTCCGATCACCCTTGTTCTTGTACAGCGTTATGATGTTTGAATCTTTGAAATCCTGTGGGACTTGTCCTTCACGCCAGCATAGCTTTATTAGCTGGTGGATCTGTAGAGTGAGTGTGTCTTGCCCACTCCTGATAACCTCTATTGGAATCCCATCCTTACCTGGAGCCTTGCCAGATGCAAGTTCATTTATAGCACACTTAACTTCTGTTATGGTGGGAAGTGTGTCCAGGTGGTCAAGAGTTGATAGAGCCTCTATGGCATTAAGGGCATCATCCGCTAGTTTGGTCTCACTTGAGTAAAGCTCCAAATAGTGCTCTACCCATCTGTCCATCTGCTGTTTCTTATCAGGGATGACTTCTCCAGTCAAGGTTTTCAGCGGTGCACTTCTTTTGATCACTGGACCACAGGCTTTCTTTATTCCTTCATACATGCTTCTTATGTCTCCCTTATCACTTGCGATTTGAATGGACTCACATAACTTGATCCAATAATCATTTGCACACTGTCTGGCAGCCTTTTGCACATCCTTCCTAGCTTGCCTTAGCTCACTCAGAGTGTTACGCGTTGGTCTTTCCTTGTTTCTTAAGAGAGCTTTCTTCTTCTTATCAATCAAGGGCTGCAGAGTCTCGCTGTTGGCCGCAAACCAGTCCTGCCTCTTATGATCCACAGTGCCGCAAACCCCTACGGCAGTTTTATAAAGAGTTTCCCTAATTTGACCCCACTTTTCATTTACTGTACAATTTTCTGGTGTATCAGTGAAAGCGTCTTCAAGTTGCTGTTGAAACTGAAAGCACTTTTCAGGATCATGAGTGTTAATAATATTAATCCTGGGGCTAGATTTGTGTTTAGCTGTGTAGATTCTCTTTGGTCTCAGTCTAACTCTTGCAACAACCAAAGAATGATCTGTATCACAGTCAGCACTGTGGTAACTACGAGTCAATGATATATGGTTCAGATGTTGTCTCCGTGTGATGATGAAGTCCAGCTGGTGCCAATGGCCGGATCTTGGATGTTTCCATGTGACCTTATGCATCTCTTTTGTTTTAAAAAAAGAGTTTGTAATACATAGGCCATTACTGGTGCAATGCTCCAGCAGCCTTTGCCCATTTTCATTCATGCGACCGATGTTGTATTTTCCAAGGGACACTGGCCATGAACTCGAGTCCTTGCCCACACGAGCATTGAAATCACCGAGCATATAAATATAGTCAGATTTTGGAACTGCCTTGATCACGGAGTCTAACTCCTCATAGAACAAATCCTTCACATCATCAGAGGAATCGAGTGTCGGTGCATATGCAGTAATAATGGTGGCAAACCCACAAGAGGTTGCCAAGCGCAGGGATAATAGTCTTTCATTTCCTCCTGCTGGAATTTCAATCATTCCCAGTAGCGAATTCTTCACTGCAAAGCCCACACCGTGTTGCCTTTTTTCTGCCTGCCCTCTACCCTTCCAGAAAAAGGTGTAGTTGTTTTCCCTGAGTGACCCTTCCTCAGCGAGGCGAGTCTCCTGCAGGCCAGCAATATCAATGTTAAGACGATTGAGTTCGGCATCAATCACCGCCGTTTTTCTCACATCGTCAATATTGGTCAAGTCAGTGGAAAATCCTGGACACATGGTTCTCACGTTCCAGGTTGCAAGCCGTAGCTTGAGGTTTCTATTTTTATTTTTGTTTGTACCTGGTGCATTGGTTTTACAGCCTGCGATTCAGATTTTGTCCTAGCCCCAGGCACCCTTGAAGCAGGCAGGCTGTGGCGGATCAGCACCCAATTGGCTGGGAGCTGCCCAGCTTGAGGCGGGCGGTAGCTGATCAGTGACACCTATAGGTGTCTCCCACCGTCAGAGGCAACGCGTGGCGCCCCATGTCTACGCCAACTGACAAGGACTTATAACCCGTAACAGTTGCCTCTCGCTTTGATTCCGAGACCAGTTAAGACCAGGGATGGAGTTATTGCCTCTCCATAGCACAAAGCATGGCCTAAAATATAGAGATCATGTGTTGCCCATGCAGCATGATCCCTCTCTCGGCCTGCCTAGTTCACTCCAGAGGAAAGGTAACACCCCTACATCTGGAATAAGACAAGCTGCAGAAGCTGCCGGATCAGCAAAGCAATGCTCTAACTGTCCGCCTGTCGGAGCTTCGATCCTAGACCAGTCGCCAACCAAGGCTTAGGGCCTGGTCTGCCCTGCCATGACAATTTTGTCTTTAGCTTGCATTTCCTCGCACCAGGGTAAGGCTTGTACCCTCCCAATTGCGCTCTTCCGCCCGAAGCCGTTGGCACAATGTGGGGTGTCGGGTTTGGTAAGCGCCGCCCAACGTTCGGCGCTAACAGAAACCAGGTAGTACCGTCTACTGTTATACGGTAGCTCAGTCATATCTGACTAAGACCTGACTGACGAGTAACAACTAGGACATGGAACATATAGAGTAACAACTAGGACATGGAACATGTAGAGTAACAACTGGGACATGGAACATGTAGAGTAACAACTGGGACATGGAACATGTAGAGTAACAACTGGGACATGGAACATGTAGAGAAACACCTAGGACATGGAACATGTAGAGTAATAGCTAGGCATGGAACATGTAGAGTAACAACTGGGACATGGAACATGTAGAGTAACAACTGGGACATGGAACATATAGAGTAACAACTAGGACATGGAACATGTAGAGAAACACCTAGAGCATGGAACATGTAGAGTAACAACTGGGACATGGAACATGTAGAGTAACAACTGGGACATGGAACATGTAGAGTAACAACTGGGACATGGAACATGTAGAGTAACAACTGGGACATGGAACATGTAGAGAAACACCTAGGACATGGAACATGTAGAGTAACAGCTAGGCATGGAACATGTAGAGTAACAACTGGGACATGGAACATGTAGAGTAACAACTGGGACATGGAACATATAGAGTAACAACTAGGACATGGAACATGTAGAGAAACACCTAGAGCATGGAACATGTAGAGTAACAACTGGGACATGGAACATGTAGAGTAACAGCTAGGACATGGAACATATAGAGTAACAACTAGGACATGGAACATGTAGAGAAACACCTAGGGCATGGAACATGTAGAGTAACAACTGGGACATGGAACATGTAGAGTAACAACTGGGACATGGAACATGTAGAGTAACAACTGGGACATGGAACACGTAGAGTAACAACTGGGACATGGAACATGTAGAGTAACAACTGAGACATGGAACATGTAGAGAAACACCTAGGGCATGGAACATGTAGAGTAACAACTGGGACATGGGACATATAGAATAACAACTAGGACATGGAACATGTAGAGAAACACCTAGGCCATGGAACATGTAGAGAAACAACTGGGAAATGGAACATGTAGAGTAACAACTGGGACATGGAACATGTAGAGAAACACCTAGGGCATGGAACATGTAGAGTAACAACTGGGACATGGGACATGTAGAGTAACAACTGGGACATGGAACGTGTAGAGAAACAACTAGGGCATGGAACATGTAGAGTAACAACTGGGACATGGGACATGTAGAGTAACAGCTAGGACATGGAACATATAGAGTAACAACTAGGACATGGAACATATGGAGTAACAACTAGGACATGGGACATGTAGAGTAATAACTATGACATGGGACATATAGAGTAACAGCTAGGACATGGAACATGTAGAGTAACATCTAGGACATGGGACATGTAGAGTAACAACTAGGACATGAAACATATAGAGTAACAACTAGGACATGGAACATATAGAGTAACAACTAGGACATGGAACGTGTAGAGTAACAACTGGGATATGGAACATGTAGAGTAACAACTGGGACATGGAACCTGAAGAGAAACACTTAGGGCATGGAACATGTAGAGTAACAACTGGGACATGGGACATGTAGAATAACAACTAGGACATGGGACATGTAGAGTAACAGCTAGGACATGGAACATATAGAGTAACAACTAGGACATGGAACATGTAGAGTAACAACTAGGACATGGAACATGTAGAGTAATAAATGGGACATGGAACATGTAGAGTAACAACTAGGACATGGAACATGTAGAGTAACAACTAGGACATGGAACATGTAGAATAACAACTAGGACATGTAACACGTAGAGTAACAACTAGGACATGGAACATATATAGTAACAACTAGGACATGGAACATATAGAATAACAACTAGGACATGGAACATGTAGAGAAACAACTGGGACATGGAACATGTAGAGTAACAACTGGGCCATAGAACATGTAGAGTAACAACTAGGACAGGGAACATATAGAGTAACAACTAGGACATGGAACATGTAGAGTAACAACTGGGACATGGAACATGTAGAGTAACAACTGGGACATGGAACATGTAGAGTAACAACTAGGACATGGAACATAAAGAGTAACAACTAGGACATGGAACATGTAGAGAAACACCTAGGGCATGGAACATGTAGAGTAACAACTGGGACATGGAACATGTAGAGTAACAAATAGGACATGGAACATGTAGAGTAACAACTGGGACATGGAACATGTAGAGTAACAATTTGGACATGGAACATGTAGAGTAACAACTGGGACATGGAACATGTAGAGAAACACCTAGGGCATGGAACATGTAGAGTAACAACTGGGACATGGGACATGTAGAATAACAACTAGGACATGGGACATGTAGAGTAACAGCTAGGCTATGGAACATATAGAGTAACAACTAGGACATGGAACATGTAGAGTAACAACTAGGATATGGGACATGTAGAGTAACAACTGGGACATGGAACATGTAGAGTAACAACTGGGACATGGAACATGTAGAGTAACAACTGGGACATGGAACATGTAGAGAAACACCTAGGGCATGGAATATGTAGAGTAACAACTGGGACATGGAACATGTAGAGTAACAACTGGGACTTGGAACATATAGAGTAACAACTAGGACATGGAACATGTAGAGAAACACCTAGGGCATGGAACATGTAGAGTAACAACTGGGACATGGGACATGTAAAGTAACAGCTAGGACATGGAACATATAGAGTAACAACTAGGACATGGAACATGTAGAGAAACAACTGGGACATGGAACATGTAGAGTAACAACTGGGACATGGAACATGTAGAGTAACAACTGGGACATGGAACATGTAGAGAAACACCTAGGGCATGGAACATGTAGAGTAACAACTGGGACATGGGACATGTAGAATAACAACTAGGACATGGGACATGTAGAGTAACAGCTAGGCCATGGAACATATAGAGTAACAACTAGGACATGGAACATGTAGAGTAACAACTAGGACATGGGACATGTAGAGTAACAACTGGGACATGGAACATGTAGAGTAACAACTGGGACATGGAACATGTAGAGTAACAACTGGGACATGGAACATGTAGAGAAACACCTAGGGCATGGAATATGTAGAGTAACAACTGGGACATGGAACATGTAGAGTAACAACTGGGACTTGGAACATATAGAGTAACAACTAGGACATGGAACATGTAGAGAAACACCTAGGGCATGGAACATGTAGAGTAACAACTGGGACATGGGACATGTAAAGTAACAGCTAGGACATGGAACATATAGAGTAACAACTAGGACATGGAACATGTAGAGAAACAACTGGGACATGGAACATGTAGAGTAACAACTGGGACATGGAACATGTAGAGTAACAACTATTACACATTGGCACCTTGCCGTCTTGACAGACGATAGTTTGTGCTCTAAAAAGGCATAATAACTTTTAACTATGGCGGTAGCGAGTGTGACTGATAAGGCCAATTTGCGCTGTAAATGTCCATTCACAGTGGGTGCATGTGAACACGTGGTCATTTCCACCATCATGCACCATCTTACGTCTCAAACGCTTGGTGTGTGACTTTTCTGCAATAATTTTCTCCTTTGACTTTATTCCATTTCTGATATTTGCCCTCCATGCAACACGTTCAGCGGTGACTTGCTCCCAATGTGCATTATCAATGCCTGTATCAATCATGTCCCGCTTACACACATCTTTGTATCGTAGTAGAGGCCGACCCTGAGATCTCTTACCCATCTGTAATTCACCAAAAAAGATATCCTTTGGTATTCTACCATCATCCATCCTCCTAAGATGTCCTATCCATCTAAGTCTACGAAGACTGAGCATGGAATAAACTGTCACACAACCTGATCTTTCCAATACTTCAGTATTTGTGATTTTGTCTTGCCACTTAATACCAAGAATTCTTCGCAGACACCGCATATGAAAGCTGTTTAAATTGTTCTCTTGGTGTGAGTAAGTTGTCCAGGTTTCACTGCCATAGAGAAGAGTACTAAGGACACAGGCTTGATAGACAAGGACTTTTGTTTTGGCAGTAAGCTTCCTGTTCTCCCAGACTCTTTTTCTTAACCTGTTCATTGTTGTTGCTGCCTTACCAATCCGGATGTTGATTTCCTGATCTAGGGATAATTTGCCATTTACCACTGATCCTAGATATGTAAAATGGTCTACTATCTCTAGTTCGGCGTCGTCAATAAAGATTGATGGTACCCCATGTGCACCTTGTGACATAATCTGTGTCTTCTTTTTGCTAATTGTTAAACCAAATTCAGAACAAGCATTGGAGAATGCAGATAGTAGACATTGCAATTCTTCCTCAGAGTGGGTCGTAACTGCAGCATCATCTGCAAAAAGCAACTCTCTGATCAGTACCCTCCTAATTTTGATCTTAGCCTTCAATCTCTGAGCATTGTAGAGGCCGCCATCTGAGCGTGAGTGAATGTATATACCACCATCCTGATCACGAAATGCATATTTCAGTAGAAGTGAAAAGTATATTCCAAAGAGGGTGGGAGCTAGTACACAACCTTGCTTAACTCCACTCTTGATTTCAAATTCTTCAGAAGTTGCACCATCAAACTTGATTATACCCTTCATGCCTGTGTGGAACGATTCCACAATGGACAGAAGAGTTGGTGGGCAGCCAATCTTCTTTAGTGCCTTGAACAGACCCTCACGACTGACCAAATCAAATGCTTTTGTGAGGTCGATGAAGGCAATAAACAGTGGTTGATTATGTTCACGGCATTTTTCTTGCATTTGTCGCAATGAGAATATCATATCAGTGGTAGACCGGTTCTGTCGAAAGCCACACTGTGATTCGGGGTAGACTTGATCTCCTAGGACTTGAAGTCTGCGCAGAACAATTCTGGCAAATACTTTTCCAACAATACACAGAAGTGAGATACCCCTATAGTTGTTACAGTCGCTCCGATCACCCTTGTTCTTGTACAGCGTTATGATGTTTGAATCTTTGAAATCCTGTGGGACTTGTCCTTCACGCCAGCATAGCTTTATTAGCTGGTGGATCTGTAGAGTGAGTGTGTCTTGCCCACTCCTGATAACCTCTATTGGAATCCCATCCTTACCTGGAGCCTTGCCAGATGCAAGTTCATTTATAGCACACTTAACTTCTGTTATGGTGGGAAGTGTGTCCAGGTGGTCAAGAGTTGATAGAGCCTCTATGGCATTAAGGCATCATCCGCTAGTTTGGTCTCACTTGAGTAAAGCTCCAAATAGTGCTCTACCCATCTGTCCATCTGCTGTTTCTTATCAGCGATGACTTCTCCAGTCAAGGTTTTCAGCGGTGCACTTCTTTTGATCACTGGACCACAGGCTTTCTTTATTCCTTCATACATGCTTCTTATGTCTCCCTTATCACTTGCGATTTGAATGGACTCACATAACTTGATCCAATAATCATTTGCACACTGTCTGGCAGCCTTTTGCACATCCTTCCTAGCTTGCCTTAGCTCACTCAGAGTGTTACGCGTTGGTCTTTCCTTGTTTCTTAAGAGAGCTTTCTTCTTCTTATCAATCAAGGGCTGCAGAGTCTCGCTGTTGGCCGCAAACCAGTCCTGCCTCTTATGATCCACAGTGCCGTAAACCCCTACGGCAGTTTTATAAAGAGTTTCCCTAATTTGACCCCACTTTTCATTTACTGTACAATTTTCTGGTGTATCAGTGAAAGCGTCTTCAAGTTGCTGTTGAAACTGAAAGCACTTTTCAGGATCATGAGTGTTAATAATATTAATCCTGGGGCTAGATTTGTGTTTAGCTGTGTAGATTCTCTTTGGTCTCAGTCTAACTCTTGCAACAACCAAAGAATGATCTGTATCACAGTCAGCACTGTGGTAACTACGAGTCAATGATATATGGTTCAGATGTTGTCTCCGTGTGATGATGAAGTCCAGCTGGTGCCAATGGCCGGATCTTGGATGTTTCCATGTGACCTTATGCATCTCTTTTGTTTAAAAAAAAGAGTTTGTAATACATAGGCCATTACTGGTGCAATGCTCCAGCAGCCTTTGCCCATTTTCATTCATGCGACCGATGTTGTATTTTCCAAGGGACACTGGCCATGAACTCGAGTCCTTGCCCACACGAGCATTGAAATCACCGAGCATATAAATATAGTCAGATTTTGGAACTGCCTTGATCACGGAGTCTAACTCCTCATAGAACAAATCCTTCACATCATCAGAGGAATCGAGTGTCGGTGCATATGCAGTAATAATGGTGGCAAACCCACAAGAGGTTGCCAAGCGCAGGGATAATAGTCTTTCATTTCCTCCTGCTGGAATTTCAATCATTCCCAGTAGCGAATTCTTCACTGCAAAGCCCACACCGTGTTGCCTTTTTTCTGCCTGCCCTCTACCCTTCCAGAAAAAGGTGTAGTTGTTTTCCCTGAGTGACCCTTCCTCAGCGAGGCGAGTCTCCTGCAGGCCAGCAATATCAATGTTAAGACGATTGAGTTCGGCATCAATCACCGCCGTTTTTCTCACATCGTCAATATTGGTCAAGTCAGTGGAAAATCCTGGACACATGGTTCTCACGTTCCAGGTTGCAAGCCGTAGCTTGAGGTTTCTATTTTTATTTTTGTTTGTACCTGGTGCATTGGTTTTACAGCCTGCGATTCAGATTTTGTCCTAGCCCCAGGCACCCTTGAAGCAGGAAGGCTGTGGCGGATCAGCACCCAATTGGCTGGGAGCTGCCCAGCTTGAGGCGGGCGGTAGCTGATCAGTGACACCTATAGGTGTCTCCCACCGTCAGAGGCAACGCGTGGCGCCCCATGTCTACGCCAACTGACAAGGACTTATAACCCGTAACAGTTGCCTCTCGCTTTGATTCCGAGACCAGTTAAGACCAGGGATGGAGTTATTGCCTCTCCATAGCACAAAGCATGGCCTAAAATATAGAGATCATGTGTTGCCCATGCAGCATGATCCCTCTCTCGGCCTGCCTAGTTCACTCCAGAGGAAAGGTAACACCCCTACATCTGGAATAAGACAAGCTGCAGAAGCTGCCGGATCAGCAAAGCAATGCTCTAACTGTCCGCCTGTCGGAGCTTCGATCCTAGACCAGTCGCCAACCAAGGCTTAGGGCCTGGTCTGCCCTGCCATGACAATTTTGTCTTTAGCTTGCATTTCCTCGCACCAGGGTAAGGCTTGTACCTTCCCAATTGCGCTCTTCCGCCCGAAGCCGTTGGCACAATGTGGGGTGTCGGGTTTGGTAAGCGCCGCCCAACGTTCGGCGCTAACAGAAACCAGGTAGTACCGTCTACTGTTATACGGTAGCTCAGTCATATCTGACTAAGACCTGACTGACGAGTAACAACTAGGACATGGAACATATAGAGTAACAACTAGGACATGGAACATGTAGAGTAACAACTGGGACATGGAACATGTAGAGTAACAACTGGGACATGGAACATGTAGAGTAACAACTGGGACATGGAACATGTAGAGAAACACCTAGGACATGGAACATGTAGAGTAACAGCTAGGCATGGAACATGTAGAGTAACAACTGGGACATGGAACATGTAGAGTAACAACTGGGACATGGAACATATAGAGTAACAACTAGGACATGGAACATGTAGAGAAACACCTAGAGCATGGAACATGTAGAGTAACAACTGGGACATGGAACATGTAGAGTAACAGCTAGGACATGGAACATATAGAGTAACAACTAGGACATGGAACATGTAGAGAAACACCTAGGGCATGGAACATGTAGAGTAACAACTGGGACATGGAACATGTAGAGTAACAACTGGGACATGGAACATGTAGAGTAACAACTGGGACATGGAACACGTAGAGTAACAACTGGGACATGGAACATGTAGAGAAACACCTAGGGCATGGAACATGTAGAGTAACAACTGGGACATGGGACATATAGAATAACAACTAGGACATGAGACATGTAGAGTAACAACTAGGACATGGAACATGTAGAGAAACACCTAGGCCATGGAACATGTAGAGAAACAACTGGGAAATGGAACATGTAGAGTAACAACTGGGACATGGAACATGTAGAGAAACACCTAGGGCATGGAACATGTAGAGTAACAACTGGAACATGGGACATGTAGAGTAACAACTGGGACATGGAACGTGTAGAGAAACACCTAGGGCATGGAACATGTAGAGTAACAACTGGGACATGGGACATGTAGAGTAACAGCTAGGACATGGAACATATAGAGTAACAACTAGGACATGGAACATATGGAGTAACAACTAGGACATGGGACATGTAGAGTAATAACTATGACATGGGACATATAGAGTAACAGCTAGGACATGGAACATGTAGAGTAACATCTAGGACATGGGACATGTAGAGTAACAACTAGGACATGAAACATATAGAGTAACAACTAGGACATGGAACATATAGAGTAACAACTAGGACATGGAACGTGTAGAGTAACAACTGGGATATGGAACATGTAGAGTAACAACTGGGACATGGAACCTGAAGAGAAACACTTAGGGCATGGAACATGTAGAGTAACAACTGGGACATGGGACATGTAGAATAACAACTAGGACATGGGACATGTAGAGTAACAGCTAGGACATGGAACATATAGAGTAACAACTAGGACATGGAACATGTAGAGTAACAACTAGGACATGGAACATGTAGAGTAACAAATGGGACATGGAACATGTAGAGTAACAACTAGGACATGGAACATGTAGAGTAACAACTAGGACATGGAACATGTAGAATAACAACTAGGACATGTAACACGTAGAGTAACAACTAGGACATGGAACATATATAGTAACAACTAGGACATGGAACATATAGAATAACAACTAGGACATGGAACATGTAGAGAAACAACTGGGACATGGAACATGTAGAGTAACAACTGGGCCATAGAACATGTAGAGTAACAACTAGGACAGGGAACATATAGAGTAACAACTAGGACATGGAACATGTAGAGTAACAACTGGGACATGGAACATGTAGAGTAACAACTGGGACATGGAACATGTAGAGTAACAACTAGGACATGGAACATAAAGAGTAACAACTAGGACATGGAACATGTAGAGAAACACCTAGGGCATGGAACATGTAGAGTAACAACTGGGACATGGAACATGTAGAGTAACAACTAGGACATGGAACATGTAGAGTAACAACTGGGACATGGAACATGTAGAGTAACAATTGGGACATGGAACATGTAGAGTAACAACTGGGACATGGAACATGTAGAGAAACACCTAGGGCATGGAATATGTAGAGTAACAACTGGGACATGGAACATGTAGAGTAACAACTGGGACTTGGAACATATAGAGTAACAACTAGGACATGGAACATGTAGAGAAACACCTAGGGCATGGAACATGTAGAGTAACAACTGGGACATGGGACATGTAAAGTAACAGCTAGGACATGGAACATATAGAGTAACAACTAGGACATGGAACATGTAGAGAAACAACTGGGACATGGAACATGTAGAGTAACAACTGGGACATGGAACATGTAGAGTAACAACTATTACACATTGGCACCTTGCCGTCTTGACAGACGATAGTTTGTGCTCTAAAAAGGCATAATAACTTTTAACTATGGCGGTAGCGAGTGTGACTGATAAGGCCAATTTGCGCTGTAAATGTCCATTCACAGTGGGTGCATGTGAACACGTGGTCATTTCCACCATCATGCACCATCTTACGTCTCAAACGCTTGGTGTGTGACTTTTCTGCAATAATTTTCTCCTTTGACTTTATTCCATTTCTGATATTTGCCCTCCATGCAACACGTTCAGCGGTGACTTGCTCCCAATGTGCATTATCAATGCCTGTATCAATCATGTCCCGCTTACACACATCTTTGTATCGTAGTAGAGGCCGACCCTGAGATCTCTTACCCATCTGTAATTCACCAAAAAAGATATCCTTTGGTATTCTACCATCATCCATCCTCCTAAGATGTCCTATCCATCTAAGTCTACGAAGACTGAGCATGGAATAAACTGTCACACAACCTGATCTTTCCAATACTTCAGTATTTGTGATTTTGTCTTGCCACTTAATACCAAGAATTCTTCGCAGACACCGCATATGAAAGCTGTTTAAATTGTTCTCTTGGTGTGAGTAAGTTGTCCAGGTTTCACTGCCATAGAGAAGAGTACTAAGGACACAGGCTTGATAGACAAGGACTTTTGTTTTGGCAGTAAGCTTCCTGTTCTCCCAGACTCTTTTTCTTAACCTGTTCATTGTTGTTGCTGCCTTACCAATCCGGATGTTGATTTCCTGATCTAGGGATAATTTGCCATTTACCACTGATCCTAGATATGTAAAATGGTCTACTATCTCTAGTTCGGCGTCGTCAATAAAGATTGATGGTACCCCATGTGCACCTTGTGACATAATCTGTGTCTTCTTTTTGCTAATTGTTAAACCAAATTCAGAACAAGCATTGGAGAATGCAGATAGTAGACATTGCAATTCTTCCTCAGAGTGGGTCGTAACTGCAGCATCATCTGCAAAAAGCAACTCTCTGATCAGTACCCTCCTAATTTTGATCTTAGCCTTCAATCTCTGAGCATTGTAGAGGCCGCCATCTGAGCGTGAGTGAATGTATATACCACCATCCTGATCACGAAATGCATATTTCAGTAGAAGTGAAAAGTATATTCCAAAGAGGGTGGGAGCTAGTACACAACCTTGCTTAACTCCACTCTTGATTTCAAATTCTTCAGAAGTTGCACCATCAAACTTGATTATACCCTTCATGCCTGTGTGGAACGATTCCACAATGGACAGAAGAGTTGGTGGGCAGCCAATCTTCTTTAGTGCCTTGAACAGACCCTCACGACTGACCAAATCAAATGCTTTTGTGAGGTCGATGAAGGCAATAAACAGTGGTTGATTATGTTCACGGCATTTTTCTTGCATTTGTCGCAATGAGAATATCATATCAGTGGTAGACCGGTTCTGTCGAAAGCCACACTGTGATTCGGGGTAGACTTGATCTCCTAGGACTTGAAGTCTGCGCAGAACAATTCTGGCAAATACTTTTCCAACAATACACAGAAGTGAGATACCCCTATAGTTGTTACAGTCGCTCCGATCACCCTTGTTCTTGTACAGCGTTATGATGTTTGAATCTTTGAAATCCTGTGGGACTTGTCCTTCACGCCAGCATAGCTTTATTAGCTGGTGGATCTGTAGAGTGAGTGTGTCTTGCCCACTCCTGATAACCTCTATTGGAATCCCATCCTTACCTGGAGCCTTGCCAGATGCAAGTTCATTTATAGCACACTTAACTTCTGTTATGGTGGGAAGTGTGTCCAGGTGGTCAAGAGTTGATAGAGCCTCTATGGCATTAAGGCATCATCCGCTAGTTTGGTCTCACTTGAGTAAAGCTCCAAATAGTGCTCTACCCATCTGTCCATCTGCTGTTTCTTATCAGCGATGACTTCTCCAGTCAAGGTTTTCAGCGGTGCACTTCTTTTGATCACTGGACCACAGGCTTTCTTTATTCCTTCATACATGCTTCTTATGTCTCCCTTATCACTTGCGATTTGAATGGACTCACATAACTTGATCCAATAATCATTTGCACACTGTCTGGCAGCCTTTTGCACATCCTTCCTAGCTTGCCTTAGCTCACTCAGAGTGTTACGCGTTGGTCTTTCCTTGTTTCTTAAGAGAGCTTTCTTCTTCTTATCAATCAAGGGCTGCAGAGTCTCGCTGTTGGCCGCAAACCAGTCCTGCCTCTTATGATCCACAGTGCCGTAAACCCCTACGGCAGTTTTATAAAGAGTTTCCCTAATTTGACCCCACTTTTCATTTACTGTACAATTTTCTGGTGTATCAGTGAAAGCGTCTTCAAGTTGCTGTTGAAACTGAAAGCACTTTTCAGGATCATGAGTGTTAATAATATTAATCCTGGGGCTAGATTTGTGTTTAGCTGTGTAGATTCTCTTTGGTCTCAGTCTAACTCTTTCAACAACCAAAGAATGATCTGTATCACAGTCAGCACTGTGGTAACTACGAGTCAATGATATATGGTTCAGATGTTGTCTCCGTGTGATGATGAAGTCCAGCTGGTGCCAATGGCCGGATCTTGGATGTTTCCATGTGACCTTATGCATCTCTTTTGTTTTAAAAAAAGAGTTTGTAATACATAGGCCATTACTGGTGCAATGCTCCAGCAGCCTTTGCCCATTTTCATTCATGCGACCGATGTTGTATTTTCCAAGGGACACTGGCCATGAACTCGAGTCCTTGCCCACACGAGCATTGAAATCACCGAGCATATAAATATAGTCAGATTTTGGAACTGCCTTGATCACGGAGTCTAACTCCTCATAGAACAAATCCTTCACATCATCAGAGGAATCGAGTGTCGGTGCATATGCAGTAATAATGGTGGCAAACCCACAAGAGGTTGCCAAGCGCAGGGATAATAGTCTTTCATTTCCTCCTGCTGGAATTTCAATCATTCCCAGTAGCGAATTCTTCACTGCAAAGCCCACACCGTGTTGCCTTTTTTCTGCCTGCCCTCTACCCTTCCAGAAAAAGGTGTAGTTGTTTTCCCTGAGTGACCCTTCCTCAGCGAGGCGAGTCTCCTGCAGGCCAGCAATATCAATGTTAAGACGATTGAGTTCGGCATCAATCACCGCCGTTTTTCTCACATCGTCAATATTGGTCAAGTCAGTGGAAAATCCTGGACACATGGTTCTCACGTTCCAGGTTGCAAGCCGTAGCTTGAGGTTTCTATTTTTATTTTTGTTTGTACCTGGTGCATTGGTTTTACAGCCTGCGATTCAGATTTTGTCCTAGCCCCAGGCACCCTTCAAGCAGGCAGGCTGTGGCGGATCAGCACCCAATTGGCTGGGAGCTGCCCAGCTTGAGGCGGGCGGTAGCTGATCAGTGACACCTATAGGTGTCTCCCACCGTCAGAGGCAACGCGTGGCGCCCCATGTCTACGCCAACTGACAAGGACTTATAACCCGTAACAGTTGCCTCTCGCTTTGATTCCGAGACCAGTTAAGACCAGGGATGGAGTTATTGCCTCTCCATAGCACAAAGCATGGCCTAAAATATAGAGATCATGTGTTGCCCATGCAGCATGATCCCTCTCTCGGCCTGCCTAGTTCACTCCAGAGGAAAGGTAACACCCCTACATCTGGAATAAGACAAGCTGCAGAAGCTGCCGGATCAGCAAAGCAATGCTCTAACTGTCCGCCTGTCGGAGCTTCGATCCTAGACCAGTCGCCAACCAAGGCTTAGGGCCTGGTCTGCCCTGCCATGACAATTTTGTCTTTAGCTTGCATTTCCTCGCACCAGGGTAAGGCTTGTACCCTCCCAATTGCGCTCTTCCGCCCGAAGCCGTTGGCACAATGTGGGGTGTCGGGTTTGGTAAGCGCCGCCCAACGTTCGGCGCTAACAGAAACCAGGTAGTACCGTCTACTGTTATACGGTAGCTCAGTCATATCTGACTAAGACCTGACTGACGAGTAACAACTAGGACATGGAACATATAGAGTAACAACTAGGACATGGAACATGTAGAGTAACAACTGGGACATGGAACATGTAGAGTAACAACTGGGACATGGAACATGTAGAGTAACAACTGGGACATGGAACATGTAGAGAAACACCTAGGACATGGAACATGTAGAGTAACAGCTAGGCATGGAACATGTAGAGTAACAACTGGGACATGGAACATGTAGAGTAACAACTGGGACATGGAACATATAGAGTAACAACTAGGACATGGAACATGTAGAGAAACACCTAGAGCATGGAACATGTAGAGTAACAACTGGGACATGGAACATGTAGAGTAACAGCTAGGACATGGAACATATAGAGTAACAACTAGGACATGGAACATGTAGAGAAACACCTAGGGCATGGAACATGTAGAGTAACAACTGGGACATGGAACATGTAGAGTAACAACTGGGACATGGAACATGTAGAGTAACAACTGGGACATGGAACACGTAGAGTAACAACTGGGACATGGAACATGTAGAGTAACAACTGGGACATGGAACATGTAGAGAAACACCTAGGGCATGGAACATGTAGAGTAACAACTGGGACATGGGACATATAGAATAACAACTAGGACATGAGACATGTAGAGTAACAACTAGGACATGGAACATGTAGAGAAACACCTAGGCCATGGAACATGTAGAGAAACAACTGGGAAATGGAACATGTAGAGTAATAACTGGGACATGGAACATGTAGAGAAACACCTAGGGCATGGAACATGTAGAGTAACAACTGGGACATGGGACATGTAGAGTAACAACTGGGACATGGAACGTGTAGAGAAACACCTAGGGCATGGAACATGTAGAGTAACAACTGGGACATGGGACATGTAGAGTAACAGCTAGGACATGGAACATATAGAGTAACAACTAGGACATGGAACATATGGAGTAACAACTAGGACATGGGACATGTAGAGTAATAACTATGACATGGGACATATAGAGTAACAGCTAGGACATGGAACATGTAGAGTAACATCTAGGACATGGGACATGTAGAGTAACAACTAGGACATGAAACATATAGAGTAACAACTAGGACATGGAACATATAGAGTAACAACTAGGACATGGAACGTGTAGAGTAACAACTGGGATATGGAACATGTAGAGTAACAACTGGGACATGGAACCTGAAGAGAAACACTTAGGGCATGGAACATGTAGAGTAACAACTGGGACATGGGACATGTAGAATAACAACTAGCACATGGGACATGTAGAGTAACAGCTAGGACATGGAACATATAGAGTAACAACTAGGACATGGAACATGTAGAGTAACAACTTGGACATGGAACATGTAGAGTAACAAATGGGACATGGAACATGTAGAGTAACAACTAGGACATGGAACATGTAGAGTAACAACTAGGACATGGAACATGTAGAATAACAACTAGGACATGTAACACGTAGAGTAACAACTAGGACATGGAACATGTAGAGTAACAACTAGGACATGGAACATATATAGTAACAACTAGGACATGGAACATATAGAATAACAACTAGGACATGGAACATGTAGAGAAACAACTGGGACATGGAACATGTAGAGTAACAACTAGGCCATAGAACATGTAGAGTAACAACTAGGACAGGGAACATATAGAGTAACAACTAGGACATGGAACATGTAGAGTAACAACTGGGACATGGAACATGTAGAGTAACAACTGGGACATGGAACATGTAGAGTAACAACTAGGACATGGAACATAAAGAGTAACAACTAGGACATGGAACATGTAGAGAAACACCTAGGGCATGGAACATGTAGAGTAACAACTGGGACATGGAACATGTAGAGTAACAACTAGGACATGGAACATGTAGAGTAACAACTGGGACATGGAACATGTAGAGTAACAATTGGGACATGGAACATGTAGAGTAACAACTGGGACATGGAACATGTAGAGAAACACCTAGGGCATGGAACATGTAGAGTAACAACTGGGACATGGGACATGTAGAATAACAACTAGGACATGGGACATGTAGAGTAACAGCTAGGCCATGGAACATATAGAGTAACAACTAGGACATGGAACATGTAGAGTAACAACTAGGACATGGGACATGTAGAGTAACAACTGGGACATGGAACATGTAGAGTAACAACTGGGACATGGAACATGTAGAGTAACAACTGGGACATGGAACATGTAGAGAAACACCTAGGGCATGGAATATGTAGAGTAACAACTGGGACATGGAACATGTAGAGTAACAACTGGGACTTTGAACATATAGAGTAACAACTAGGACATGGAACATGTAGAGAAACACCTAGGGCATGGAACATGTAGAGTAACAACTGGGACATGGGACATGTAAAGTAACAGCTAGGACATGGAACATATAGAGTAACAACTAGGACATGGAACATGTAGAGAAACAACTGGGACATGGAACATGTAGAGTAACAACTGGGACATGGAACATGTAGAGTAACAACTATTACACATTGGCACCTTGCCGTCTTGACAGACGATAGTTTGTGCTCTAAAAAGGCATAATAACTTTTAACTATGGCGGTAGCGAGTGTGACTGATAAGGCCAATTTGCGCTGTAAATGTCCATTCACAGTGGGTGCATGTGAACACGTGGTCATTTCCACCATCATGCACCATCTTACGTCTCAAACGCTTGGTGTGTGACTTTTCTGCAATAATTTTCTCCTTTGACTTTATTCCATTTCTGATATTTGCCCTCCATGCAACACGTTCAGCGGTGACTTGCTCCCAATGTGCATTATCAATGCCTGTATCAATCATGTCCCGCTTACACACATCTTTGTATCGTAGTAGAGGCCGACCCTGAGATCTCTTACCCATCTGTAATTCACCAAAAAAGATATCCTTTGGTATTCTACCATCATCCATCCTCCTTAGATGTCCTATCCATCTAAGTCTACGAAGACTGAGCATGGAATAAACTGTCACACAACCTGATCTTTCCAATACTTCAGTATTTGTGATTTTGTCTTGCCACTTAATACCAAGAATTCTTCGCAGACACCGCATATGAAAGCTGTTTAAATTGTTCTCTTGGTGTGAGTAAGTTGTCCAGGTTTCACTGCCATAGAGAAGAGTACTAAGGACACAGGCTTGAGAGACAAGGACTTTTGTTTTGGCAGTAAGCTTCCTGTTCTCCCAGACTCTTTTTCTTAACCTGTTCATTGTTGTTGCTGCCTTACCAATCCGGATGTTGATTTCCTGATCTAGGGATAATTTGCCATTTACCACTGATCCTAGATATGTAAAATGGTCTACTATCTCTAGTTCGGCGTCGTCAATAAAGATTGATGGTACCCCATGTGCACCTTGTGACATAATCTGTGTCTTCTTTTTGCTAATTGTTAAACCAAATTCAGAACAAGCATTGGAGAATGCAGATAGTAGACATTGCAATTCTTCCTCAGAGTGGGTCGTAACTGCAGCATCATCTGCAAAAAGCAACTCTCTGATCAGTACCCTCCTAATTTTGATCTTAGCCTTCAATCTCTGAGCATTGTAGAGGCCGCCATCTGAGCGTGAGTGAATGTATATACCACCATCCTGATCACGAAATGCATATTTCAGTAGAAGTGAAAAGTATATTCCAAAGAGGGTGGGAGCTAGTACACAACCTTGCTTAACTCCACTCTTGATTTCAAATTCTTCAGAAGTTGCACCATCAAACTTGATTATACCCTTCATGCCTGTGTGGAACGATTCCACAATGGACAGAAGAGTTGGTGGGCAGCCAATCTTCTTTAGTGCCTTGAACAGACCCTCACGACTGACCAAATCAAATGCTTTTGTGAGGTCGATGAAGGCAATAAACAGTGGTTGATTATGTTCACGGCATTTTTCTTGCATTTGTCGCAATGAGAATATCATATCAGTGGTAGACCGGTTCTGTCGAAAGCCACACTGTGATTCGGGGTAGACTTGATCTCCTAGGACTTGAAGTCTGCGCAGAACAATTCTGGCAAATACTTTTCCAACAATACACAGAAGTGAGATACCCCTATAGTTGTTACAGTCGCTCCGATCACCCTTGTTCTTGTACAGCGTTATGATGTTTGAATCTTTGAAATCCTGTGGGACTTGTCCTTCACGCCAGCATAGCTTTATTAGCTGGTGGATCTGTAGAGTGAGTGTGTCTTGCCCACTCCTGATAACCTCTATTGGAATCCCATCCTTACCTGGAGCCTTGCCAGATGCAAGTTCATTTATAGCACACTTAACTTCTGTTATGGTGGGAAGTGTGTCCAGGTGGTCAAGAGTTGATAGAGCCTCTATGGCATTAAGGGCATCATCCGCTAGTTTGGTCTCACTTGAGTAAAGCTCCAAATAGTGCTCTACCCATCTGTCCATCTGCTGTTTCTTATCAGCGATGACTTCTCTAGTCAAGGTTTTCAGCGGTGCACTTCTTTTGATCACTGGACCACAGGCTTTCTTTATTCCTTCATACATGCTTCTTATGTCTCCCTTATCACTTGCGATTTGAATGGACTCACATAACTTGATCCAATAATCATTTGCACACTGTCTGGCAGCCTTTTGCACATCCTTCCTAGCTTGCCTTAGCTCAATCAGAGTGTTACGCGTTGGTCTTTCCTTGTTTCTTAAGAGAGCTTTCTTCTTCTTATCAATCAAGGGCTGCAGAGTCTCGCTGTTGGCCGCAAACCAGTCCTGCCTCTTATGATCCACAGTGCCGTAAACCCCTACGGCAGTTTTATAAAGAGTTTCCCTAATTTGACCCCACTTTTCATTTACTGTACAATTTTCTGGTGTATCAGTGAAAGCGTCTTCAAGTTGCTGTTGAAACTGAAAGCACTTTTCAGGATCATGAGTGTTAATAATATTAATCCTGGGGCTAGATTTGTGTTTAGCTGTGTAGATTATCTTTGGTCTCAGTCTAACTCTTGCAACAACCAAAGAATGATCTGTATCACAGTCAGCACTGTGGTAACTACGAGTCAATGATATATGGTTCAGATGTTGTCTCCGTGTGATGATGAAGTCCAGCTGGTGCCAATGGCCGGATCTTGGATGTTTCCATGTGACCTTATGCATCTCTTTTGTTTTAAAAAAAGAGTTTGTAATACATAGGCCATTACTGGTGCAATGCTCCAGCAGCCTTTGCCCATTTTCATTCATGCGACCGATGTTGTATTTTCCAAGGGACACTGGCCATGAACTCGAGTCCTTGCCCACACGAGCATTGAAATCACCGAGCATATAAATATAGTCAGATTTTGGAACTGCCTTGATCACGGAGTCTAACTCCTCATAGAACAAATCCTTCACATCATCAGAGGAATCGAGTGTCGGTGCATATGCAGTAATAATGGTGGCAAACCCACAAGAGGTTGCCAAGCGCAGGGATAATAGTCTTTCATTTCCTCCTGCTGGAATTTCAATCATTCCCAGTAGCGAATTCTTCACTGCAAAGCCCACACCGTGTTGCCTTTTTTCTGCCTGCCCTCTACCCTTCCAGAAAAAGGTGTAGTTGTTTTCCCTGAGTGACCCTTCCTCAGCGAGGCGAGTCTCCTGCAGGCCAGCAATATCAATGTTAAGACGATTGAGTTCGGCATCAATCACCGCCGTTTTTCTCACATCGTCAATATTGGTCAAGTCAGTGGAAAATCCTGGACACATGGTTCTCACGTTCCAGGTTGCAAGCCGTAGCTTGAGGTTTCTATTTTTATTTTTGTTTGTACCTGGTGCATTGGTTTTACAGCCTGCGATTCAGATTTTGTCCTAGCCCCAGGCACCCTTGAAGCAGGCAGGCTGTGGCGGATCAGCACCCAATTGGCTGGGAGCTGCCCAGCTTGAGGCGGGCGGTAGCTGATCAGTGACACCTATAGGTGTCTCCCACCGTCAGAGGCAACGCGTGGCGCCCCATGTCTACGCCAACTGACAAGGACTTATAACCCGTAACAGTTGCCTCTCGCTTTGATTCCGAGACCAGTTAAGACCAGGGATGGAGTTATTGCCTCTCCATAGCACAAAGCATGGCCTAAAATATAGAGATCATGTGTTGCCCATGCAGCATGATCCCTCTCTCGGCCTGCCTAGTTCACTCCAGAGGAAAGGTAACACCCCTACATCTGGAATAAGACAAGCTGCAGAAGCTGCCGGATCAGCAAAGCAATGCTCTAACTGTCCGCCTGTCGGAGCTTCGATCCTAGACCAGTCGCCAACCAAGGCTTAGGGCCTGGTCTGCCCTGCCATGACAATTTTGTCTTTAGCTTGCATTTCCTCGCACCAGGGTAAGGCTTGTACCCTCCCAATTGCGCTCTTCCGCCCGAAGCCGTTGGCACAATGTGGGGTGTCGGGTTTGGTAAGCGCCGCCCAACGTTCGGCGCTAACAGAAACCAGGTAGTACCGTCTACTGTTATACGGTAGCTCAGTCATATCTGACTAAGACCTGACTGACGAGTAACAACTAGGACATGGAACATATAGAGTAACAACTAGGACATGGAACATGTAGAGTAACAACTGGGACATGGAACATGTAGAGTAACAACTGGGACATGGAACATGTAGAGTAACAACTGGGACATGGAACATGTAGAGAAACACCTAGGACATGGAACATGTAGAGTAACAGCTAGGCATGGAACATGTAGAGTAACAACTGGGACATGGAACATGTAGAGTAACAACTGGGACATGGAACATATAGAGTAACAACTAGGACATGGAACATGTAGAGAAACACCTAGAGCATGGAACATGTAGAGTAACAACTGGGACATGGAACATGTAGAGAAACACCTAGGGCATGGAACATGTAGAGTAACAACTGGGACATGGAACATGTAGAGTAACAACTGGGACATGGAACATGTAGAGTAACAACTGGGACATGGAACACGTAGAGTAACAACTGGGACATGGAACATGTAGAGTAACAACTGGGACATGGAACATGTAGAGAAACACCTAGGGCATGGAACATGTAGAGTAACAACTGGGACATGGGACATATAGAATAACAACTAGGACATGAGACATGTAGAGTAACAACTAGGACATGGAACATGTAGAGAAACACCTAGGCCATGGAACATGTAGAGAAACAACTGGGAAATGGAACATGTAGAGTAACAACTGGGACATGGAACATGTAGAGAAACACCTAGGGCATGGAACATGTAGAGTAACAACTGGGACATGGGACATGTAGAGTAACAACTGGGACATGGAACGTGTAGAGAAACACCTAGGGCATGGAACATGTAGAGTAACAACTGGGACATGGGACATGTAGAGTAACAGCTAGGACATGGAACATATAGAGTAACAACTAGGACATGGAACATATGGAGTAACAACTAGGACATGGGACATGTAGAGTAATAACTATGACATGGGACATATAGAGTAACAGCTAGGACATGGAACATGTAGAGTAACATCTAGGACATGGGACATGTAGAGTAACAACTAGGACATGAAACATATAGAGTAACAACTAGGACATGGAACATATAGAGTAACAACTAGGACATGGAACATGTAGAGTAACAACTGGGACATGGAACATGTAGAGTAACAACTGGGACATGGAACATGTAGAGTAACAACTGGGACATGGAACATGTAGAGAAACACCTAGGACATGGAACATGTAGAGCAACAGCTAGGCATGGAACATGTAGAGTAACAACTGGGACATGGAACATGTAGAGTAACAACTGGGACATGGAACATATAGAGTAACAACTAGGACATGGAACATGTAGAGAAACACCTAGAGCATGGAACATGTAGAGTAACAACTGGGACATGGAACATGTAGAGTAACAACTAGGACATGGAACATGTAGAGTAACAACTTGGACATGGAACATGTAGAGTCACAACTGGGACATGGAACATGTAGAGTAACAACTGGGACATGGAACATGTAGAGAAACACCTAGGGCATGGAACATGTAGAGTAACAACTGGGACATGGGACATGTAGACTAACAACTAGGACATGGGACATGTAGAGTAACAGCTAGGACATGGAACATATAGAGTAACAACTAGGACATGGAACATGTAGAGTAACAACTAGGACATGGGACATGTAGAGTAACAACTGGGACATGGAGCATGTAGAGTAACAAATGGGACATGGAACATGTAGAGTAACAACTGGGACATGGAACATGTAGAGAAAAACCTAGGGCATGGAACATGTAGAGTAACAACTGGGACATGGAACATATAGAGTAACAACAGGGACATGGATCATGTAGAGTAACAACTAGGACATGGAACATGTAGAGTAACAACTGGGACATGGAACATGTAGAGTAACAACTGGGACATGGAACATGTAGAGTAACAACTGAGACATGGAACATGTAGAGAAACACCTAGGGCATGGAACATGTAGATTAACAACTGTGACATGGGACATGTAGAATAACAACTAGGACAGGGGACATGTAGAGTAACAACTAGGACATGGGACATGTAGAGTAACAACTAGGACATGGAACATGTAGAGAAACACCTAGGACATGGAACATGTAGAGAACTAACTGGGACATGGAACATGTAGAGTAACAACTGGGACATGGAACATGTAGAGAAACACCTAGGGCATGGAATATGTAGAGTAACAACTGGGACATGTAGAGTGACAACTGGGACATGGAACATGTAGAGAAACACCTAGGGCATGGAACATGTAGAGTAACAACTGCGACATGGGACATGTAGAGTAACAGCTAGGACATGGAACATATAGAGTAACATCTAGGACATGGAACATATAAAGTAACAACTAGGACATAGAACATATAGAGTAACAACTAGGACATGGGAAAAATAGAGTAACAGCTAGGACATTGAACATGTAGAGTAACAACTAGTACATGGGACATATAGAGTAACAACTAGGACATGGAACATATAGAGTAACAACTAGGACATGGAATATATAGAGTAACAACTAGGATATGGAACATGTAGAGTAACAACTGGGACATGGAACATGTAGAGTAACAACTGGGACATGGAACATGTAGAGAAACACTTAGGGCATGGAACATGTAGAGTAACAACTGGGACATGGGACATGTAGAATAACAACTAGGACATCGGACATGTAGAGTAACAGCTAGGACATGGAACATATAGAGTAACAACTAGGACATGGAACATGTAGAGTAACAACTAGGACATGGAACATGTAGAGTAACAACTGGGACATGGAACATGTAGAGTAACAACTAGGACATGGACCATGTAGAGTGACAACTAGGACATGGAACATGTAGAGTAACAACTAGGACATGGAACATGTAGAGTAACAACTAGGACATGAAACATATAGAGTAACAACTAGGACATGGAACATATAGAATAACAACTAGGACATGGAACATGTAGAGAAACAACTGGGACATGGAACATGTAGAGTAACAACTGGGACATGGAACATGTAGAGTAACAACTAGGACATGGAACATATAGAGTAACAAATAGGACATGGAACATGTAGAGTAACAACTGGGACATGGAACATGTAGAGTAACAACTAGGACATGGAACATGTAGAGTAACAACTAGGACATGGAACATGTAGAGTAACAACTAGGATATGGAACATGTAGAGTAACAACTAGGACATGGAACATGTAGAGTAACAACTAGGATATGGGACATGTAGAGTAACAACTAGGACATGGGACATATAGAGTAACAGCTAGGACATGGAACACGTAGAGTAACAACTAGGACATGGGACATATATAGTAACAACTAGGACATGGAACATATAGAGTAACAACTAGGACATGGAACATGTAGAGTAACAACTGGGACATGGAACATGTAGAGTAACAACTGGGACATGGAACATGTAGAGAAACACTTATGGCATGGAACATGTAGAGTAACAACTGGGACATGGGACATGTAGAATAACAACTAGGACATGGGGCATGTAGAGTAACAGCTAGGACATGGAACATATAGAGTAACAACTAGGACATGGAACATGTAGAGTAACAACTAGGACATGGAACATGTAGAATAACAACTAGGACATGGAACATATAGAGTAACAACTGGGACATGGAACATATAGAGTAACAACTAGGACATGGAACATATAGAGTAACAACTGGGACATGGAACATGTAGAGTAACAACTGGGACATGGAACATGTAGAGTAACAACTGGGACATGGAACATGTAGAGTAACAACTGGGACATGGAACATGTAGAGTAACAACTGGGACATGAAACATGTAATGTAAGAACCAGGACATGGAACACGAAGAATTATGGAACTTAATGACAGAAATGTGTTTCCCATTACACTTAACAAAGACTTAAGTAAGGAACAATGTAGACGCCTTCGGGCGTCTGGGGTATTTGTTGCTTTCTCCAAGTGTGATAGACTGATCCGCGCTAGATATGGTCAGTATCAAGACCACTGAATTTACTTTCCATAATATTTCTGGGCTCTCATTAGGTCTCAGGTCAATTTAAAAAGGCTTCCCTAATTGGAATTGAAACAAACTACCACCGGGCCAGTAGGCAAGCATTATTACAGTAAATAAAAGCATGAAAAACACTTCACAGATAACAAAAGGCAGCCGCGAGAATATGTGATGATACAAAAGATTAGTTTGACATAATAAAGGGAATCAGATAAGGTTCCATGTTGTTCCCTTATCTGTTTAACTTATGTAGTGAAAACATCAAAACGAATATTAAAGAAAATATTGATAATCTCTTCCTGGCACGTGGCTTGTCTTCGATCGCGTTGTAAGACCTGCCCACGTGTACTTCAAACCCAGAGTCTGGTATTCCCTAACACGACATTCCACATCCGTAAGGGGTTCTTATGCACGAGTCGCAACGTTATCTATGCGAATACTTGCACACGTTGTGACATGAGATACATCGGTAAGATAGGTTTACGTCTTGCTGACAGATTAGACAACATCTTTCTGACATCAACAGTGGCCACAGAAACCAGTATCCATGCACTTCAACAGTCCTGACCACTGTGGCGTGGCTGACATACAGGTCACGGCGATCAAATCGTGCGCATCCCACGAACGATATCGTCAAACATTGGAAAACCGTCTCATCTTCCAATTGGGTACACTCTCCCCTCACGACCTCAATGTCCAACACAGTTTCATTTAACTTCCAAACCCCACCCCCTCCCACCCCACCTCAGTTGTATAGTCCACTAAAAGGTAATTGCATGTCCTTTGCAGGATATCGTAGTCTGCCCCAGCATTATTTCTGCTGTTTGGGATTTCTTGGCAGGTTTGCGTTCGGCGGTTTGCTATCGTTTTCCGAGCGATCGCTACTCATGACCCTCTGTGAGGACCAACGCAATGAAATCCTCCACCACTGTATTTCGAGCGCACAAAGAGCAATTGCTATTTGCGAAGTGCGTCCGTGACATCTTCGCCTATCCTTTTTTTTAAGTTTTGCCCACATGGGCGCCTCTCCACCACACTCCTTCCCGCCGAGTTGTTTAGCCAATAGCTGAGCTTCTGACGTTTTGACCTTTGACCCGTTGACCATACATCCTGCCCATACAATCCACTGATAGCCGTCGAACTTGTGTCAGTCAGTCACTCCAAGCTAGGACGCAGATTCAGATAAGTACCCTTAATATTATTGTCATGTAGTGTGTTTCATGTAGTTTTGTGTTGGTTTGTGTTTGTCTGTTCTGTGCTGACGAAGGCTTGGGCCGCAACGTCCAATTTGTTTCTTGTAATCGTGTTTTAGTAAAGCTCACAATCTATTTCTTGTTTTTTGGTTGCTTGCTTGCTTGTGTTCGTTGGCTTGAGCTCCAACGCGAAGTCCTGTATGTCGGATGAAGGCATCCTGTTGTCCAACATCAGTGTGATGTCATACAGGACCCGAGGTTTGCGTGAGTATCCGTTGTCCCATGTCTGGCTTATTGGTGTGCAGATTGGTGGTTCCTCTCCATACAGGCAGACACTCTCCGACTTCGGAGGAATCGGCGATCCTACTGACTTTTGCCAAGACCCCGAAGGGACCTGTTGCCTAGGACGCTCGACGAGGACGCGTCAATAGGTATATAAGTATATAACCCGGCCCTGGTGCCTTGGAAACACCTCTGCGTCCCATTGTTTTTTGGTGATTCATACAGAAGAAAAAGTACACTATCTTGTATGAGGACGTGAATCGTTACACAAACTAGGATCGACGTTAATATTACTGAATGATATCAAGATAAGAGAATTAAGATGCCCTGGCGACACAGCTCTTTGTTATATAATGTGCTGGGTGGAAAGGTGGAGTGGGAAATGCAAAAGGAAGGCAACGTTACATATGGGTGACAGACAATATACGAAGAATTGGAGGAAACTAGTATTAATGCACCATGAAGGCACAAGATAGAGAGAGGGTTTGGAGAATAATTACACCGACCTTAATTGTGAACATGAAACTTGAAGATTATGATTTACCTAGGCTGGACCGACCCCAAAGTGATACTGGTAGAGACACATATTATGTTCTGTAATTTATAGTTTTGAGACTGAGGAATTAAGGCCGCCTGGCTAGTGTAGAAGTAGCGATCTGTGCACATTAGGGTTATATTTGTCCCCGACAGAACAAAATTCAACACCTTACCGAGGATTCGAATACAGGTCTCCCGAATGAGAGATAATTTTCTAGACACTCAACCAGACGATCCTGTAAGAGTTATGATTTGTTTAATTGTTAAAACAACTTTAACAATGCTAACTTTGTAATGTTTTGTTTCTGCAGATAGTATGCATTCATTCAAACACTGCAACCGGTCGGAGATCTTGAAGTCAGGGGATACAATTCGTGTATATTCAGAGCAGAATTCCACGCAGACTGATCTCCCTTCATCTTGTTCGGTAATGTTTCATCTTTAAACACAGAAAAAAAAAATGTTCTGCATATCCTTTACAGGACATCGCTGTCAACATCAGCATCTTTCAGCTGATTGTTGATTTCTTGGCAAGAATACGCTCAGTAGTTTGCCATTGCTTTCTGAGCGGCCGGCTCACATACCCCGTAAGTTACCGACGCGATTCGAACCACTGCTGATTCTCACCGTCGTCACGTTACTTACGAGAGTATACGAGATTACGAAGAAAAGTCGCTAACCTCTAGGCTAGGAAGCCGGCTTCAACACAGAAGCCACAAATAATAGATTGCACAATTTATTGTCTGTAGTTCCTGGTATATTTCGCTGCATATCGTCAGGTGCATTATGTAGAGTTATATGAAATGAACAGTTTTTTTTTTGTTTTTATTTTTGCGCTCGCCCGCTTTGAACTCAAGCTTAGTCCTTACACACTACTTCCAGTAGCACTGGACTGAATTTTGTGTGTGGATTAGCTTTCCCTGTTAACAGTGTCCCTCGCCATCAAGCAAACCCACTCCGATTTCAGAGGTACTTGTAATTTACGTCCCCAAGTCAAGGACGACAGGTCAACATTTTAGTCCAACTGTCCGGTGTAGGGGTTGAACCCCTTACCTCGGCATCAGCACACCGGATGTTTAAGAATACGCGTTTTTATCCATTCGACCATTCTGACCTGGGAGTGAACAGATTAATCTTATTGTCGCTAAAATACAAAACACACATAGTCGCCGATAGTCTACGAATATGGAGCATTTGTTATTCCCACTGTAATCTCAGAGTTGCTATGAAGTCTTTCTATGTGCATAAAACAGATTTTAGACACCTAATCGGAAAGGTCTCGACGTATTCGAGTACTCGTTTATTTCTTGTTGAATACAGTATACGAAACACCTTTGTGTTGTTCACTTTACTGTCGCAGGCTGACAGGCTTGCAGGTAAGGTTACTGTGGAAGACGATCAAGCCATGGACCAGGTTGATATTCTGAATGCTCTACGAGAAGCAAGTCGTTTGCGAGAACCAAGTGATGACTGCGAATCTACAACCATGGTCTGGCTACAAGAACAGCAAGTTAAAAGAGGGATGGCCAAACAATAACACTACGCAGGATGCCAAAGAAGATTAATAATCCAACACAGAACTGGTGTCGTTAGCCGCTACACGCTGCGGGATTTGCTGAGGAGGGGATCCGAGCACTTATGGACTGAATGTTTCGATGTGCAATGAGGATGATCTGTCGACTAACTAACTAACTTTACGGTCGCAATTTGGCAGGAGTTGAGCGATTACTATGGTTGGACGTTTATAGCCAGTCGGCCGCGCGGAGTTTTCTGAGACTGACTACCTCCATTTCACACCAATAGTGGTGTATGTTTGGTTAGGTGATTTGATTATTCTCACTCCTTCCTACCTATGTAAGTCTTGGCACTCATGCTGGAACTGATTAACAGTTTGATTTAGTGTACGGTGTTTTCTTCTTGGGTTCATTGTCAACCAGTTTCGTGTAATAAAGTATTAGTACTCTTATTCATGGGGAACTGCGAAAGAGTAGTGGTTAGATGCTAGACTGTCGACCCGATGGTTAAGGGCTCGGATCCTCATCGGTGACAATTTTTATTAAACTGTCCTGGCTCCCAGGTAGACAGAGACTAACATGGCTGTCAGTAAAGGTTTCAGGAAGTAAAGATGACCCATATATACAAGCAGCTGTCTATATATCTGTTGAGAAATCTAATTGTAAGTACATGTGCATGCCTCTAAGTCTATGTAGTTATATGTTTGTCTAGCAATCAGTCTGACGCTGCCTATCGTTCTAACTATTTAGTCTTATGTCTGTGTATCTATCTGTTTGTTGCCAATCTACCTAGCTGTCTGTAAGTTTTCCTCTCAATACATACTCCGTTTGATTGCTTTATTATTTTTTACTGTCCATTTATCTGTCTGTATATCTGTCTGTCAGTCTGGCTGCTTATATTTCTGTTACTACCCTTTTCTGCTGCACTCCTCTGTCTCACATAAGTCACTGAACACACGCTATGTCCTGTCTCAGCTGACCTTCAGCACAGTCACAGACGAGGAGCACGTGGAAGTTTGTCTTCAAGTCAAGAAGGTGGTAAACAACGAGAACTGCAAGTCCAGCCTGATGGTCAGAGGGTTCAACACTCGCTTCTGGCCACAGTCAGAGGTAATTAATATCTTAAGTTAATAAATAGGGAGTTGTTAAAAGCTAAATTGAGCCTATCCTGTTGTATGGAAGCGAATTGGGCAGTTAGGAGACAAGTAACGAATTGCGTGTAGGGATTAGAGATGTGCTTTTTATAAAAGAATGATGAGAACACCGGAGGCTCCGTGGCGAAGTGGTCAAGCCGTTTGACTCGGGCTTCGAAGGTTGTGGGTTCGATTCCGGGCCATGTCCTTCGGTTCATGAGTGAAATGTTTAGGAGACTCCTGTGGGTCGTCGCTAGAGCTACGGAGTTCGTGCTTTGTGCGACGCTTTCCTCGCTGCGATAAGAGACCGAGCCATATGGTATAAAACCCGGTGCAATAAAATCGACCCTGTCGACTTTGAAGCGACTTTTTGATGAGAATACCATGGAGGGCTAGAAAGAGCAATGAAGACATCTTGACAGAAGTTAACTCACAAACAGAACTGGTTACTTGCATCTGAAGAAGACAGTCCACATTGTTGAAGCACGTTATAAGAAGGCGAAAGCTGGCGTATGTTGTCACAACAGGAATTTTGTAGGGAAAGAAAAGCAGTGGAAGAACCAGTTAGAAGATGCTGGATAGTTTGACATCGTGGCACTTCAGTATCATAGATGACTGACAGCACATGAGACAGAAGGCTGTGGTCAGACATGAACACCAACGCCACAGGGCATGGACTGTAAGGACAAGAAATAAGTAAAGGACCATTCTACACGCAATATGCGCAATGGACATATGTTGCCAGACCCAGAGCATTATAGACCAATAGGCACTCGGTTATTAACTGGGCCAGTATCACTGCGGCCGCCTTTACTACCCAATACATTTCACTGTATCTATTTTAGGTAGGGTGAAATGGGAGCTCTTGTTAATTTTAACATGGTTAGGGTTTCGAACCCATGACCACCAGGCCGCAGGCAAGCGTGTAGCCTCTACGCTACCGCGGATCCCTTTCATATCTGCAACTCCACGAGACAATCACCAAACATTGATGAGTTACATGACGCTAGAGAAATAATACAAAGATTTCCGTGTTAACATTTCTGTGGCGACTTCCTAATCCATAAAGGTAAACGTAGTCCCATAGAAAACACTTGGAGTGTGAAATGTTAGGGTTCACATATTCTAGGCCATGAAATTTGAGGTGGCACGGAGAGTTCCCGTCTCCAGCACATTTCCTTCCCAGACAATTCCCTGTACATTCTAATAATTGACTGAAACCCCATTTGGTTTTGTCGACCCCATAAAGAAACTGCTGGGGATTAAACCTGACCCACTGACTTGGCAGCAAATGGCACCAACCACTGTACCACTGCGACTTCTCACCCTGTGTACAATTTTATATAGTGTACCATGATTTTAGAATTATGCTATAGCGTAGAATATGTCAAGGCCCCAACGGCTGTACCTGGCATATGACTATCTTTGCCTCAGAAGTAATTAGTTATTAGTGAGGATCTTTATCGTCGCATTCCTCACAGGTTTTTATATATACTCTGACCGAGACACTTGTTACTTGACCTCATATTGTCCCATACATACACCTATTGTCGCAGACAACTGTTACTGAAACATTCCCTTGTAGTTATCATTTAGGTTCTTTTGTCTCAGACAGTTGCTATTTTAACTTCTATTGTCCCAGACAGCTGTTACTTTCACTCGTATTGCCCCAGACAGTTGAAACTGTAACTCCCATTGTCCCAGGCAGCTTTTATTTAAACATATTCCCTCGTAGCTATCATTCAAGTCCTACAGTCCAGCAGTTGTCACTTTAACAGTTTAGTTTCCAGGGATCATGTAAATTGCTTCTGTCCCAATGATAGTTTACTTACCCCACTCTTTCAGTTGTCTTGCAACTCAGGTCGCAGTCTATTTTGGCTTTAACACCACATGACCCTGTTTATTAAGTTAATTCATTCACTCCCTCAAATGACAGCAGCAACTTGTATCCCAGACAGTTGCTGTTGTAACTTCGTCTGGTTAATTTTACTCTCTGGGAACTAAACAGTGACGACCTTAAACCAGAATGGCATGATGTTTCTGCAGGTGCTGGGCTGTAATGACACACATTCGATGCTGAAAGAGATGAAGGAGATGTGCTCCGGCAGCAAGGTATTGACCCTGGCCCTGACAAGAACCAACACTACCGACACAGGCATGGACTTCATCGCAGAGATCAAAGTCAAGAAGCATCCTTGTAGGTCATAGGCATTGCACAGTTCCTTGTTTATGTATACATCTCCAACTCTGTGAACCTTAACTACATTACACCGTACCATTGCCTATCTTAATCACCCTGTCTTTTGGCTCGTCACCATCATCATGTGCTATGCTGATAAGCGAATATGTTTCGTCATCTCACGTGATCACCAGAGTCGTGGATCAGCTCAGTGTTCTTGTCTCGACCATACCACATGCCCAAGCCATCCAGGTAGTTACTTCTCTGCCTTCCAATTGTTCTCTTTCCCTCGATCTAGCCAGCTGTCACCAGTTCTCCAATTTATTTCTTCTCATAACGTATCAAACGTGGATCCCCATATTCTATGCATTATTTTAAAATATAAGTCAGTAAAGAACTGTTTTACACGTGTTAAGCTGATTGGGCAGATTTAGCAAGACCCACATGTTTAAAATTATCTATGGATAAGGGAGAGGTGGTCGGGCGACTGTGGCACCTGGCGGAGAAAGCGAGGGAATAGACTTAAAACCCGTATGCGGAGAAAATAATATGGCGGAGGTTCTGGACCAATCTCAGAAATGAGAGATAAGACCAGGAGAACTTTCAGTCAGATGGCAGTTGGAGCGATTAGCTATATGACTCTTCGCTGACTGCTCAACGAGGGGACAGAGCACGTGTGGGAATGTCCTGAGTGAAGTTATGTCGGTTCTTAGCTCAACTCAACTATTTGTAGAGATCAATCGGGACTTGGTGGGCAATGTTGTCCGTTTCAAACCGGTCACTTTTACTTCCCAAGACATTTCCTAATACCTATTTAGGCTGGATCGATCTGGAAGCCCAAGTCCATTGTAAAAATCCGACACCATGCGGATTCGAACCCATGATAATTCGGTTGGTAGGCATGTGTCTAGTAACAACTACCGGGGCTCCTATTCTACGCATTGGCACTATCTGTATATGTGTATTTTATTCCGTTGATGTGTCTGAAGCATCTTAACTCAGTCACAGCTGCTTTACTTGTGTCCGTTGCACTAGCTGTCTGATTGTTTGCGCCCTGAAAAGCGCTGATCCGGGAAGAGGTTTATCGAGAAACATCTCTTGACCTGGTACCACCACCATCAGGTTAACTAAAAAAGTTTGTTGCATATACTTTATAGGACGTCGCTGTCAACCCCAGCATTGCTGGCTGTTTGTGATTTCTTGTCAAGTTTACGTTCAGTAGTTGGCCATTGGTTTTTCTGAACGACTGGCACTCATACCATTTTTATGAAAACCGATGCAAGGCGGTCAGCTGCTAAATTGCCCGAAATTATATTTAGAAAGCGGTGTGCGGGACTACGAATTGCGTCCGTAACCCATTCGCCACGGGAATTAAACATACTGATACATACTATGCATATTATTCCACTTATATGTCATAAGAATCATATTATTCCACTTATACGTCAGAAGCAATTAGTATCTAGTGCTTTAAATTTGCAATTAATTCAATATTTAATGTATATTCTTCTCCCAAACACACTTATTTGGTTAACTGGTTGTTTGCTGAATCCCCTGAGAAACTGAGCTCTAATTCTTAAGTCCGATACATATTCTTTCAGATCACCTGATCATGAACAGGGCTTGCATCTATCAAAGTGAGGGTTATCAGTTATCAGTTATCAGTTGGGGTATCTTCATTGCACTCCAGACAGGTCCATTGTCTTTTGTTGGTGAGTATGTTGTCCAGTCTGCAACAGGCTACACTTGTAATGGCGAGTCTTGCTCTAATCTCTAAATGGCATCTTTCCTCAGATGAAATGACTGTTCCAAAATAGCTATAACGATTCAGGTTGTAAAGATTTTAAAGCATGTAGAAAGGTTCTTTACTTCTTTGTTCATGGAAATACCCATGACTGTTGTTTTCTTAACAATTAATTCTAACCCCAATTGCTCACTGTGCTCAAAGGTAGCATCCAATAAATGTTATAAATGTCCTTTTTTTGCCTGAAGTCATTAGTGTATCATCTACAGATCACATATTTTTGTTGATCTGTGACACATTGAGTCTATAAATATTTGTTGCTAGGAGACAAGGCTACTTATTTTGCGTTCGCTCGCTTTGAACTCAAGCGTAGTCCATTTATGTGCCACTACTTCTAGTTCTCTGGATTGATTGTTGCATGTGGATTAGCTTTCCCTATTACCAGTGTCCCTCGCTATCATTTGAACCCACTCCGATTCCAGAGGTACTTGTAATTTACGTCCTCAAGTCAAGTACGAAAAGTCAACATGTTAAAATCAAGCTGACCGTTGTAGGGGTTAAACCTGTCATTTCAGCATCAGCACACCGGCAGTTTAAGATCGAGCGCTCTTATACAATCAGCCATGTGGACCTCCACATGGCTATTAAAAAAACACTCACAGATTTAATATATTGTCTGCTCTTTAAGGATCCCACTACATCTGAAGTCCACAAGACCCACTTGCCACCGAGCAAGCTGACACCCTGGCTAGCCCGCTACTGTTGGTGGTGTAATGGCGATGGTGCCAGTCTTAGACTGCAGGTCCAAAACCAACAACACTATCAGAGTTGCAAAGAGCTTAAGTGGGCCAAGAGAAAATGTCAATATTTAGTTCTACATTATGATTTTTTTCCGTTTTTTTTTTATTATTAGACTGGAAAGTGATTGAAGACGAGAATTCAGAACTACGTGCCCTTGACTTCGTCAAAGGAGTGACCTACACTGTGGCTGTGATTGATTCTCTGGCGGGAATTTTTGCAGCGGTTCTCACCACCATGTTCAAACGCCCTCGCTCCTTTTGGAAATCTTGGGCCGAGTCTGTGAAAGTCCCAGACAAGTGTAACGCCATCCACTATGAAGGTAAATTTGGGAGTAGAACTGTGTTTTCTATATTCATCCACAAGAGTATTTTAGTTTTAGTGTTTTGTTTGTTTGTTTTTTAGTTGTTGTTGATGTTGTTGATTTGTTATTGAGACACATAGAGGAGTACAGACTCACACTATGCATGCCGAGCCCTATGTAGGCCAGTTCATGGTTGGTTGAATGTTGGATGATTTGCTTTCTACGGTGTGAGCAGAGGCGGACTGAACCAAGGTGTCGGCTTGCCTAATCTTAAGTGGAGCCTATGGACCCGTGACGAACAAGGTCCTCTTTAACTTCAGACACTATGTTAAAGCTCATAATGCTCTTTTTGTAGATTTGCCTTCAGGCAACCAATATTTGTAGACTACGTCCACTACTGGGAGAGAGGTAGCCAGTCTCAGACAATTCCTCTTTAATTAACTTCTACGAGATGCACAAGAGTCTACAGTGTTACAACTTGTTACTTCCCCTTTGGGACCATGATAACACACCGGCGTAATTTAGTATAGGATGATGCAGTTCAGGAAAGCCGGAATAAGAAGTATTAGATTTGGTATAAATCAATCTCAAGGGAAAATCGCCGCTCGATACAGCAAAATATCAATACAGTATGTGCCCAGTCCGAGCAATGGTTATACAGTATAGAACATCAGAAATAAAGAATGGGTGCAAATGATAGACCATTACTAAGGAAATAGTGAAGTAACTGGAGAAAGTTGAGATGTTATTTTTTTTAAAAGAATAATATTGAGAAATTGTGGACCAAGAAGTGGAAAAAACTATAAGGTATTGAGTGCTGCAGGTGTTACAAGTTCACAGATGGAGATAAAGACACACGAGAGAGGATGACAGATAAATGTTGGGGGAACATTTAAACAGCTCGGGCTCAAAGAATAATAATAAAAGCAACACCAACTACAACAAAATCAACCGTGTCTGCTCAAGACCAAGCGCATGCAAAAGAAGACAAACAAGAAGCAAAAGAAGAAGAGGAAGAGAAATAAGAAGGAGAATAAGACGGCTAAATACAAATATAAGAGTATACCTGTTTAGACAAATGAGATTACGAATAGTGACTAAGCACTACATTAAATGTTTTATTTAGTTGGTCTGATTACATAACTAGCCACCCCCAAAAAAATTATATATATATATATATATATATATATATATATATATATATATATATATATATATATATATATATATATATATATATATAACTGGAGGGGAAATATCAAGGATAGGAAGATATAATTTCCTATACTTAGGTGCTCAAAGATGAAGAAGCGCAACACTGACTTCTATTGGGCCAGAGAAGAAAAGGATAATAAGAAGAAAGAGAGGAAAAGCACTTTATATATTTTCCTCAGTTAACAAGAAAAGGGATAGAGAGTTAGACAGAATATTCCAGTGGTTCTTTGGGCGGGGGATATACTGTTGTATACCCCAGACAAAAGATTACACTGTGGACTGTAACCGGATCAATGAGTTTACACAACAAACTATAAACTAAACAAAACAAATTAAGAACAACAAAAGTAGACCTTTATTGACAGATCTGCATGATTCAGGGACAAACAGACATTCTGACATGTCACATAACTGACATATACAGAAATGGGAACCTACGTTCCAACAGTGGATATCACTGCTGCCTAACATCGCTATGAACATGACCGGGTACCCATCTCCACAAACCAACAAGGACATGGCAACAAAGAAGCCTCAACGTAAACAACAACGGTAACCACAGGTATGGATTATCTACTGGTCCCATCTCAGGACGCATGGACAGTCGGTACTTACAGAAATGGGAATCTGAAATCCCACAGCTAGAGATAGCTACTGTCTAACGCCAACCACGGGGGGGGGGGGTGTCTAAATGAAAGTGGAACCCCAACCATGTTCAGTTGAACCAAAGGGTACTCTCAGTACCCACACAGGACACCCGCATGACATGGGCCGACTGGGACCGGATACAGAAAAGAACCATGATGTAACTAATAACAGAACTATAACCCTAACAGCAGAGATATAGTAGCATAAACAGGTATAAACAGGTATACGAATGGGGGTGTGAGTGACCTAAAACGACATTAACCAGAGCTGGGGCTCAAATTTGCTCTACAAACAACAACTATGGCCAGGGGTCAATACCAAGAGTGGGCTTACAAATTGCCAGTCATTTTCATGGATTTCCTCGGTCTTTGTGTGTGGACCACACAGGCCAGTCTTGGTTACATCTAGAGGCATTGGTGACTCCCTGCTCTGGTCCAGTGACTGGGGAGGGCTGGTTCAAGCCTCCCTATTTGATGGTATCAACATATCTACAGCGATCTACATAATTGCTCCTTCGGCCACGGTTGTTACAGTTGGAGAGAGCGGGAAACTGACGATCACTCCTTTTTATCGATGTTTTCAGAGCGGCTTCCCATCATACCCTAGAGCATTGCAAGGGACGCCGGTATTGGTACCATCACCATCATCATGTGTCGCGTCAGGCGATCACACACACACACACACACACACACACACACAAATATATATATATATATATATATATATATATATATATATATATATATATATATATATATATATACCTCACCTTTGCGATTTCGTGAAAGTGGTGGAATCTTTATCGGCACACACACACACACACACACACACACACACACACACACACACACACACAGAGTCTGTGTGTGGCATTAAACATGAACTTTACACACACACACAGACACACACAGACCTACACACAGACACACACAAATGTGTGTGTCTTTGTGTGTAAGTTCATGTTTAATGCCACCCCCGTACTGTACGGCGTTCATATACCAGAAAGTGCGTAAATTTGTGTGGGATGTTAGCATTATGTTTGTCACAGCGGTCCTGACAGTAACTTCATAGTAAGGTGTATCGTAAGTTCACTGTAAATGTTATCCTCGTCTTCAGAGACATTATCGTTTTAGAAAAGTAAATAAACGACATCCCATGGCATATCTACAAATATCAAATGTAATATTAAGTAAACAAGTAAGCAAAGGACCTTTATACGAGCCGTGTAGCGTATTGGATACATTCTGTGTGTCTTACATAGTTATGGAGGAAATGACCATGTGTTCACAACCATTCATCGAGGACGAACAATTACTGCGCGAATTGGTCTAATCTGTCACATTCGCTACCGCCATGTGCTGTAGTTAGTATACCCTTTCTAAGCACAATATAACAAACTATCGTCTGTCAAGACGGCATGGTGCCAATAGTACAACACTCGATGGTTGATCTAGTGAATATCAGGCCGGTTATCTTTACTTTTCCCGATACCTGGTTTAGGCTGGGTCACATTGGCAGCCCAGCTCTGTCGTGTCCTCCTTTAAAGTGTCGTCCCTGGAGTGAGGAGAGTCAACACCCACATTATAATATTTTTCTTTCCTATCAATATCCTGGAGAATCCACCAGCTTCCGTCCAACACACTCCATCAGCCCGTGGACACCTTTTCCTATCACTCTCTCACTGTCGTACTATGCCCCCTCTCATACTTCCCCAACGCAACATACTCAACAACTCTTGCTTCTAAAAATTAATAAAGATTAATTTATTAAAAGAAACGTGTAACGTATATGAGACGTGTATGCGAAGAAAAAATGTGTGTCGTGTATAATAACATAAATGTATATGTCAGCCCTCAAAGTTCAGGATCATAGTACACACATCATGGCAAGGATTACACGACATCACACGAGTCAGTACAATAGACCTCACCGAAGTCGTATCTTTCTCTCCAGACATGTCCTCCTCCAGGAGCTCTGATGACCATGAGATCTGAATCCCATGTAAATATATAATCCGTGGAAAATACTATTATTGTTCCTAACACAACGGTTCCTATTAGTTCTGTATTTTCACTCTTAAACAGTCAATGTATCTAGACAAAAATGGCTTGCGTTATTCACTAGATATAGTCTGAAAGTTCTGATTTCCTAGATACATGGAACAACTACACTTCAATGTTTGGTTTAATCTAATGTGAACATCAGTTCCTACTGATCTAGTTCCTCATGGGCTGAACATCCATCACTTCAGGTGTGTTAACGATTGGTATGCACTCATGTAGGATACATATACCATTAGGCTCCACCGAGCAAGGTGTATTAACTTCTTCCGTTGCGAAAGTTGCTGGCCCATCTCTCTACATCATAATTTATCCGGGATCGGATTTTTCATTGGTTCCGGGTTCTTCATTCCAACCAGAGGAACCTGTAAAATAAATCATACAACTGGTGATAGCCTCCCCGTCACTGATCTCTATTAGATGATCGTGGCCATCGGCCTCGCTCAGAAAATAAAGTGAACCTACTCTGTCAGGGACAGATGATTGAACACATAGGTTATCATCAGGCCAAGACAAGAAAAAAAAAATCAACAAACATAATGCGGAACCCCGCCCACCAGGGACACCTACTGGAATATCCCAATTATCCCTCATTACTCAATTCTCAACTAGTAAAGCTTATCAACACTTCACTAATCTATTTTCAACTAACAGAGGCAAGTATCACTTCCCTACTCTAGCTAGTTTTCCACTAACAGTGCTAATCATCACACTTTAGTTTTAACAAGGCTACAGCCTATATTAATTAGAACTAATTATAATAGGTTCTACCTTAGGCACACCGCAGTTAGATCCAATTACATCCACTCTTGCCATGACAGGCACGTGTAAAATTAAATTAACTCAATTCGCACACGGTAGACATTTTCCAATCAAAACCGCAGTGCCGAAGCACGTCCGCTAAAATCCAAGGTTTGAGTTCAACTGTCCTCTCCAATCATGGTTTTTGGCAAAACCTAAAATTGGTCACGTGACGGTATTCTTCCTGTCCACACAGGTGTTATTTGGACATATCATCCATTGTCAAGAATCCATTTTCCCTGGCTTAGTCACGGTCAGAGTTGTCATCAGTTGTTTTGACTCCCACAACAAACCAGCGAGTTACCGTATGATACAACAACGGGTTTCCCCAACAAGCTGCCAATCTTCTTGATGTCCGGAAACTATAAATTGACAGACGGACTGTTTTCTTCCGAGCTGAGTACTTCCGCTTCCAATCCGACCTGTTTATAAACTGTCAAAGCGATGTATGATTCAGCTCACCCACTTCCCCTACACATCTGCAGCTGTTAACTTTGCCCGACCTGTGATGGTTGACATCCGATTGCAACCAGGATCCGACGGGTTCCATCTGTATTCAAATGTTGACAGACTGTCAAAGCGATGCAGGAATTTGTCTCACTCACCACCGAATGTTCCCAATCCGTCGACCAGATGTAAACACGTGCAGCTACATTTTCTGGATTTGTTTTTACTGTTAGTTAAAATAGTTGTCGCTGGCAGATAGGCCGTTTAATCAGAAAGCCTCTATAATAATCAACTGGTTAAACGCAAGGTTTTATTTTGTGACAAGCTCAACGAAGCAAAATCCCACTTAATGGCTATTCGAACACATGGCCACCAGACAAGCATGATATCCACTGTGTTACCGCTGATCCCCAAGTTTATTACATATTAACATGACACCATTGTTACATTTTAACATGACATCATTGGTACATATTAACATAACTCCATTGTTACATAATAACGTTAAACAATTGTTAGATATTAACATGACACCACTGTTACATATTCTTTTTTAAACGTTGCATATCCCTTACAGGACGTTGCAGTCAACACCAGCATTTTTCAGCTGCTGTTGATGTACTAGGCAAGTTTTACGTTCAGTAGTTTGCCATTGCTTTATGAACGACCGGCTCACATACCCCCGTAAGTTACCAGCGCGGCACGAACCGCTGCCGATTCTATCCAGCTGCTGTTTTCCCAACTGGATATTCGGGATTACGAACAATGTCGGTCATTTATTCATTCAGTGGCACGTCCATTGCAGAACCTCGCTCCCATAACAACCTTCCGGAGAACTTCTCGATCACAAGCAAGATGTCCCGTGCCCGATACACCCATGAGGAGATCATCCGCCATATCCTGCAACCATCTTCTCTTTGGCCTTTCTCTTCCTCTCTTCCCAGGCATATACCTTCCATTTTTCTTCTCTACACAATTGTTACATATCAGCGTGACACAATTGTTACATATTAACCTGGCATATTTTTTTTACATATTAACGTGACTTCACTGTAAGTTGTTAACGTGAAATTATTGTTACATATTAACTGCCATAATTGTTACATATTAACACGGCATCATTGTTACATATTAACATGAAACTATTGTTACATATTAACATGGCATCATTGTTACATATTAACGTGACACCTTTGTTACATATTAACATAACATTATTGCTACATATTAAAATGAAACCATTGTTACATATTAACATGACACCGTTGTTACATATTAACATGACACCATTGTTACATATTAACAGAACATTATTGCTACATATTAACATGAAACCATTGTTACATATTAACATGGCACCGTTGTTACATATTAACATGAAATCGTTGCTATATATTAACATAGAAATCATTGTTACACATTAACATGACACCCTTGTTACATATTAACATGACACCATTATTAAATATTAACATAACATTATTGTTACATATTAACATAACACCATTGTTACATATTAACATAACATCATTGTTACATACTAACATGACACCATTATTAAATATTAACATAACTTTAGTGTTACATATTAACATGACACCATTATTAAATATTAACATAACATTATTGTTACATATTAACATGACGCCATTGTTACATATTAACATGACACCATTGTTACATATTAACATGACATAATTGTTACATCTTAACATAACATTATTGTTACATATTAACATGACACCATTGTTACATATTAAAATGAAACCATTGTTACCTATTAACATGACACCATTGTTACATATTAACATTAAACCATTGTTACCTATTAACATGACATCATTGTTACATATTAGCATGACACAATTGTTAAATATTAGCATAACATTATTGTTACATATTAACATGACACCATTGTTACATAGTAACATGACGTCATTTTTACACATTAACATGACACCATTGTTACATAGTAACATGACGTCATTGTTACATATTAACATGACACCATTGTAACATATTAAAATGACACCATGTAAACTATACCCTGTCCCCAGATACCTACACAGCTGACTGCAGCAAGAGGGTCGACGACATCCTCGAGGTCAAGTCCTATTAGACGATGTCGAAGACAAAATCACTCCTGTTAAACATGGATTGTATTTTATTTCTTGAGTGTCGAATCTATTTTGAGTAAATCTGTTAGTATTCTGAAATTTCATGGTGATCTGGCACAGTATATAGGAAGGTCTAGCACTTTAAAACTGCTGAGGCCAAACTGTCACATTTACTCTTTGCTTTAAATGTGTAACTCCTAGCAGACTGCAACCTGCTTGGTTGTTTCTAAGATTAGGCCACATGTAACAGCCTAGTAGAAATAAATGTGTTTGCAATTTATGCCAGATGTGTTTCTTATCATTGGTATGTTAATCTGACACCGGGTTTATGACTATTTAAAGTGTTTGTGTTGTTTATGTTTGAATACAATACGGACCCTTGGATTAGAGCAACTAAAGGCAAATACAAAATTCAATTCTAACCAGCTTAGGCAAATGATATCCATATCTAAAGTTTAGAAATACGATCTTCATTTCTAAACAACTTAGGGATGTAATGCTGACTTCTAGCTCGAACAGTCCTAAGTTTGAAACCAACTGTAGCCAACTATGAACAATATTTTCAGGGACAATCTTTTCTTTGAGAGCAAGTCAATGTCATACTCCCGTTAGGACTATGGGTAATCAATTAAATGTTAACTTTCTCGAGCGTGGACATAAATAAACGTGGTACCGCGCGAAGGGTTAAACCTCCCCTAACTGCTTGGGATGGGATATTTTAGACCGAACATTCCCCAACTCGTCAACTCGTCGTTCGCTTTGAACTCAAACGTAGGCCATACACATGCTTCTACTTCTAGTACACCGGGCTGATTTTTGCATGTGGATTTTCTTTCCTTATTGCCAGTGTCCCTCGCCACCAGGCGAACCAGCTCCGATTTCAGAGGTACTTGTCATTTACTCCCCAAGTCAAGAACGAGGAATCAATATTTTAGTCCAGCTGACCGGTGTGAGGGATGAACCCGCTACCTCGACGCCAGAACACAGGATGTTCAAGAACGACATGTGTGAAATTAGAGAACATATCCAAAACAGAATAGTTTTAATTTAATATGTGATGATTTCGGTGTGTGCATATTGGCATTCTCGTTTGTGTGCGGAGCTCTTGCATCCATTTCCATTATCGACTGTGTGCGGAGCTCTTGCATCCATTTCAGATTCTACTTTGGGAGAAGAAGAATGATGTATAATCAGTAACAGATTGTTTGGTGTGATGATATAATAATTATTTTCCAATAAGATAATGAATGAATCAGAGTGTTGATGTTCACACAACAATGAACTAGAGAAATAGAAGAAAGATTAGAGAGCTGCACAGTCTAAGTTGTTTTAAGAAAAACGTGTAAAACTTCCCTCACAAGTGTATTAAACGCATATGCTATTCTGGAATATACACATTTGAATCATTCTGTGTGCTACGATGTAAAAGTGTGATTCTATGAGATTTATAAGGGGAATTTGTGCAATTATTCGTTTGTGCAATAAAAGTGAAACAACAAGCAATCAATCATTTCTATTTTATAATCATGCTTCATTTTATTTTCAATGGGAGTGAACCTAAAAATAATCACGCTAAATCTGTGGTATTATAATATCTGAATTTATGAGAGAGCGGAAATGGTGCAGTGGTTAGACGCTCGCCTGCTCTCCGGTAATCATGGGTTTGATTAGGAATAGTGGTGGATTTAAAAAAAAATTAACGTGGACTCCCAGGTTGGCCCACCCTAAAATGGGTCATCACCGTCTTCCACTTTTTTCGTTGGGAGGAATAGTTGAAGTTCCAGAACCCGATGTGTGGCACTGGATAGGATCAATCCCTGTGATTATACAAAGTCGTTGATGTCGTCGATTCATTTACTTTCTCCGACTATATCTTGTTCTCGTATCACATCTTCTTTGAGGTAGCGTTAGTGCTGGTGGTTGAAAGTGTTGCATTCTAAAGAGTTGACCGAACATTTGATCTTCTGTCTATCAATATATATGTCACAAGGTGTAGATCCCCCTATCTTTCTGAAAACATCATTTCTTATTGGGCCTCGGATATTTAAGTTGGTAGCTCTCCTCAAGCATCTCATCTCACAGGTGTTGATTTTCCGCAAGTGTGACTTGGTAATGTCCAAGTTTGACATCGGTAGCATAAGATTGGTGTGAATATACTATTAATTATCTTTTGTTTTGCGGACATAGGTATATTTGGATGTTTAAGTATGGGCGATTGTTGATATATAAGCGCACTTGCTTTCTGACATCTGATTTCGATTGCTCTGTCTATTCTGTGGTCTTCAAAGGCTACCGGCATGACCATCATCATCATTATCATCATCATCATCATCATCATCATCGTCATCATCATCATCATCATCATGACGTACCATGCCGGTAATCATGGGCGGTCATGTTACGCCATCAGAGTCGTAGATTGGCCCCGTGTTCTTGTCTCTATCATGCCTAGATATTTACTTATCTGCCTTACATTTGTTATTTTTCCTCAATCTTGCCAGTTGTTACCAAGTGCTCATGCTTATGTCTTCATTAACGTGTCAAAATAATCTTGCCTGACTACGCCTAATTTCTCTAATCAGTTTACTGTTTTCATATCTCCTTTTAGGATTTGATCTTTGGTTTTTCTGGCTGTCCATAGTATTCTATGCATTTTACTCAGAGACCACATTTCCACTGCCAATAGATATTTTCAGCTTGTCTGTACATTGTCCAAGTCTCACATAAAAAATGCAGGTTCTATGTAGCATTTCAACACTCTTTTTCTCTTTGTAGTTGACATCTTTTTATTGGTCAGTATGCTTTCCATCTTGCAAAAGGCTACCTTCGCCTTGACGATTCATGTTCTAATCTCTTCAAGACATCTCCCATCAGATATTATGACTGTTCAGAGATAGTTGCACCGGTTCACTTGTTGATGAATATTCTCATTTAGCCGTATATTATATATGATCAAATCATGACCCAAGAATGCCGACTGGTGTATTCAAATATAAGTCTAGTACCATATTCCCAATGCGCACAAGACCTGTAAAAGGGTCCTTTACTTGCTTTAAAAAAAAATAATATCTGCATTGAAAGCGATCATAAAAACAATCAAGCAACTTTTTAATTGCGTTTAATCTTATGTGCAGTGAAAGTGATCATATAAGCATCCAAATAAATCGACCTCATAATCACGCTTGGTTTGCATGTGCCATGAAAGTAATTCTAAAAATAAACAAACAAACAACATATATAAGATATAATCATGTTTGATCTTATGTGCCATAAAAGTTATCCTAAAGTAAACAACAAAACATAACCCTTATTATCATGCTTGATTTTAGCATATACATGGAATCATGCATTATTTGCTACACGCTAACATTCAATTAGCTTATTCATATCAACCAGCGTACTATTTACTTCTTCTTCTTCTTCTTCTTCTTCTTCTTCTTCTTCTTCTTCTTCTTCTTCTTCTTCTTCTTCTTCTTCTTCTTCTTCTTCTTCTTCTTCTTCTTCTTCTTCTTCTTCTTCTTCTTCTTCTTCTTCTTCTTCTTCTTCTTCTTCTTCTTCTTCTTCTTCTTCTTCTTCTTCTTCTTCTTCAGCGTTCCGAGCCACCGAGGTTCTTTACTGTAGATACAATCCGTCTCCATTCGTCTCTTAGGTTGACCTTCTCTTGCCAGTCGTTGATTCCAAGTGCTTGTAGGTATGTACATATATTATCTCTCCACCGTCTTCTTGGTCTACCTCGGGGTCTACGGTCATTTATTTCCTGAGTGTAAGCGAGTTTTGTTTCTCTATTGTCTTTCATTCTTTCTATATGCCCCAGCCATTGTAGTCTATTAGCCTTCATGATACCAGTGATTAGCGGGGACTTAAACAGATCATAAATGTCTTTGTTACTTCTTCTTTTCCACTCTCCACTTTGTGTATCCCTAATGGGTCCAAAGATGCGTCTTAAAACTTTGTTCTCAAAGGTTTGTAACAAGGCTTCGTCTCATTTCGTACTATTTACTACAAATGTAGTACTATTTACTACATTTGAAGAAAATCACAACACATCTGAGTGTATACAAAAAAGATGGAACAGACTGATGCTTGCCTATCTGCCTATTTACCTATTTACTTACCCATTTACCTATCTAGTTATATAATATCCATACAAGTATTTATGCATGTTTACGAATATACACATTAAAATCGAAGAAACAAACAATAAATACTTCTAAGAAAGAAAGAAAGAAAGAAAGAAAGAAAGAAAGAAGTAGCAAACAAATATCAGAAACCATTTATGATAACATTTCTTTACCGAAAATTTACTACACTATACCCTCAGATCTAGCACAGCAGACCACAAGTTTAATAACATTATTATATACTCATTGATCAACTTCATAAACATGTATAATTAATGTATCAACCCATGGACCAGGCAAACACTGGTCATTTATTTCTGCTCATAAAGAAAGGTCAACAAGTTCTACCCTAGCTTGCTCGTCATCCAATTTCGGGACTAAATCGAATCCAGATCCGCAGGGGAAATTATTTTCCCACAGTTGGACTCTTGTAGCAAGAGCATGCAAATATTCCCAATCTCTGCTGGAATGCTAATACTTGTTTTAATTAACTCTGTCCCTAACACCGGAGTGTGATAATGAGAATGCAAACGCGTGCCGTTCATGGTTCGCCCTCAGCAAGGTCCCCAAAGTATGCGATATACCAGACTTTCGCGGCACTAGATCTGACAGACATTTTGAACAGCCCAGGTTCATAATATTAAGAATCTGTGGCACAGCATCACTAAACAAATTAAAGTAAATTTTATAGAACATGCATCTATGGAAACATACGAATATGAGTTATGGGCCATTACGCAATCACTAACGAAGAAAATCTTATTTTTAAACTTAAATTTAACAGAAATTGTTTTTAGAACAACGTTGATCTATAAGAAGAAAACGTGTGGTATTCTAACTGTGTCTGGAGACCAAAGAAAAGTGGATAATAAAACAGCATCATGTTTCGACAACTGAAATGCTTTGGCCAAGTGGCTTGGAGTGAACTGTAATGGGAGGCCTGGGTCCTGGAACAAGGGGCCGGGATTGACCAGGATGAAGATTTCGGGACACTGAATACATCTCGGTAAGAAGCATTCACGTGGCATGGGAGCTAGCAAAGGATCGGGAATCTTTTTGCCAGGCCTTGTTGAGAGCGACGTTCTGCAATGTATCTGCTACATGATGATATAAAAGTGAAAGTAAATTACCATGCGCCTTCATCTCCATCTCCTTCACACGGAACTCATGTTCCATCTTTTTAGCCTCCTGCTCCATAGTAAGTTTCATGGTCTCTTGCTCCATAGCCAGTTTCTTCTCCTCTTTCTCCATAGTCAGTTTCTTTTCTTCCAAGGCAAGCTTCCGATCTTCTTGCTCTAAGGCAAGCTTCTTCTCGTCCGTATCAGCCTTCCTTCTATCTCGTTCTTCTTGCCTATAGTCTCTTTCCACTTCTTGGACATACCGTACTCCTCGAGTTATAACCATGCAGAATACAACAGGCAAGCTGCTGGAGAAGTTAATTGCCAGGAAAATATCAAGCCAGCTAGAGAGGCAAGGTGTTTTCCCACCTACCCTGGGTGGGTACTGTCTAAAAAGAGAAACCTGGACGAATGCAGCAGTTTTTGCCCATGATGTCTATGAAGGTTTCCACTCAGGCATTGAAACCTTTGCTGCAGCGATTGATCTTGAGGACTCGTACAACAGAGTACCATTGGATTTTTTAATTCTTCAGCTTCTTGAACTCAAAATAAGTCCATTCCTCCTTAGCTGAATCGCTGCAGCTCTCTTCCAATGGAAAGTAGTTTTTAGACGTGGCAGTTGGACTTCGGAACCAACAACAATATATCCTGGCCTACCACAGGGATCACCATTATCTCCGGTACTGTTCAACGCCTACACAGTGAGAATCACCAGTGAGCAGATCACTGGACCTGGTAGGACATTGTCATATGCCGATGATGTTTTAGTGTATCGTCAGGGTAAGGATAGAGAGCAGGTTGCTGTGGAAATACAAACCTAACTCAATCGCATAAGTACTTGGTGTGATGAAGCTGGGGCAATGGTCAACACAACAAAGGCAACAATGACTTGGTTCTCGTTGAATAATCATATTGCCAACACTCCAACACCAACTGTAAAGCTGTATTCAGAGACGGTGGGAAGAACGCAGGCAATGAATTACCTGGGGATACGGTTTGATCGAAGCCTTGCTTATAATGAGCACATAGACCAGGTGATAACAAAGGCCAAGCGGGGTTTGGCTGCGATGCGGGTAATGGCGGCAGCAAACTGTGAGCAGCGCCATCTATGTCTTCTGTACAAGGTGCTGGTCATGTCTGTTTTTGAGTATGCAATGGCAATTCTGACTCTCAGCCGTAAGCAAATAGAAAGGATGGAAAGGATACAGAATGAAGCTTTGCGCATTATTCTTGGATGTACAAGAGATACAGCATGCAGGGCGATGCGCTACCTTCTTGATTTTCCAACCATTGAAAACAGAATACAAGTTTGAAGAGCACACGCCTACCTCAGAGTTAACGCAAACACACAACATCCACAGCATAGTGAAATTATGAAGGTGAAGGGCAGCAGGTTAAAAAGAGGACGGTCGTGGATGGGTCAAGCCGAAGGCTTTCTTCAACAGGTGTGTTCACTTGAGGACTTAGAACCTGGCGAGGATTGGGTACAAGTGCCAACAGATTTCTGCACATCCTTTTCAGTTTGCATCCAACTAGAAAAAAAAAATGCAGACAAGAAAATCCGGCTGCTCTGGAGGCTGAAGTACAAGCGTTGATTTTCGAGAATTCGCTAGACGGTGATGCTGTCATCTACACATATGGGTCGGTCGTCCGACATGTGAGAAGCTCATGGGCCTTTACGGCTCGGGCCGGAGGAAGAATTGTGAAGGAGGACTCTGGTGCTTTCACTGAAACCACAAGTAGCCTGACTATGGAAGTCATGGCAGTAAGTAAAGCAATAACATGGCTCGAGAAACAGACATCCACTAGGGCATGTTTCCTTAGCAACTCAATGAACATGATCAAGAGAATAGAGGTGGGTGGATCCGAAGAGAATGGTTGCTGTCTATGGAGCGGTCTCGGCTGGCAAAGATTAGTTTCATCTTCGTGCCAGGGCATGCGGGAGTACAAGGGAATGAGCGGGCTGACAAGCTCGCAGGTGAGGTTACGGTGAAGGGCGGAAGCGCCATGGACCAGGTCGACATTCTGAATGCTCTACAAGAAGTAAGACTTTTGCGTGAACCAAGTGATGACTGCGAATCTACAGCCATGGCCAGACTGCGAGAACAGCAAATTAAAAGAGGGGTTTCCAAACAAGAACACTACGCAGCAAGCCAAAGACGATTGATAAACCAACACAGAACTGGTGTCGTTAGCCGCTACACGCTACGGGATTTGCTGAGGAGGGGATCCGAGCACTTATGGACTGAATGGTTCTATGTGCAATGAGGATGATCTGTCGACTAACTAACCAACTAACTAAAGATTTGTTTCATCTTCGTGCCAGTGCGTCTAATCAATGGTGATAAGCATACAGACAATTCTAACCTACATGAACGTCTTCAGTTACTGCCACTCCACAAACGTCTACTTTTTAATAAGGCTAAACTAATTCATAAAATCCTATTTCAAAATGCCCAAGCTACCTTTGGCCATTGTTTAAATATAATGCAAGACATAGCGAACGACTAAATATACTCCATGTCCCTAAACCTAGGATAGACTTATTTAAAACAAGCTTAGCATACTCTGCCACTCAGTTGTGGAACAATCTTCCACAAGAAATCAAAGACACCAACAATCATTATACATACAGTCGCAACCTGTATGAACACTACCTCAGGACAGACTACATGCCCCCTTAAAAAAAATAAACAGCAACAAAGACAATAATAAAGGTAAATTATCTCGAACGACAAACTAGCCAAAACAAACAAACAACAACAACAACAACATTCCCATATGTATGGCACGTTACACCCACCTTGGGTATTCATGATGCACATGTTAAACATTGCCTCAACGATCATGTATTATTGATTATTTTTCAAGCGTTTTAATGCTTATTGTTCTTTTGTTGTCAAAGAATTGCTTCGTAAGAGATGTTGAATGAAAGAATGTATGAGAGGAAATAGAGAAGAAGGGCAGAATGTCAGAGAATAGAGACAAACCCGGTGCTAACAGATGACCTGCTGAAATAGAGAATGCCGGTCGTAAGGGGCAAACATGGCAGCTTCAGTAAACGGGCTCGTGGCTATGAACATCTTTATGATGACAAAGGAAGTGGAACATGACAGATATTCATTGATTTAAGGTTTGTAAACACGAGTATTTCAAAAGTAAGTATGGTTGTTTGTAAATGTTTTTGTATGCATTTTATTAGATGGAATGCCGGTCGTTCAGAAAACAATGACAAACTACTGAACGTTTCCTCGTCAAGAAATCGCACACATACAAAAATGGTAGGGTTGACTGTCACGTCTTATAAACGAAGTGGTGAATCCGTATGCCTCACGCTCTGAAGGTTGTGGGTTCGATTCATGGCTACACCTTTCGGTTCACGAGTCCATTTTTCTCGGAGACTCCTGGGGATCGTCGCTGGAGCTACGGAGTTCGTGCTTTGTGCTATGCTTTCGGCAGGCCGCCCTGTGGAAAGAGACCGAGCCATATGGGATTAAACCCGGGGCAATTAAGTCTTTTTTTCTATGCAACTAACTAAAAAACTTTGAAAGAATAATCCTGTAGAATTTCCGCACAGACACGATGTCCTGAGTTTACTTAGTAAAATAATTCAGCGTGGCGAAAGTAAATTGTCACTAGTAAACTGAGGAGTTCACATGTTGATTAATCAAACGAAGGCCGTCCTGATTGTATTTTGTTAGGGGAATTAACGGTGAAATGTTCAGTCTCATTTATTGTGTAAGCATAAATATGCAGCATCCTTTATTGTGTAAGCAGAAATGACAAGCCAGATTGCTTAAAGTGAAACGATGTTTTAAAAACTCCATACCAAGTAACTTAGCGAGCGGTATGGTGTAACCTGCAGGGTGTTATGTTGACAATAGTACGAGCCTGGCCGGACTGTAGTTCAATGCCATCTCTCATCGTTGGCAACGGAACAGAAAGACTGGCCACCTGTTCCTCTGCGCACTCAGACCTAAAAGAAATGAGATGATCCTAACACTTCACAGTCACAGCAGGTTCCTGCAATAGGGTGTTTGTGTGTTTTATTTTTTAAACTTGTGTATTGTATTGGGCAAATTCTCTGCTGGCCCGTTGGTCATGCGTTCGAACTCCTATCGAGAGGGGCGGAGTTGTTTTTATCTGACCTGGTCGACCAACCCTATAATGGGTACCAGGAAATGTTCTGTAACGTAAAGGCGGCCGGCGGGATGTTGACTGCACCAGCTATCGAGTACCGATTGTCTATACAGATATGGCGCTAGCACCATATACTCAGGACGTGTAAATGAGTCCTTTACTTGTCTGACGTTTTAATGCTTATCACCTCGGGGGCAGTACCTAATATATGATTATCCTTAACTTTTATTACAGATGAAGGTGAAGATAATCCCTTGACAAACGTATCACATCATAACAGTTTATTTATTCGGAAGACTCATTGAATTGTTTTTTTTAATCTAGCTTTCAACTCCTCATAAACTTATTCTATGGGATTTGATGTGGCGGTTTCTCCTGGCACTATACATGACGACTAGAACAGGACTGATCAAAGACCAGTATGTGACCCTACAAGCAAAACCTCAACTCTGGGTGAACGGTTAATGATGCTTATAGTTTCCGAAGTGCATCCACCCCGTCCATACGGGGTTGGCTTTCTCACCTATGTATGAATTACAAAAGACATGTTGCGACACCATAATCTTCCTAAATCAGACACTGACTGACTATGTGAGGATCTAGATAACATGGAATTGATAAACATAATAGTGTGAAATGGTTGGCTTTCATATACAATAGACAAGAAATGAAACGGGCTGAATTGTGCAGTACAGCTGTAAAAATGCAACGAATACATCCACAAAAGCAGACAAAATAATCGGCCTTCTTTACAATAACACAACATCCTCAGCATTATTAGTATCTAATGGACAGGAGCAGACGGTGGAGGAAGAGGAGAGGAAGAGGAGAGGAAGAGGAGGGAAGAGGGTGAATAGGAGACGGAAGAGGAGCAGAACGAACGAACGAACAAACTTTATTTTCAAAGGGTTAAGAATTGGGCACGCAGGCCCGTCTAACATAGAAGAAGAAGAAGAAGAAGAAGAAGAAGAAGAAGAAGAAGAAGAAGAAGAAGAAGAAGAAGAAGAAGAAGAAGAAGAAGAAGAAGAAGAGGAAGAAGAAGAAGAAGAAGAAGAAGAAGAAGAAGAAGAAGAAGAAGAAGAAAGGTTGTGGTGATGCCTATCATGGTGATAACGATGACGATGACGACGATGATGCTGATGATGATGACTTACTCCTTACATGTTCAAACACTTTTTATAAATGCGCAATTTCTCTTCATGAAAGTTGATCTCGGTAAAGAATTCACTGAAAAATAAACCGTGTTGTCTTATACTGGTAGTGGATTAAATCTAAATAAATATTGTTTGGGTTTAAACTGGCTGAAATTGAATTTTGTTTATTCCCCGAATCGATTACGATTAGAGCGTGCGGTTTCATTCAAAACAATAATTTCAGCAACTGGGTTTCTAAATACACTTTTCAGAATTGTATTCTTTAACAAGATCCCAAGATTGCTATTATTCTTCGATCAGGTTTTTCTGTTTGGAAAGATGTCATGGTGTCATGTCACGACCTGGCGTTGTAGTTTTTAATTAGCTGAACAGGTCACGGTTATAACTTATGGTTCTAAATTTCTCAGCGGTAAGTGCACTTAACTTTCCTGTGGCTGGGGGTTCAAATCCCCATAGTGTAAGGATTCCCCCCTCCCCAAACCACATGGCTCCAGCGTCGACCCAGCCTTTTAAAGAAATGTGTAGCAGCAGTTGTCCCGGGAATTTAATGACGGACGGCACGAAAATGACCACATCGCTCAACGAATCTGGTTGGTTTGAAAACACAGACCCAGTTCCATACCCCTATTATGCCACATAGCACTGTAACGGTGTTTTCTACTGTGCGGTGTCCCCCATCAGAGCATATACACCATAGGTCACACACTCAGCTGTGTTAACATTTTGTGTGTTCTGCAGCTCCTTCTATGTCCCCACGATTGCATTCACCTCTGCCTGTAATTCTCTTCCCCATATCTTTTAGGTTGACGACTATTTTGTTGGCCCTTCACCTTCCAGAGGAAAGATTTTCTTGTTATATTATTATCGGGATGTCTCAGTTTGTGTCCTACCCAGCGCCCGCGTCATTTTCTCGCCGCATGATTGGCTGGAATCTGTCTAGTTCTCTCCAGTAACGCCGCATGTTTGGCTGGAATCTATCTATTCTCTCCCGTAAGGCCGCATGATTGGCTGGAATCTTTCTAGTTCTCTCCCGTAAGGCCGCATGATTGGCTGGAATCTGTCTATTCTCTCCCGTAAGGCCGCATGATTGGCTGGAATCTGTCTAGTTCTCTCCCGAAACGCCGCATGATTGGCTGGAATCTGTCTAGTTCTCTCCCGTAACGCTGCATGATTGGCTGGAATCTGTCTATTCTCCCCCGCAAGGCCGCATGATTGGCTAGAATATGTCTATTCTCTCCCGTAAGGCCGCATGATTGGCTGGAATCTGTCTATTCTCTCCCGTAAGGCCGCATGATTGGCTGGAATCTGTCTATTCTCTCCCGTAAGGCCGCATGATTGGCTGGAATCTGTCTAGTTCTCTCCCGTAACTTGATTACCGCCAAGTTGCTAATAGAGTGGCGGAAACATACACACACTCATACACAAAGTATGACTGAAGATTGGCAAATGGAAACACATACACACACATACTCACACAGTATGACTAGGAAGATTGGCAAACGAAAATACACAAACACACACAGTATAACTGGGAAGATTGGCGAAAGGAAAAAAACAACAACACACACACACTTACACAAAGTATGAATGTGAAGATTGGCAAAAGGAAACACACACACACACACACACACACACACACACACACACACACACACACACACACACAAACACTCACACACACAGTTTGACTGTTAAGATTGGCAAAAGGACACAGACACACCCACCCACCCACCCACACACACACACACACACACACACACACACACTCTCACACACACACAAACACTCACACACACAGTTTGACTGTTAAGATTAAGATATATATATATATATATATATATATATATATATATATATATATATATATATATATATAGGTGTCAGAGTCCTGGGTGAGTGAGAGAGAGGACACAGGACAAGGACAGGACATAGGTAGAGCATGGGTAGAGTAGGACAGGACTGTATACCCAACATGAGACAGGACATTGGGTTAGAGACTGGACATGTCCTTGAATGACAGCCCAACCTTGCACTGAGTGACATGAGGCAACAACCATCAATAGACGGGTGAAGGACAGGACTATGCCAAAAGACCGAGACACCAGACTTAGCACGGCCGACACGCTGGTCAAACACCACGTGACCACAGACTGAGGAAAAGACAAGCAGACTGGACTCGACGGTGGTTGAGAAAGGAGTGTTTTCGGATAACTGAGAGAGCTGAGTGCCCCATATAAGATTTACTATTGTTTGTGAGAGTGCTGATAGCAGATAGCCTGTGCGCTGATATGTATGCAATGGTTTGTGATACGAGAACGCATGAGTGCTTGGCGCTATAATGATTGTATGATTTTCACTAGAGATGCTAGCGCGTGATTATAACTCATGTTACATGCTTGCTCGTAAATAAATGACGATACTTGCGACTCGATTTGTTGACACATTTATTGCACATGTATTACAGTACTGTCATGTCTATAGTAAGGAATTATTCATTAACTGAGACGTTGACAATAGGATTCCCCTTAAAATACCCCACACAATATATTTTGCATAAGTGTAAATATGGAAAAATAAACACTCATTCAAAAAAAAAAAAATTATCAGAGATTCCAATTAAGGGGTTATACTGGTTTATAAGATGAAGAGAGGTTCGTTTGGTCTTGCATTCTACAGTTTATTTCAAGATCTGGATTTCAAAGATCTATAATGTTTTTCACTTACCTGCAATAAATGTCCAGAATTTAGCTAAATGAAAAGAGAAAACCAAAATCAATAAAAACAAAGAACCATGTTTGAAAGGTTCTTAATCTGAGGAATTGTTACAGCCTGGTATCTGGTATTATTTTAACTGGTTAATAAGCTATACTATCACCCTACTGAAACATCCAAATATACATGTGTCCGCAAAACGACATATCATAAATATCATATTCACACCAACTCTACGCTACTCATGTCAAACTTGGACCTGATCCCAATCACGCTTACGTAAAATTAACACCTGTGAGATGAGATGCTTGAGGAGAGCTTCCAACTTAATCATCCGTGACCGAGTAAGAAATGATGTTATCAGACAAACAGTGGGATCAACACCTTGTGCCACATTTATTGAAAGACAGAAGATCAAATTCTTTGGCTATCTCGTCAGAATGCAACACCATAAACTACCAGCACTGGACCTACATCAAAGATCTGCAATGAGAACAAAAGGACGCCCGAGAAGGAAATGGATTGACGACATCAAAGGCATTGTATAATCACACGGAATGACACTACCCAGTGCCACCTATCAGGAGCTGGAGCGCCAAATATTCATTCCTACGATGCTTGACGGCAAAAGGAAACGATAATGAAGGTGATGTTGGTGGTGGTGATGATGATGATGTATAAACTATTTCTTGGGACATGAGAGTCACCTATTTCTGCTTTGTGTGTATGTTTTTAAAGGATTACTGCAGGAGATGTCGAGATCTGACAACTTCAGCATACACAGACTATAATGTTTTACAACGAATGTCCTTTGAGAAACAGGACTCTGAGACCGAAAACCCATAACAATAGCAACCTTCAGATATAAACCACGGCTGTAGTCTCTTCGTAACATCATGTCATGAGAGAAACCACGGTTGAATTCTCAAGGCAACTGGCTGGAAGTTTGTGTTAACTGTAAGATCATGAACGCTATCAACATTTATGCAGTCAGCCTCAGCTGTACACCACAAAGGCTTTAAGAAAGTCAATGTAATTGCACAGAAGAACAAGTCAAACTCTAGCCAGGTTATGTTGACATACTGTGCATAAATCAGGGATGGCGACAGAGTTTTCTTGAAACCAGCTTCATCAAAACCAGGTTTGTCTAAGATGTTTCAGTGATTAGGTAATCCAGCTCCTTTCTTGGGACATTTATTTGAATTTATTTTTTAGAATTGAAAGACGTGTAAATTTGTCTTTCTCAACTCTGTATTAGGAGAATAACCAATATAATTGCCATTTTTATTGTGTTTTGTTGTTGTTGTTTTTTTACACTCGCTCGCTTTGAGCTCAAGCCTAGTCCGTGCACACTAATTTTTTATAGTAGTGATGGACTGAATTTTGCGTCTGGGTTAGCTTTCCCTATTAACAGTGTCCCTCACCATCAGGCGAACCCACTCCGACTTCAGAGGCACTTGTAATTTACGTCCCCAAGTCAAGGACGACAGGTCAACATTTTAGTCCAACTGTCCGGTGTAGGAGATGAACCGCCAACCTCGGCATCAGCACACCGGATATTTAAGAACACCGTTCTTATTCATTCGGCCATGCGGACCTGCATGATATCTTGTTAAACCAAATGAGTTGTTAATTTTCTTCAAACTTCGGGAAGTCAACGTTTACGTCCAACTGACTGTTGTAGGGACCTAATCCCTTACACCAGCATCAGCGCACCTGAAGTTCAAGCGCATTAAGCCAATACTACCAATATTATATGTTACGATAATGTTTTCATACAACTGATATTATCTGTTACGTTACTGTTTTCATACAACTGATATTAAATGCTACGATACTGTTTCATACAACTGACGTATATAGGCTCACAATTTTGAATACACAGGGAATGTGTTGTGTACGACATTCTCATGACATGTATTCGTTATTATTTATTCGTGTTATAGGTTTAATTAATTCATTTGTTAACGTATCACAGTTTGTACATATTGGGCACTTATGATTTGTATGTATGTTATCTGACTGACTGGCACCTTACCGTCTTGACAGACGATAGTTTGTAAAATGGAGTTATACCTCTCCATAGCACAAAGCCTGCGCTTAATTTAGAGACCATGTGTTGCCCATGCAGCATGATCCCTCTCTCGACCTGTCTTGTGTACTCCAGAGGAAAGGTAATACTAATAAGCCTGAAACAAGACAAGCTGCAGAAGCTGCCGGATCAACATAACAATGCTCTAACTGTCCGCCTGTTGGAGCTTCGATCCTAGACCAGTTGCCAACCAAGGTTTAGGGCCTGGTATGCAATGCCATGACATTTAGTCTTTTGGTTGCATTTCCTCTCACAAGGATAAGGCTTGTATATTTCCAATTGCTCTCCTCCGCCCGAGGCCGTTGACACAATGTGGGGTGTCGGGTTTGGTAGGCGTCGCCCAACATTCGACGCTATCAGAAAGCAGGTAGTACAGTCTACTGTCATACGGTAGCTCAGTCGTATCTAACTAAGACCTGACACACATGTATGTTGTCACAATTTGCATATATATGATTCTGTCTATTTGTTTATTACATTCTCACAATCAGTGTATAAGTTTATCAGTCTGTAAATATGGGATTCTCACAATTAGTATATGAGATTAACAAAATTTCTTCACAGGTAATATACACAAAGAAGCCACTAACAATATGTTGCACGATTTATTGCCTGGCATATTTCGCTGCATCTCGTCAGCTGCATACTGTATAGTTATACGTCATATGAAGTGGGTACATGAATAATGCTTAAGCTGAAACAATTAAAACACTTAGTTACACTGCATATAAATGTTTCAAGAGATCACAAACAGCCAGACAATGCTGGAGTTGACTGTCCTGTAAAGGATATGCAACTAACTTTAACTTTATTGAATAATCTAAAAACGAGTAGCATAGTTATTTCATGAACAGGAAACATGTTAAGATAACATGGAAATTGTTTAATTGTTGTTATGTAAACAGATATGGTAAACATTGGTTGACGGAATTTGCAAAGACTTTACCTTGCACAATGAGTGACTTTGCAATATTACTTCGGCAAAGAGGCTGTGACCCCTATTCTGGGGTAAGGTCTTCAATCCTTCTGCCTTGTGTAGATGTTTGCAGTTTTCTAGGCTTTATGAGAACATCACAGTCAATGATCTTTTAAACTGCCTCATTAAATGACTGAAGCTCTCCCCCATTGAGTCTGTCTTTGGTTGTTGTTTGAAGTTGGATGTGTGCCCGCGTGGCTTCTTGTAGCTTGGCGTGGAAGATAGGGATGTATCTCTCCAAGTCGGTGAACTAATGGGAGATTCCGGTAGCGATCTCCAGAGTGAAAAATGAAACTGTTTTGATGCAATCTATGGTGTTATTTTGTACTTTAATTTAATCGTTTGCAATATGGCACAGTCATCGCTTCTATATTCTTTTAACATGCGTGATTACAACCATATCTAATCTTCCAACTCCCAGCCTCACCCCCAGCCCTCCGCTACACTTTCTAAGTTGTCATTGCAGTATTCTTTATTACTTGCTACATGTTAAACACAGATGCTGAGAATAATTCTATGACAGTCTGTCTGTACTTTGTGCTCATTTTATAGTAAAATAAAATATTAACACTGGAGTTGACTGTCTCCATCACCATGGCTACAGACCAGAAACTAGCGTACATATTGTAATATTTGCCGCCTTCGGTGAATTCAGGCTCTATAAATGTCGTTAGACATAAACAGACGGACGGAATATAGCATATAATTAATACACTGGCAATTATCACAACCATTTTGACTGTTCCTCTGTTTCGCTGTTTCGTCGACTCTGATGTTTCTTTTTGCGCGCTTACAGATTTACGCCAGTTGTTTTTCTGTCTTAGTTTGAGGATTAAAATTAGTGTCAAAATAACAACAGCAACAAAGGCTAGTACTCCAGAAATGGCTTGGAAAAAATACGTCGTAGCTATGGCAAAGTGTTTGTGTCTTCTGAAAACTATCCCTAGAACGGTCATGTTTCTTCCTGGATGAAACTTCCAGTCTAAATAGATTGTGCTAAACAAAGGAAGAAATGACGCGGTTACCAAACAATAGATAAAAACCAAAATAGCTACAGTTCTTCTTGGTGTTATCATTTGTTTGACATGTAAAGGAAACGAAATACACATACATCTCTCGGCGGTAATATAAACAGTGATGAAAAAAGTGACTCTTGTAAACAGCACTCGTGCTAACCTTACTGTCAGAAATTGAACCTCAGAGTACACGATGGGCAAATCTAACCCCACCAACAACGGGTTAACGTAGACATTAGACAGCTGTTGAAAAATCAAACTACAGAAATCTGAAATGGCAAGGGCGAAGAAACTTATGTTTATAGTTGAATTAAGCCCCTGCCTGTGGAATACTGTCAAATTTATAATGTTCGCTACTGCTCCAAATAAGCTAATTCCGCCGCACAGAAATACATAATTAGTTAAGGTGATGATGTTCATCTGATCATGACTAATGAAAATATAAGTCCCATATTTGATGCCTATGTTACAGTAATGTGGCAGTGAAATATTGCATTCACTACTAGATCGGTTCATTCTGTGGCAACTATTTCAACGCCAGTAACATATAGCTTCTGTATTTTCTGAACATGCTTAAACAAACCACAGCTTTAACTGTTGTTTACCGTCTGTGACAGAAAGTTGTGAAATGCGCTTTACGTTAACCCGTTAATTAAATCTACATTTACAGTTTTAAAACAAGATCTGTGTAATACACATTAATAATAATAATTCTTAAGTGTAATAATGAAGCTTAATGTTTCCATGCAACAATTTAATGCTAGATTTTTAAACGCTCTGTCAGTTGACGCAGCTGTCATGGCATCGTGATAGTACAGTAATGTTCCCTTGCATAGCATTACAAAATCTATTTCCCGGCTTTCGTTATGCCTGATGATAACATAACAATGCAATATTTCTCTCTTTACTGTAATTGAAAACTTAAACGTAGAAACGAAGACATGAATCATAATTATTTTACACAATCCAGCCTCCCCCCCCCCCCCCCATCCTCCCACCTTTCCACCCGAACCCACTACCATATAGCTATATATAGATCAGATGTGCCTGGCCTAGGTAACAATTGTTTTATTATCACAATTTCAGTTGTTGATGCAATTTCTCTAAGCCATCACAAACTCATATGATAAAATCTATCTCATATCTTTTTCCATTGTGACTGCAGTTTTAATTTAATTATATATGGATCTTGGTAGCAGATTTTGGACTGTAAACATCTAAAGTATTGTATATATTGTGTTGTTTTCAGTGAAACACTATTTTAGATGTTAATAAGATATTTCCTTGTCTATGTACACAGTATTGTATTTTTATTCCAGTAAATATAAACCAACTGAATCTACAACTAACAAGTTTCCACCACGACGTTTGGAACAATTCATAAATATGAAATTGTGAATAAATTCGAGCTAGTCAATTTTCCGGTTATTGAGTTAAGTTAGTTGCATATCATTTACGTGAGTCAGGTCTTAGTCAAATATGACTGAGCTACGGTATAACAGTGAACGGTACTTACTACCTGATTTCTGTTAGCGCCGAATGTTGGGCGGTACTTATCAAACCCGACACCCCACATTGTGCCAACTTCTTCGGGCGGACGAGCGCAATTGGGAGGGTACAGACCTTATCCTGCTGCGAGGAAATGCAACCTAAAGACAAAATGTCATGGCAGGGCAGACCAGGCCCTAACCCTTGGTTGGCAGCTGGTCTATGATCGAAGCTCCGACAGGCGGACAATTAGAGCATTGCTTTGCTGATCCGGCAACGTCTGCAGCTTGTCATGTTTCAGATGTATAGGTGTTACCTTTCCTCTGGAGTGAACTAGGCAGGCCGAGAGAGGGATCATGCTGCATGGGCAACACATGGTCTCTTTATTTTAGCCCAGGCTTTGTGCTGTGGAGAGGTGATAACTCCATCCCTGGTCTTAACTGGTCTCGGAATCAAAGCGAGAGGTAGCAGTTACGATTTATAAGTCCTTGTCAATTGGTGTAGACATGGGGCTCCACGGGTTGGCTGTGATGGTGGGAGAAACCTACAGGTGTCACTGATCAGCTACCACCCGCCTCAAGCTGTGCAGCCCCCCCCCCCCCCCCCCACCCGCCAATTGTGTGCTGATCCGCCACAGCCTACCTGCTTCAATGGGTTCTTGGGACTGGGACGAAATCTGAATTCGCAGGCTGTAAAACCAACGCACCAGGTACTACTAAAAAGAAAAGAAAAAAAAAATAGAAACCTCAAGCTACGGCTTGCAACCTGGAACGTAAGAACCATGTGTTCAGGATTTTCCACTGACTTGACGAATATTGACCATGTGAGAAAAACGGCTGTGACTGATGTCGAACTCAATCGTCTTAACATTGATATTGCTGGCCTGCAGGAGACTCGCCTCGCTGAGGAAGAGTCACTCAGGGAAAAGATTTAGAAGGCAGGCAGAAAAAAAGGCAGCTTGGAGTGGGCTTTGCAGTGAAGAATTCAATGCTGGGAATGATTGAAATTCCAGCTCGAGGTAATGCAAGGCTATTATCCCTGCGCTTGGCAACCGCTTGTGGTTTTGCCACTATTATCACTGCATATGCACCGACACTAGTTTCCTCCGATGTTATGAAGGATTCGTTCTATGAGGAGTTAAACTCTGTGATCAAAGCAGTTCCAAAATCCGACTACATTTATATGCTTGGTGATTTCAATGCTCGTGTGGGCAAGGACTCGATTTCATGGCCAGTGTGCTTTGGAAAATACAACAATAAGGACAAAGGAGAAAATGATTGCAAATAAAGCACACACCGAGCGTGAAAGACCTAAGATGGTTGTCAACGTGTTAGATAGGACATAGATAGGACAGGAGACAGAATAAGGGGTAAGGACAGATAGGACGTAGATAAGGACCTCTACTATGGAGTAGATAGAATAGAGACAGACCGCATGGGATAACTTAGGACAGTTATAAGACAGGACTTAGATGAGGACACGGACGTGTCATATCTAGGACATTAGCGGGCCTAACCCCGAGGATGGGGCGGGGGATGCTAGTTCACGGGACAACACCCGTAAACAGAGTTAGCAGTAGGACAACCCAGGGTTGACACGGACAGGACTACTGTACGACGTGACGAGTGGGACAGCACGAGGTTTTGCTGACCGCACGGAATTTAGAACGACAAGGGCAGCGAGTGGACTGAGGTTATTCAGACAGGACCCGACAATCTTCCAGACAGGACCCGACAGTCTTCCAGACAGGAGTGTGATTGTTTTCCGAAAGCCTGTGTGTAGTTTACAAGAGCGCATGTTATAATTCGCGAGTGTGAGATTGTATTTGAGTATGTACGGGTTGTTGTGAGGAAAGGCGACATGTATATTTAGGCAGGCAATTACCGCCTGGTCTTGTGTATGTAAATATATCGGGTTCGCCTGAAATAAAATAGATAATGTCCATTCACACATGAAGTTTCGTTGAGGTGTGAATGAAGTGGCGCGAATGCCTGGATGCAATTTGAGTTGTTGACAATGGTGCATGATGGTGGAAATGACCATGTTTTCACATGCATCCACTGTGGACGAACATTTACTGCGTGAATTGACCTTATCAGCCACATTCGCCACGCCATGGGTTGTTGTTATTATGCCTTTTAGAAGGACAATGTACCAAACTATCGTCTATCAAGACGGCAAGGTGCCAATAATATCCTTTACACGACGTCGCAGTTAACCCCAGCATTTTGGCTGCTTGTAATTTCTTGGCAAGTTTACACTTAGTAGTTTGCCATTGCTTTCTGAACGACCGGCACTCCTATTATTTTATAAACACCAACACAAGGCGGTCTGCGGCCAAATCGCCCGAAGGTGTGTTTCAAACGCAGTATGGGGGTTACGAACTGCGCCCGTAACTCCTTCATCACAGACCGGTTATTGAGACAGTTGTTAAAAATAACACTTCTGTCTGGCAGTTATTATCTATCCCACATGGTCGTAATTTCCAATACATCCTTTTAAAAGACTGTTTGTACAAATATATAATAGTGAAATGGTAAATAAATTAGAGCTAGCTGGTTTTCATATTAATGAGACTGTTGTTAAACATAACACTTTTGTCTGTTATTTCTTATCTACCAATACAGCTTTTGAAATGACTGTTACAACGAGGGGGTGTCGTGTGTGTAAAGAATGAATGTAGTAGTTATGTGCTCTTCTTTACCACTTTAGTGCCGTCCCTGGAGTGAGGGGAATCAACACCCACATTTCTTTTAATTCAATATCACTATCCTGGGGAGATATATCCAGCAGACTCCGTCCACAACACTCCCTCAATCTGAAGAAACCTTCTTCTCACTCTTACTCACCCCTGGATCATGCCCCCTCTCATTCTTCCCCAACATAACATACTTGACAACTCTAGCTTCAACAAATAACAAAACAAGAAATTTATTAAAGCAAAGAGTATATGTAGGAGAAGTGTGTGTGTGTGTGTGTATGTGTGTGTGTGTGTGTGTGTGTGTGTGTGTGTGTGTGTGTGTATAAGGTGTAGAATGTGTGACGTATATTCTAAAGTGTCTGTAGACTCAGATCAGTATTCAGGAGTATAGTCATTCACATCCCTGTGCTGAGAACACACTAGCACCATTCAGTCCAGACAAGCAACCTCACCAAGGTGATGCTCCTTCGGTCACGTGAAGACTTCCTCCGTTGTCTCTTGAACCACTAGGATGCTTGGACACCCATGACAAACACTGTCTAATGAGAGTCTTCAATCTGTTTTACACTATGAATTTCCTCTGTTATTTAACCGAATGTTAATTAGAAAATTCTAACACTATTGTCACTGTTACTGGGGAAATCTTACTTGATCTAGTGTCACTGGTTTTAAAGATTCCCCATATTAACAACACAATCTGAAGTTCCCGGTATCAGTATAATATTTATATGACTGTTTCTGGTATCAGTGTTGTGTGTGTGTGTATATATATATATATATATATATATATATATATATATATATATATATATATATATATATATATATATATATATATTATATATAATGTTCTGACTGTTCAGTGATACACCTATCACTTGCTAAAACATAGGTATCATCAGCATATCCTGCTCAGCAGAAGTCAGGTTCCCGCAAACCAACTTGGGTATAAGCCCAATGTAGCGGCCTCTCAGCAACTTCTGTCTTCAAATTCTGAGCCATCATCTTCTAAAATGTGTTAGCTTCACTGGTCAAAATCATAGCACACATACGTGGACCTGTAAATGGAACCTGTAGAATAGAGAATACCATGGTGAGGGCAACTCAGTCCTGGCCGGAATTAGGTGAGTGTAGGCCAATAGCAGCACTCAGATCTATAACAGAGATCCGATCTCTGTCATACGGCCAAATAACTCATCATATGATCTGAGACATGGCAACACCAGGAAAGAATAAAGGAACGGGTAGAAACCCAGCAGATGCCCTACTGGAAGATCCTACCATTTCACATTCCTCTCCTCCCTCTCAGCCATCCTTAATCTCTCTAATTATTATTCCAATACATTGTCCTCAACTCCCTGAGTAAAATGATATATCACACAAGCTAGTTGAAGCCACACAATAGAATACTAGTGCCGACGCTCCTATGATACTTTTTAGCACCGCACTTATAAAACAATACATTATATCACCACACCTATAATACATTATATCACAGCACCTATAATACATTTTATCACCGCACCTATAATACATTATATCACAGCACAGTACTGTACTCTATTCCTAATCATAATCTAAGTTAGATATGATTAATAGCCCACCATATGCCTATTCCAGTTGCTAATCGAAACTAGGCGATCACAGACTGGATCTATGTCCGCCGATAACTATCAACAAATTGACACCCTAGTTTCTTTTATAAACCACAACTCGGAAAACTGCATCGCTCTTTCCAACTTCAGAAATCTGGTCAACTCACTCCTCTTGTGTACTGCAACGCTTTTTATATTGGGCTGTGAGTGACGTCACCGAGAAGTCCAGACGCTTACCAGTCCAGAGTCTGGTTCCTCCTCCTGTTTTAGACTTACTGGAGTCAACCCGCGGTCAAATTTGCTTTCATTTGGGGAAATTCCAGTCTGCCTGGGAACCAGAGAATTCCCCACATCAGAGAATCCATCCCGCCTGTTTTCCAGACTCTCCGTCTGGCACTTCAAATGCCGTCTCCCGCCTCGCAGACGAATGACGCCGTTGTTCGTCTCGAGCAACAATTTTGTTAACAAAATGCCGACCGGTGTAGACATTGTAACGTGACGTATTTGTTCCGAACAATCCACATCATACAGTTTCGCCGACCAGAGGTAGACATTTTGACGCCATGTATTTTGTTTCCCAGTTAGAAATGCCGACTGTGTAGACAGTTTTAACGACGTATTTTTCTCAGTCTGGACAACATCAAAGAGTCGGTTGTTTTTTCAGACTTATGTTGGGTCACAGCACAGTACTGTACTCTATTCCTAATCATAATCTAAGTTAGATATGATTAATAGCCTACCATATGCCTATTCCAGTTGCTAATCGAAACTAGGCGATCACAGACTGGATCTATGTCCGCCGATAACTATCAACAAATTGACACCCTAGTTTCTTTTATAAACCACAACTCGGAAAACTGCATCGCTCTTTCCAACTTCAGAAATCTGGTCAACTCACTCCTCTTGTGTACTGCAACGCTTTTTATATTGAGCTGTGAGTGACGACACCAAAAAGTCCAGACGCTTACCAGTCCAGAGTCTGGTTCCTCCTCCTGTTCTAGACTTACTGGAGTCAACCCGCTGTCAAATTTGCTTTCATTTGGGGAAATTCCAGTCTGTCTGGGAACCAGAGAATTCCCCACATCAGAGAATCCATCCCGCCTGTTTTCCAGACTCTCCGTCTGGCACTTCAAATGCCGTCTCCCGCCTCGCAGACAAATGACGCCGTTGTTCGTCTCGAGCAACAATTTTGTTAACAAAATGCCGACCGGTGTAGACATTGTAACGTGACGTATTTGTTTCGAACAATCCACATCATACAGATTCGCCGACCAGAGGTAGACATTTTGACGCCATGTATTTTGTTTCCCAGTTAGAAATGCCGACTGTGTAGACCGTTTTAACGACGTATTTTTCTCAGTCTGGACAACATCAAAGATTCGGTTGTTTTTTCAGACTTATGTTGGGTCTTGTTTGTCATTGATCGAATCTCAAGTTTATTTATGCGACATAGGCCCCCTGCTAAGAGAGTAGTCCGCAACAACTCTTTCTTCTTGGAGGTTCGATCCAGATGATCTATTCCTCTTCTTCCGGAACTGGATATCTTGACAAAAAGTCCGCTTCAACATTTTCGGTATTTCCTCCTCCAATGCCTTTTCTTTAGAGAATGACACTGGGTAAACCTTTTGGCGAACAGGCTCTTGAGTGGTCAAAGTCATCTCGAACTCCACCAACCTCGTTCGTCCTGGTTTATCAGTCAGTATCTCCTTATGAGACTCGAGAACCTGGGTTATCTTTTCCCTCTCCTGGGAAGTCAGATCAGGGTTCACCTGCACATTCTTGTAGGTTTCCTGGTGTACCAGGGGATATTCCCTGCCCTCGTTGGTTCCCACTTCTGTCTCCACTGCAACTGCCATTGCCATGAGGTGAGCTGCTTTTTCTCCGGGTCTCTCTTCGTATTTCCGCAAGAGATTGATATGGAAAATCTTCGACTTTCCCCGGATCCGGATCTGATAGTTGGTTCTAGATATCACCCTTTCCACGGGAAATGGTCCTTGCCAACCTATCTCCAGTTTGTTGTTTCCCGTTGGGAGTAGCAACAATACTTTGTCTCCCACCTCTAGAGATCTGTCTTTAGACCTACGGTTGTAGTAAGCCGCATGTCTTTTTCTGGCCTTTTTCAAGTTTTGATTTGCCAGAGTCCATCCCTTGTGAAGTTTTTCTTTCAGTTCCTCCACATATTTGTAAGAAGAGATCACTTCTTCTGACGTCCCCTCTTCAGTCCAACTCCTCAACATGGCTTCCAACGGTCCCTTGATTGGACGACCAAACAGCAACGTAGCGGGTGGTAGTCCTGTTGAGCCATGAGGAACTTCCCGATAGGCAAAGAGTGCTGCTGGGATATATTCATCCCACCTATCAGGTTATTCCTGCGCCAGTTTCCTGAGCATTGTCATCAACGTGCCGTTGAAACGCTTTACTTTTCCATTGGCTTGAGGGTGGTAAGGGCTGGTATGGATATGGTTAGAGTGGAACACCCTAAATACCTCCTCCATAAGTTTTCCACAAAACTGGGACCCATTGTCCGTCAGTATTTGATCAGGAAAGCCCAATCTTGTAAAGGCCTCCATCAGTGCGTCCGCCACTCGTTTCGAGTCAATCGTGGTCAACGGTATGGCTTCACCCCACATTGTACAGCAATCCACCATGGTGAGTATATACATGTTCCTCTTCCTAGTCCTAGGAAGTGGACCCACAATATCGATGGCTACCCTCTCGAAAGGAGAGTTCATGATGGGCATTCCACCCAAGGCCACCGGTGCTGTCCAGTGTTTCGGTGCCACCCTCTGGCACTCAGGGCATGACTTCACATACCGACGCACATCACCTGTCATTCCCGGCCAATAGTAATGGCAGGAAATTCGCTGCACCGTGGCGGCAATACAAATATGCCCACTGAATGAGATGGTATGCCCAAATGAAGAATCTGGGAACGGTGTGCCTTTGGGACCACCAACTGACCGTGTAGCTTGTCTCCCCTTCCGGCTCTCCTGTAGAGTATCCTATTCTTCATATAGTACTGCCCCCTTTTGGGTGGATCAGCACTTTTCTGCAGCTTTTTGTAGCAAGGACGTAGAGTAGCATCCTCACTCTGGGCAGTTCGCAACTCCCCTGGCAGTGGGTTAGTCACATTTGCTTCTGCCTCATCCGTTTTCGTCTGAGAGCGAGTCTGTATTGCTCCCATATGGATTGGCTCCCTGGGCATTCCCAGAAAGACATACCGGCAACCGAGGATTACGGGGGAAATGGGATCGGTCAACACCGCGGCCTTGATGGTGCCGGTGACATATTTGACCGAATCTCCACTCTGGCAATGGGCAATTTCATGGCTACAGAACTCTTCTGTGCAGGCTGTATCTCCATGGTCTCACCTGTGAATTGTTCTGGATGTACCAGATCCGCAGAAATCACGGCCTCCCCGTCCAGTCCTGTGTCGTATAAACACTCCACTTGACGACCGTTAACCTCTACCAATTCCACTACAGGTGGTTTTTCCTGGTCTGGAGTCTCTCTCTCGGCCTCGACCTGTTCGGTGGGCTCCACCTTAGGTTTCCCGGGGCACATGGCGAATTGAGTGTCTCCTGACTTTCCCCTGCAGTCAATAGCATTGTGCGTATTCGACCTGCAGTGTTTGCACCATTTCCCTGTCCTAGATTTTCTAGTGCCGGACTTTAGTGAGCTCTCCTGCTGGTGAGCTTCCTTGTCGACCTTGGCCTTGTCAGTGTCCACCTCCTTTGAAGTCACTTGACATGCCGCGAAGTGAGGGTTCTTAGCCTTTGATTTGCAATCCTTCGTATTGTGAGAAGGTGACTTACAAATCGCACACCACTTTTCCGACCATGGTCGTTTTTGTGTAGAGCTCGAAGTGCTCTTGCTTTCCCCCTTCGTCTTCTCCAAATTCTCCTCTGAAGTTTTGACATATGGTTCCACCTTCTTAGTTCCTGTGCTCTTGACTTTCTTCATGTTATGTTTTTTCTGACTTTTGGTGTTAGTAGAAAGGTTTTCTGCTGCCTCCCCATGGACCTCGACGCACCGTTCTGCCAATTTCGTCACCATGTCGATTCGTTCCGTCCCTTGTTCTCCCAAGAATGTCCTGAGAGGTTTCGACATTTGCTTCCGCATCTGGTCGACTACCATGAGATCTTCCAGACTCTCATAGTCATGCGCGAACCCAGCCAAATCCATCCACTTATGGAGATAGGCTTTCAGACGCAGACTATAGGCGGCGAACAATTCCCCCGGTTCTCGTTTCGCTCCTCGAAATTTTTCCCGGTAGGTATGTGACGTAACTTCGAATCGTTTCAGCAGAGCCGTCTTCAACTCGTCATAATTGTTCTCATGTCCTGGTGGTAGGCGAGAATAAACCTCGTAACCGGTCCCGCGTAAACCCTGGGATAGCTTGAGATTCCATTTGTCACGCTTCAGACCCATTGCAACCGACATAGCCTCGAAGCGTTGAAGGTACTGGTCAATCTTCTCTTTGTCCTCCCCGTAGATCGCTAGAGGGAACTTCATAGCATGGTAGCTATGTCCACCTACTGGTGTTGAGCCAGGGAGAGATGAACTTCCCACTGCTCCCTCAGTTTCCCCACTAGATTGCCTCTTGAGCTCAAGTTCCCGCATCCGGTACTCGTGCTCCCTTTTCTGAGCTTCTTGTTCAGCTTCCCGTTGCTTAGCAGCTTGCTCAACCTGAAGTTTCTTAGCAGCTTGCTCTGCTTCCAGTTTTTTAGCTGCCTGCTTAGCTTCCAGTTTTTTAGCTGCCTGCTCAGCTTCCAGTTTTTAAGCTGCCTGCTCAGCTTCAATTTCCAGCTTTCTCATGGCTTGCTCTGCTTCCAATTTCTTAGCAGTTTGCTCAGCTTCAAATTGCCTAGCAGCTTGTTCTGCTTCCAATTTCTTAGCTGCTTGCTCTAACTCCATCCTTCTCAATTCCAACTCAGCCTTTCGATATTCCCTTTCTGCTTGACGATACTCCCTCTCCACCTCCTGTACGTAATCTGTTAGGGCAGAACCCGACAATCCCATTTCTTAACCCTTTGCCCTTAGTTCTCTGTAGTCAGTTTAGGAGTGGCCATTTTTCAGAGAGGTAACTCAGCAGATAGAGTATAGATTATCTCTAAACAAATATATAGATAATGATCAAATACAATTAATCTATATATTTTATAACACACCACACAACACAACACAATCACTCAGAGACAAGAGTAGAATCAGGACCACAGACCTATGCAGACGTGTGAAGTGTGAACAGGTAAGATAAGTCCTAACCCCTATCCACACTCACTCTAGCTGGATTCTCACTAATAGGATATCTCCATCCTCTAACTAAAGATCCCGTGTCAAAAGATCCCGTGTTAAAAGATCCCGTTTATGAAAGATCCCGTTGTCTAAAGATCCCTTGTACGAAAGATCCCGCTGTCCAAAGATCACGTTTACGAGCCCCCAATAAATGTCGTGTGTGTAAAGAATGAATGTAGTAGTTATGTGCTCTTCTTTACCACTTTAGTGTCGTCCCTGGAGTGAGGGGAATCAACACCCACATTTCTTTTAATTCAATATCACTATCCTGGAGATATATCCAGCAGACTCCGTCCACAACACTCCCTCAATCTGAAGAAACCTTCTTCTCACTCTTACTCACCCCTGGATCATGCCCCCTCTCATTCTTCCCCAACATAACATACTTGGCAACTCTAGCTTCAACAAATAAGAAATTTATTAAAGCAAAGAGTATATGTAGGAGAAGTGTGTGTGTGTATAAGGTGTAGAATGTGTGACGTATATTCTAAAGTGTCTGTAGACTCAGATCAGTATTCAGGAGTATAGTCATTCACATCCCTGTGCTGAGAACACACTAGCACCATTCAGTCCAGACAAGCAACCTCAACAAGGTGATGCTCCTCCGGTCACGTGAAGACTCCCTCCGTTGTCTCTTGAACTACTAGGATGCTTGGACACCCATGACAAACACTGTCTAATGAGAGTCTTCAATCTGTTTTACACTATGAATTTCCTCTGTTATTTAACCGAATGTTAATTAGAAAATTCTAACACTATTGTCACTGTTACTGGGGAAATCTTACTTGATCTAGTGTCACTGGTTTTAAAGATTCCCCATATTAACAACACAATCTGAAGTTCCCGGTATCAGTATAATATTTATATGACTGTTTCTGGTATCAGTGTTGTGTATATATATATATTATATATAATGTTCTGACTGTTCAGTGATACACCTATCACTTGCTAAAACATAGGTATCATCAGCATATCCTGCTCAGCAGAAGTCAGGTTCCCGCAAACCAACTTGGGTATAAGCCCAATGTAGCGGCCTCTCAGCAACTTCTGTCTTCAAATTCTGAGCCATCATCTTCTAAAATGTGTTAGCTTCACTGGTCAAAATCATAGCACACATACGTGGACCTGTAAATGGAACCTGTAGAATAGAGAATACCATGGTGAGGGCAACTCAGTCCTGGCCGGAATTAGGTGAGTGTAGGCCAATAGCAGCACTCAGATCTATAACAGAGATCCGATCTCTGTCATACGGCCAAATAACTCATCATATGATCTGAGACATGGCAACACCAGGAAAGAATAAAGGAACAGGTAGAAACCCAGCAGATGCCCTACTGGAAGATCCTACCATTTCACATTCCTCTCCTCCCTCTCAACCATCCTTAATCTCTCTAATTATTATTCCAATACATTGTCCTCAACTCCCTGAGTAAAATGATATATCACACAAGCTAGTTGAAGCCACACAATAGAATACTAGTGCCGACGCTCCTATGATACTTTTTAGCACCGCACTTATAAAACAATACATTATATCACCACACCTATAATACATTATATCACCGCACCTATAATACATTATATCACCGCACCTATAATACATTATATCACCGCACCTATAATACATTATATCACCGCACAGTACTGTACTCTATTCCTAATCATTCTCTAAGTTAGATATGATTAATAGCCCACCATATGCCTATTCCAGTTGCTAATCGAAACTAGGCGATCACAGACTGGATCTATGTCCGCCGATAACTATCAACAAATTGACACCCTAGTTTCTTTTATAAACCACAACTCGGAAAACTGCATCGCTCTTTCCAACTTCAGAAATCTGGTCAACTCACTCCTCTTGTGTACTGCAACGCTTTTTATATTGGGCTGTGAGTGACGTCACCGAGAAGTCCAGACGCTTACCAGTCCAGAGTCTGGTTCCTCCTCCTGTTCTAGACTAACTGGAGTCAACCCGCGGTCAAATTTGCTTTCATTTGGGGAAATTCCAGTCTGTCTGGGAACCAGAGAATTCCCCACATCAGAGAATCCATCCCGCCTGTTTTCCAGACTCTCCGTCTGGCACTTCAAATGCCGTCTCCCGCCTCGCAGACAAATGACGCCGTTGTTCGTCTCGAGCAACAATTTTGTTAACAAAATGCCGACCGGTGTAGACATTGTAACGTGACGTATTTGTTTCGAACAATCCACATCATACAGATTCGCCGACCAGAGGTAGACATTTTGACGCCATGTATTTTGTTTCCCAGTTAGAAATGCCGACTGTGTAGACAGTTTTAACGACGTATTTTTCTCAGTCTGGACAACATCAAAGAGTCGGTTGTTTTTTCAGACTTATGTTGGGTCTTGTTTGTCATTGATCGAATCTCAAGTTTATTTATGCGACAGGGGGATTCAACGGAAAAGTTAAAAGGTGTGATAGAAATTACAATAACCATTCCATCGTTTTGTAACCTGCCAATATTGTTGTTAAAGATTTTGAGAGTGTTAAGCACGTGACATCACCGTGCAGGAGTACACGATGACGTCCAAAGGACAGTTTAAATATGGCCGCTGTACTTTTGACATGCACCAAAGAGGAGCAGCGTCCTGTTATCCGTTTTTTGATCAGCGAAAGGTGAAACCTATAGAAATTCATCGGCGATGCATGCCTGTCAGTCCAGTAAATGTAAGAGTGAAGTAGGAAGTTTCAAAACGTCGTGATTTCTGTGAAGAGTTACAGCAAGTGGTGTATGAGCTTTTATAAACGCGACCAAGAGCATTGTTTGTCTACAGGAATCCAAGCACTTTATCGGCTTTGTAGGGTTTGAATTGAACGCAGTGGTTACTACATCGAAACATGATACTTTTTCATAACATATTCACCCAATATAGAAAAACAAAATGTAAAGTTTACTTTTGAACCCATCTCGCGTAATAGTGAAATGGTGAAGACATTCGAGCTAGTAGAAACAACGGTTATTGAGACGGTGTTGTGAATAGAGCTTCTGTCCATTCTAATGTATATATTCCCATATGGATAGTGGCATACAGCATACATTTACCGTTAAGTGAACTGGGAAGAGTTGATGTTTTCGATGATGAGTTAAAAGTGTCGCCAGAGCTGCTCCTTGTGGCTGTTGAGAATACACTATTGATTGAACCCATAGATCTCTTTCTTTGCACAGATGAGCCACATTCTTGGTCTTTATATTGCACCATTTGGCAGCATGTTAGAATAGATAACAGTCAGCGAAAAGTCCCAATAGTAATGGTACCAGTTGCAGTCAGATTATGAGTCCGTCCTCGGAGTACTGAGTTCGACCAGATAGTAAGCAACATCAAATTCATTGACATATCACACTGTTCAAAGAGGATTGAACAGTCACTATCTTCTATATTTTCCCCACAAAAGTAACCAGAAGAAGAGCAGACATTCATATACGACTGAATACACATCTGTCAAAATCATCCAATATTGTAGTCATTTGGTACTTGTATCATTACTTAATTTAATATGTTACGAAACTATTTTTATACAACTCATGTTTATCGGACTTACAGTTTGTGACAATGGGATTCACACTCTTCGTGGAAGTAAATGAGCGACCACTTTTTAATAATTAAATAAATTAGTAGCATATATCTGTGAAACTAAGGCAAATAAAACCAACACAATTACTCCATATTCAGGACTTCGAGCACAAAGAGGCAGGTGATTGGATTTTCTTCTCATAAGATGGTCAGACCCCATTATTTGTTACTTTGTACATAGCGAAGAAAGCCAACACTGACATGTTAACATCTGCAGGTTTAGCTACTTTATTCATTGATACCTTTAGGATAAGAGAAATAAATGACTTTCCTAAAGCATATTAACATAAGAGGTATGAAACAGAAATCAGTCGACCGCAAAAACCATACTCAGAAGAAAGAAATAGAGAAAATGTGTGTGGAAAGCTTAAACAGCTGGGCAGAAAATGTTCTTAGTTTAGATAAACAAATGAAAACCATAAACTGATTAGAGAAATTAGACATAGACAGTCAAACCTTTTTGGCCAAGTTAATAGAAGAAATAAATTGCAGAACTTTTTCAAACAGGCAATATCGAGGGGAAGAAACCAAAGGGAAGGCAGAGAAGTAAATACCTGGATGGCTTTGCCACGTTGTATGGTCGAAACAAGAACACTGCACATATCCACGACTCTGGCGATCGTGTGAGATGTCGAAACATGACCTCCCACGCTTATCGGCATGGCACATGATGAATGAATTAGCTTTAAACAGACAACGGGAGCATACACATCAATTACTTGAAGAAAATACACACACTGGTAGCCTGACTTCTTCACAGACCAAAGTTTATAACATTGTGCTTCAAAAACGGCATGATAACTGCAACGCTTGGCAGTTGCAAATGTGAATGAAAAGACTAATTCGCGCTGTAAATGTTTGTCAACATTGGATGCATGTGAACACAAGGCCATTTCCACCATCAAGAACCTTGTCGTCTCGCACGCTCAGTATCTGACCTATCTGCAATAATTTTCTCGTGTGTTTTATTCCATTACGGATCTTTTCCCTCCATGAAACACAATCAGCGGTGGCTTTCTCCCAAAGTATAATATCAATGCCTGTATCAATTATGCCCCGCTTACACACATTTTTGTACCGTTGTATAGGCCAACCCCCGAGATCTTTTACCCATCTGTAATTCACCAAAGAAGATGTCCTTTCGAATTCTATGATTGTCCCTTCTCCTAATGTGTCATATCCATCTAAGACTATGAATAGTGAGCATTGAACAAACCCGTGACTGTCTACATCTAATATCTCTAATAAGTTTACGGTTTTCATTTGTTTTTCTAAACTAAGAACATCCGTCCTCCTAATGTGTCCTATCCATCAAGTCTACGAAGACTGAGTATGGAACAAACCCGCACACCACCCTATCTTTACAATACGTCGGCATTGGTGAACTTATCTTGCCACTTAATACCAAGTATTATTTCCCAGACACCGCATGATGTGACAGCGGTTTAAACGTTTCTCTTGGTATTAGTTAGGTGACCTGTTTTCACTGCCATAAAGAATAGTACTAAAATCGCAGGCTTGATAGACCAGCACTTTTGTTTTGACAGTAAGCTTTCTGTTCTCCCAGACGCTCTTTGTTAATCTGTTCATTGTTGTTGCTGTCTTTCCAATCTTGGTGTTTATTTCTTGTTCTTGTGATAATTTATTGTTGAACACAGATCCCAGACGTATGAAATGGTCAACTATCTCTGTAACGTCAATAAAGATTGTTGGTATCCTGTGTGCGCCTTGCGTCATTTCCAGTGTCTTCTTTTTGGTAACTGTTAAACCAAATTCATAAAGGGCATTTGAGAATGCAGATAGTAGACGTTGTAATTCTTCATCAGAGTGGGTCGTAATTGCAGCAGTATCTACAAATATCAACTTTGATTAGTACCCTCCTAATTTTGGGCTTGGCCTTCTATCTCTGAGCATCTGAGCGTTAGTGAATGTATATACCAACATCCTGATCACGAAATGCATATTTCAACAGAAGTGAAAAGCACATTCCAAAGAGGGTGGGGAAAAGTACACATCTTGCTTAACTCTCACTCTTGATTTCAAATGATTCAGAAGAATGCGCTATCAAACTTGATTATTCTCTTTAGTCTGTGTGGAACGATTTCACGAAGGAGAGCAGTTGACGGGCAGCCAATCATCTTTAGTGCCTTGAACAGAACCTCACGGCTGACCAAATCGAATGCAAGCCTCTGAGGTTTTCCTTATCACTTGCATTTTAAATGCAACCAGCATAACGTGATCCAATAGTCGTTTATTGTCTGGCTGTCTTTTCCTAGTTTTTGTCAGCTCACTGAGACTGCTTCTCGTTGTCCTTTCCTTGTTTCTCAAGACACTACCTTCTTTCTTTCAGTCAAGGGCTTCGGTATCTGGCTGTTTGCCGCAGACCAGTCCTGCCTCTTATGATCCGTAGTGCCATAATGATAAACCAATGCCGCTGTTTTATACAGAGTTTTCACTTCCTGTACAATTTTCCGATGCATCAGAAGACTCATTCACGTAGTTTCGTAGGCGGTAATGGTACAGTAAATGCTGTGTATGTCTGAAAACATTAATTGAGCGTTCCATAGAAGTAAACAAAGACTTACGCCGTTGCTTCATTGACTAAGCAAAGGCTTTCCATAAAGTAAGACATGTCAACATGATGAAGATGCTTACAGATATACAAATTGACGGGAAAGACCTCAGACTTGTAAAAATAAAACATATATTTGAAACAGCAAGCTGTAATAAAGATTGATATTGAACTAGGTCAATATAAGCCGAATAAGAGAGGTGTGTGATAGGGATGCGTAATGTCACCAAATCGTTTGTTTCCCTATACAGTGAACATATTTTTAGAATTTTAGAAGATACGAGAGGAATGAACATTGGGGGACATAACATCAATAACATTAGAAACGCGAATGATCATCATCATCAAGTGCCATGCCGAAAGGCGTGGGCGGTCATGGCTCGCCATCTCACACAATCACCAGAGTCTCGAATCAGGTCTGTCTTCTTGCCCCGACAATGCCATGCTGTCATACCATCAAGGTATCTATCTATTTGTCTTCCTCTGTCTCTGTTCCCATCAAGCATGCCAGTTGTCACTAAATTTTCAAGTCCAAACAATCTTGACTGTCTACGCCTAATTTCTCCAAGGATTGAATTTCTTGAAGGACTGTCTCATTTGATTTTCTACCCGTTCATGATATTCTTAGAATTTTTTCTCAAAAACCACATCTCCGCCGTCATTAGATGTTCCTCAGCTTGTCTGTTAATTGTCCATATTTCACACGCATACAACAATATGGGTTCTATATACCACTTCATCATTCTTTCTTTCACTGCAATTGACAACAGCGCGGATGAAACAGTACTCATTGCAGACAATGAACAGAATCTGGAATATTTGGTAGATACGGTTATTGTACACAGTGAACTACTGGGGTTAGAATTAAATTGTAAGAAAGTAGAGATTATGGTCGTTACTAGGAAGAAACTTTCTCCGTAATCCCGTTTATCCACGCAGGCTTTCGCAGCGCGCTAGAACTGGTTGCGGTTCTACCCGCTCTCGTGACTTGCGGGATAATGAGCCGGCTGCTCAGAAAGCAATGGCAAACTACTGAGCGTAATCTTGCCAAAGAGATAAACAATCAGCTGAAAGATGCTGATTTTGACAACGACGTCCTGTAAAGGATATGCAAACATTTATTTATTATTACTAGGAAGAAAGAAATATCACAATGTAATATACGGGTGCCGCTTCCCTGGTCGAGAGGTTAGCAACTTTCTCCGTAACCCCGAATACTCAAGTGGTTGACGTGAGCGCACGAGAACTGGAAGCGGTTCGAGTCGCGCCAGTGACTTATGAGAGTATGGAGCCGGTCGCTCAGAAAGCAATGGAAAACTACTGAGCGTAATCTTGCCAAGAAATCAACAATCAGCTGAAAGATTCTGATGTTGACAGCGATGTCCTGTAAAGCATATATATATATATATATATATATATATATATATATATATATATATATATATATATATATATATATATATATATATATATATCTTATATATAAATTAGGATGTGCGTATCTCTGTCTGTCTGTATGTCCTTTATTTGTTCGCGAACGGCCCATCCGATTGAGATGAAATTTTCTACACGCCTTCCTTTCATTCCAGAGCTGTCAACTGTGATATTTTGTTAGTGTGAAATCGCCTGCTTACTCAGTATTATTTCATTTTTCATTTTTCATCATAATTTCATATATCTCAGGGGACCTAACTCTGTAAAAGTTATTTCAAGGGGCATAACTTTTCTGTATAACTTATAGTCATATTGTGGCATCGTTTTCAAAGATTTATAAACTCTTTGTCCATAGTTATGTACCGGCATATGAGTTATAATAAATAATGATACAATCTGTAAGGCATTTTCAAAGTTTTCATAAAAATGATGCACAATGCATAACATTGTAACTCATCTTTTTTTGCTTAAGAAGTTACTGTAGTCATGCAGGTGATTAGAAAGAGTTTTCATTAAAAATAATGGATGGTGTGTGGTAGAACGTTCTTTTAAGTTACATTTTTTTTTGTTGTATGAATTTAATGAAGCCGGACAGGGTCAGGCAGACAGATAGACAGACAGACAGACAGATAGACAGTCGGGAACAGGAACTTATATGACTACTTATATAAATTAAATGAGATGCTTCACACCAGGAGCTGAGCGATGTCGGGCCGGGTCAGACAGACAGACAGACAGATAGTCGGTAACGGGAACGGGAACTTATATGACTACTTATATGAATTAAATGAGATGCTTCCCACCAGGGACTGGGCGAAGCCGGGCAGGGTCAGCTAGTATATATATATATATATATATATATATATATATATATATATATATATATATATATATATATATATATATATATATATATATATATATATATACGGGTAAATGAGAATATTCTTAAACAAATGAATCGGTGCAACTATCCAGAAACCTTGAATAGATTAGAATAAGATTCACTATGGCAAAGATAGCCTTTTCAAGATGGAAAACATACTAACCAATAAAGTTATGTCAACTGTAACGAGAATAAGAGCGATTAAGTGCTACATAGAACCAATAGGCCTACGTTTCTATGGTTGTGAAGCGTGGACAATGAGCAGACAAGCTCGTGGACGATGAGCAGATAAACTATCATGGACAGACAGAAAAACCAATGAATATGTTCTACAAGAAGCAAATGAAGAGAAATTGGACAGTTGGAGAAATTAGAGGCAAACAGTCAACAATTTATAGGCACATTCATTCATTCATTCATTCATTCATTCAGTAGCATGTCCTTTGTAGAACCTCGCTCCCATAACAACCCTCCGGAAAACCTCTCGATCACAAGCAAGATGTCCCGCGTCTGATACACCCATATGGAGATCATCCGCCACATCCTGCACCCATCTTCTCTTTGGCCTTCCTCTTCCTCTCTTCCCAGGCATATACCCTTCCATTATTGTTCTCTCCAAACTGTCGTGACGTTTCAAGTGACCAAAATACTTCAATTTTCTTTGTTTTATCGTCTTTAATAGCCATCCCTCCTCAATATTCAACTCTTGAAGTATGGATGCATTTGTTCTTTTCTTTACCCAAGATATTCTTAGAACTCGTCTATAACATTTATATTCAAAGGCATGTATGCGCTGTTCAGCTTGTTTAGTAAGTGTCAATGTCTCACAGGCGTATGTTGCAATGGGAAAGATGCATGCTCTTAAAAATCTAATTTTTGTAGTTCTGTCTGTCCCACTCCATAATTTATTCATCTGTTTTAGTCTTTGAAGAGCAATGGATAGTCGCCTTTTAATTTCTTTCTTTGTGTCACCATTATTGGTAATCAATGACCCAAGATATTCAAAATTTTCCACCACCTCCAATTTTCTCCTATTAATGTATATTTCTTTCTCCATAGTAGTTTTATCTGTATTTTAGGCACATAGTGAGAATAAATAAACAAGAGTACTTGGTGACAACTGGAAAATTGAGGGGACAAGAACAGGGGGGAAGGCAGAGAAGTAAATATCTGGATGGTTTAACCCGTTGGCATGGTCAAGACAGGAACACGGAGCTGATCCACGAGTCTAGTGATTGTGTAAGATGACGAAACATGAACGCTGATATCAGCATTGCACATGATGATGGTGAGGATCAGTGATATGTCTTCAAGCTGCGTTGGAACTCAAAATACTTATCAGGATCTTTGGTGTTGACAATATTACTCCTGAGGATAGGTTAGTCATTAGCTGTATAAATTCTCTTCGATCTCAATCTAACCCTTTCGACAACTAAAGAATGATCAGTATCACAATCAGCACTGTGGCAAACTACTGAGCCTAGTACATCAACAGCAGCTGAAAAATGCTGGTGTTGACTGCAACATCCTGTAAGGGATATGAAACATTAAAAAAAAACTTCTAGTTAATGATGTTGGATGAAATGTCTCCGTATGATGAGCAGGTCCACCTGGTGCCAATGGCCGGATCTTAGGTGTTTCCATATGACCTTAGGTCACTGTTCTGTTTAAAGAAAAAACAACAAAACAACAACGAGCTTGTGATATATAGGTCGGTTCCGGTGCAATGCTCCAGCAAGATTTGCCCGTTTTTATTCATGCGACCGATGTCGTATTTTCCAAGGCACACTGGTCATGAACTCGAGCCCTTGTCCACACGAGCATTAAAATCACAGAATATATACATGTTGATGGAAGCTGTAATTGTCATGATCATCAAGTCTAACTCCTCATAGAAGGCATCCCTCACATTGTCAGAACAACTTGGTGTCGGTACGTATGCATCGATCTTCATCTTCATCTCATCAGCTTCCTCTTGTATCTTGCGGTGTCAAGGTGAAGCATAAACAGCTGAAAAGTGCCAGTGTATGGGCTTCATATATCGCGGTCCGCTTCCGTCTGGTCTGTACATCATTGCTTGTTGTGGTATACTGTTATAATAGTTGGTAATTTAGTTATATGGCCAAACCATTTATCACTGCTTTAACCCCAACTTTAGTCTTGATGTCTTTCTTCATTTCTGATTTTCTCTCTTCTTGGTACATTGAGTATTATTCTCAGGAATCTCGTTTCTGTTGTTGTGATTTTTCTTTTCTATTTTTCTGTCATTGTCCAGGTTTGGCATTGGTAGCATAGAGTTGGTAGGAAGATTGTGTTGAGTGCTTTCTTAGAGGCTATTGATACCTGTTTGTTCTTTAGTATTTGTGCCATTTGTCCAGTGAGTTGGTTTGCCTTATTGCATCTATTTTCGATCTCGTCTACTAATTTGCGATGTGATGACATTGTACTTCCTAGGTGCTTGAAGCTCTTTACTTGATTCAGTGGGCATTCTTGTAGTGAATATTTATTGTGCTTTCTTCTTTGGTTCTATCAATCTACTTCCACTATCATTTCTTTCATTGTATTGGTCTCCAAATGCTTCAAGATGTTTCTCTATGTCCGTTCTGATATGTCCTAGTCTTGCGTTGAAGTCTCCCATAATTATGATACTGTCTTACTTGTCTATTTTATTAAGTGTATCATGGATGTCTTCGAAGAACTCACACTCTTGATCATTGTTGTTTGTTACATGGTGAATATATTTGTATAAATGTAGTAATTGTCTGTTCTTTTATTCTAACCGTTATAATTCTTTCTGATATCTATTTCATTTCTAATTTCTACTCGCTAGCCCTGGTTCAATGACTATTCCTACACCGTGCCTTGCCCTTTCTTGTTGTTCCATTCCGGAGTAAACATTGATTTGCATATCCTTTACAGGACATCGCTGTCAACATCAGCATCTTTCAGCTGTATGTTGATTTCTTGGCAAGATTACGCTCAGTAGTTTGCCATTGCTTTCTGAGCGACCGGCTCCATACTCTCATAAGTCACTGGCGCGACTCGAACCGCTTCCAATTCTCGTGCGCTCACGTTAACCACGAGAGTATTCGGGGTTATGGAGAAAGCTGCTAACACCTCGGCCAGGGAGCACGGCCCATTCCGGAGTAGATGAACGTATATCTTTGGTGAATCTCCTCGCATCCCATCCCTTTTATTCGGGTGTCCGCTATTCCCAGCAGTCCAGATTTCCTCTTTTCCATTGGTTTTTATCCGTTCTTCTTTGTTATTATTAAATCCGCAAATGTTAAGAGTGCCTATTTTTATAATCGCTGCTCTGTCTCGTTTTCCTTCAACATTGCCTGGTCCGTTATCGTTTGTCTCATTCCGTTTATGCTTATTCTGTTTATTTCCAGCAACAAAAGATTCCCCTGCCAGTCGCAGGTTTAGGACGAAAAATCCCCCCTCCCCCGGCGAGCCATAGCCCCGTTAGCCCATGGCATCGCGGTCATGGTTCCTGGTCTACACCGCTGGGAGGTGGGGTTGACTTGTGTAGTCTGCCGGTCATCGCCAGGCTACTAATGTTCACTTTTCGCACCTTCTGAGAGTGGCTAGCAGATCCTAACCCTGCTAGTATGCATTGATGATGTTGACAAAACAACAAGATGTTGCCAAGAGCACAGATAATCGTCTTTCATTACCTGCAGCTTTAATTTCAATCATTCCAAGTAGTGAATTCTTCATTTCAAAACTCACTCCATGTTGCCTCTTTTTCCCCTGACTTCCACCCTTCCAAAAATATGGTATAATTGTTTCAGTTACTTTCCTCAGAGAGGTGTGTCTCCTGCAGGATAGAAATATCAATGTTATGACGACCAAGTTCGGCATCAATCACATCCGTTTTTCTCTTGTTGTCAGCATTCGTCAGATCAGTGGAGAGTGTCGGGCACGTGGTTCTTATATTCCAGGTTGCAAGCTGTAGCTATAAGTTTCTATTTTACATTTTATTCCTGGTGGATTAGTTTTATAACCTGCGATTCAAATTTTGTCCTAGCTCCAAGCACTCATTGAAGAACGCTGGCTAGGGCTGATCAACAACCAATCGGCTGGGAGATGTATAGCTTGAGGCGGGCTGAAGTTTTTCAGTGACAACTGTATATGTCTTTCGCAGTCAGAGGCAACCCCTATTTACGTCAATTGACAAGTACTTATATCCCGTAACTGCTGTCACTCGCTTTGATTCAGAAACCAGATAAAGACAGGGATGGAGTTATACCTCTCCATATCACAACTCCTGAGCTGAATTGTAGAGACCATATATTATTGCCCTTGCAGCATGAACGCTCTCTTGGCCTGTCTAGTTTACTATAGAGAAAAAATAACAATAATACATTTGGAACGAGACCAGCCGCAGAAGCTGCCTGATCAGCAATGCAATGCTTTAACTGTCAACCAGTCGGAATTTCGATCCTAGACCAGTTGCCGACCAAGGCTCTGGACCTAGTCTGCCCTGCAAAAATATTTAGTATTTAAGTTGCATTTCCTTGCACTAGCATCAAGCTTGTACCCTCCAAAAATGCGCTCATCCGCCCGGAGCCGCTGGCACAATGTGGGGTGTCGGGTTTGGTGAGAGCCGGTCATGCGGGGCTAATAGATGTTCTACCTCTCTTTCTGTCATTTATGAATTATCTATCACATCTGGCATCCAGATTCGACGTTGTCTTCTTCTTCTTCTCTAACACAGAAAGCCTCAATCTATATTTATCTCCTCCAGATCCTGCCTCTTTACATGCCAAAATACTTCATTTTCCTCAAAGTATCTGTACTAATAACGAAACTTTCCATTACTGAGTTCTTGTTGAATAGACCTGTTTGTTATCTTCTCTGACCAATGAATGTGCAGTACTATAACGCTTACATTCAAGGGCGGATATATGCCTTTCAGCTGGTGTACAAATTTCTAGTTTCACTCCCTTATGTTGCCACAGGAAATATGAAAGCTCTTAGTATTCTGAATTTTGTTCTATCTTTTCCAATCCATAAAGGTTAATTATTAAATAACATTGCTTCAGTTTTTGCAAAGCAGCGTGTGTTCTTCTTTCTGCCATCACATTTTAATCATCCTTCAGCTGTGAACCTAGGCATTCAAAACTACTCTTTCTATAATGTCTGTCTGTCTGTCTGTCTGTCTCTGTCTGTCTGTATATATATATATGTTGCCACATGTTGTTGTTTGGTTTTGTTATAATTAGAGTTTTTGTGGCAGTGAGCATACGTTTTATTGTTCACTTTGCTCCTTTAAGTAATTTCACCATTGCCCTTAGCCCGTTCAACCTCAAGGAAAAGTTATAGTTAGGGTCAATCACCCGAAAGTGATTGTTGTCCATATAGGGTAATGGACTGCTACATGCAAACAGTGAAGAATATGTAGAGGCCTAAGGAAAGTTGAGACATATTAAACACAAGCACAACGGACTCCATAAACGTGACCATAATTCACAGAGGGAAACTCCCCAAAACAAGAGACAATAAAAACAAATATATATAATAATAAAATAAAAATAAGTATTCTATGAAATAGCACACGGCGTTTCGATTATATGACTGTTCAACAGGTACGGGACAACGCAGACTGATCTAAAGAAAACAAAAATAAAATTATAAACTAATATTAAATCACAACTTGTTTGTTGTCAAGAAGGCAGGAAAGTTGGGTTCAATTCGGTTTTGAAAGGTGCTCTTTTTCTACAAAGGTTTAGTCCAATTCAGCAGCACACGTGCCATATAAGAGATGGGTGGCTAAAGATGTGCAAACAGTCAGATATGAATATATAGAGGGAAGTCAGCAGAGCTATACCGTTGCATCCCGCTGGATGGATGCATCACAGAGAAATGATTATCTGGCTTTCGATTTTAAGTCTAATGAAGTTGCTAGAGTAGCATGGCTTCAGTTCTGTGATCCAAACATCGTCGACTCCACTGTGGTCACAAGCATTAAAATGGTTAGTAAGTAAGTAAGGCAAACACAGGAGACTTGTGCGCGGCGTAAGATGCATTGCTCATATGGTCCTGGACCATTTCTAAAGACCCACCGGCACAATGTTGGCTGTATGGTCAGTATCATATTGACAGCCTTCACTCACAAAGATATATCCTGGTACCAATTTTAGGCTACGCCGACATGAAAGACCAGGTCATATGTGAAAACTTGGAGTGCACCCCGAAAGGGATCGAACTCGGGCTGACAGGCGAGTGTCTGGCCACATCGCTGCAGCGACTTTCACCTAGCTACTGCGTGTATTTTATTAACATGTTTAATGTCCATGTGTGGTATTGATGGTAATACTGTGTCATTTGCATACCACAGATCAGCTATTTCTATTCCTCTGGCACCCAGACATATATGTTTCCTTCTTATTGTATCCAGTGCCCCTAATGGTGTTTCCAGTATATCAGATAAATAAATAAGGTGACGAAATGCAATCCAGTCTGACTTACTCCCTGTTCTATATCATTAGTAATTAAATACATTGTACGTAATCTAAATGTATTCATATTCTCATTATTTTACTTTAAGCCTCAGTCTTCTTTGTCTCTATTGTTATAGCGTTTCGTTATCGTGTGTGTGTGTGTGTGTGTCTGTGTGTGTGTGTCTGTGTGTGTGTGTCTGTGTATGTGTGTGAAACGGGGCATGGTCGAGACAAGAACACCGAGCTGATCCATGATTCTGGTGAACGAGTGAAATGGCGAATCATTACCGCCCAAACTTATCGGCATGGCACGTGATGGATGGAGTGTGTCTAGGTGGTCAAGACTTTGCAGAGCCTCTTCTCGGCCCTGCCATGGCATAATTTGGTCTTAGGGTGCATTTAGTCGCACACAATTAAGGCTTGTACCCCCAGTCCGAAGCCAAAGGCACAATTTCGAGTGTCGGGTTTGGTGAGCGCACCCAACATGTGGCTATCATTGAACGTAGGTAGTACCGTCTACTGTTATACGGCAGCTCAGTCATATTTTAGACTTGTCTAAAAGATCTTGATGACCACCATAGTTTTCGTTATAGCATGTGTCTGTCTTATCATCCGTAGTGTATTGATAACAGCTATTGGTTGTATTATTAGTATTTGTAGTGTAGCATAGAAAAACTAAAGGGCTATTTTTCCATGTCTTGAGGCCTGTTTGGTACGTGATGCTAGCAACATATAAGAGATAGCCCAATCGACTCTCGATGGGTGATGTAGTCAATACCACACAGGTCGCCTTTACTTCTAAGAACATTAGCGTATGGTCTCCCACGCCATACACGTACACAGGTAGTGGCCGGTATAAAAGAGACCAAGAAATTTTGGCAGGGTTAAAAAAAACAATAACAACTAGGGCAAATAGATCCTAGAGTATGAAAGATGTCTAAATCCCATGCATTGCGCCACTTACTTTACGACAGAGTACAGCATATTTTGCTTTATGATGACTGAGTACTGGTTTTATCATCAGTATCATCGTTACCCCGCTTACCCGCGTTCGAAACACAGTGGCGACCGATTTGGCAGCAGACAGTGTCGCTCTGGTTTTAACGTGTTGATATGGGAGCCGGTCGTTCAGAACGAAATGGCAGTAAAATGCTGGTGTTTACTACAACGTCCTGTAAAGGATATGCAACTTTAAAAAAAAATTCATCGTCAAAAATCTGTAACGCCAATCGTTGGCCGTAGAGCTGTAATGATAGAGGGGTCAACACCGGGGAATCTGCAGTGTGCCCCATCCTAAGAGATGTATAAAAGTTCAGCAATACCATGGTTCTATCTTTCTGTGTTGCTGTTAGACCTGTATTTTGCTCTTCTTAGTTTTGCTTCAACCATATCCCGAAGTCATGCCCACCAGTCAAGTTCTCAGGGTTTCATTTGTGATAGTAATATAACAACAGAAAACTTCACAGAAATGTGCTGAGTTGAAAGATGATTCTCCGAAGAGGCATCGTGAATGAAAGAAAATACTTCTCTTGCTATAATATGCAATTATATTGTTTGATGTGTAAATAAAATTCAGCTGCTATGTAATTAAAAACGTACATCTTCCAAAAGTTGAGGCAAGTTGAGTCAAGAACCATCATAACAGCACTTGGGACATTCCCATGCGCGCCGTGTCCTCATCTTCAACAATCAGTGAAGAGTTCCAATACTAATGGTACCAGCTACAGTCTGATTATATGTCCATCTGGCCTTTCCTCGGAGAATTGAGTGTCACTGAAATCCTCTGATCACTGCCTGCAGCACTATTTTCCCCGTGTATCTGTTCTTCTACTCTATACACAAGATCCCGGCCCTGATCACGCCTGCCTTATCGTGCACCAATACTCCACCGAGAGGTGCAGATCCAGTAGGCAGCTAGGAACATAAGGCCGCTTAGTTTTGAATCCGTTGGATGATTTTAGTGTTAAATGTGTTCTGCTTGCCTGAGTCCAGACAAGAACTGACATATATTGGAGTGATATTTGTGTAGACACTGTGTTACCGACCATACACTGGAGAACTATTACCATGTGAACTCCCTTTCCTCACCCCAAGCTGAGGAAACAATATCATTCATTTTGTGTAAATAAAGGGCAATCCTTGGAACTTTAGTCAGACTAGAGATCCAGTCTAATAACTAAAAGGATCACAAACAGGTGCCTTTAAGTCTTGGTCAGTGTATTACCGCGTCTTGTAACCTCAAAGCTCGGTCTTTTAACCTCAAGGCCCGGTCTTGTAATCTCAAGGCCCGGCCGTGTAACCTCAAGGCCGCCGGTCTTGTTACCTCAAGGCCCGGTCTTCTAACCTCAAAGCCCGGTCTTGCAACACCAAGACCCGGTCTTGTAATCTCAAAGTGCGATCTTGTAACCTCAAGCTCTAGTAAAGTTTGGCAAAATTGTATTTACGGACATTGTTACTTAAATATGAATAATCAATTTACTTTATTTTCACTGCTTTCATTCCGATATACACGCTTTGCCTTCAAGCGTTGTGCTTAGTCAGTACTTTCTACTTCTGTTTAATATCATCTATTTAGAAGAACGATGGTGGACGGTATGGTTCTTCAAAGAAGAGGCAGGGGTGCCCATCTCGACGCCGGACATAGGAATGTGAAGACATTATGTGCATGAAAATGTATGCGGTAGGAGAACTGGCAAAAGATCGAGAGCCATACAGCGGGCCTTGATGGGAGTGATGGTCTGCAAAAGGACCTGCTACATGATAATGAATCTCAATCTACAACGCTAATGGTCACATGAACACAGCAACATGTAATCTCTGTATACAGAACGTACATAATATAATAAAAGAACTTTTGTAGTTGATCCGTAACCTTATACGACAAAATAAAAATAAATTAAAGCATGAAATGGAACTTACACACAAACTGAAAAAGAATCATACTAATAGATTTAAAATATAAAATCTAGACATGTCCGGCAGGGAAGAAATGCATAATTGTAACAATATTTATATATTATAAATTGTTATAATTTAATGTAAACATTGTGCTTGCCCCAAATACAAATTATAAGAATCTCACATTTAAATATTATGACAATCTCAAGCGTAGCCAATACATGTGCTACTGATTCTAGTCTACTGGGATAATTTTTGCGTGTGGATTAGCTTTCCCTATTATTAGTGACCCTCGCCATCAGGCGAACCCTTCCCGACTTCAGAGGAACTTGTAATTTACGTCCGCAAGTCAAATGCGAGAAGTCAACATTTGAGTTCAATCTGATACATACAAATTGTGATAGCCTAGAATATAAATTATTAGAACACCCATATGTACAAACTATGGTTGATCATACAAATTGTGATAGCCTAGAATATAAATTATTAGAACACCCAAATGTACAAACTATGGTCAATAATCTCCTTCACAAATTACTTGTGTGAATCGCATACATTAATCATGATAATCTCATATATAAATGGTGAGAATGTCGTAAAGAAATCTTGTGAGTTCCATACACTCACATTTCGAATCAAATATAGATTAGTTCTGTGAAAACAGCATCGCAGCGGAAAAATGTTAAACCACGCAGTTCTACATGCAAACAGCATCACAAGCTTTACAAACTGCAGGAGCAGTTTTATTTTATCTTCTGATCTTCTTCGGGTGTTAGACGTGGAGCGGGAATTTGAGATAATAACCCCAACATCATTTTCTGTTATCTGATATTTTAAACACGTGGAACAAGATTAAGAATGAATGAATGAGCGAAATTTATTTTCAAAGGGTCACAAATTGAGCACGCAGATCCGTCTTACATTCGGTCCTACCAATCACTCATCCTTCGTATATCAATTATCTACTGTGAATTTTACATTCACATATAAAAATACCCTGTCAAATCAATGTTGTGAACATAAACAATGCATATTATCGTGTAATGAGACAGGCAGACACACATACACACATACATACATACATACATACATACACGCACACATGCATAATCACATACAAATATATATACACACATACATACTTACACTAACTCTCACAGTTATGCACCCACTCAATAATACACAGATACAAACCCCCTTAAACACACATATACTCACTGTCAATCAAAAACTCACTATGAAAAATTTACCTGTACATACTCTGTCTCTGTCTCTGTCTGTCTCTCTCTCTCTCTCTCTCTCTCTCTCTCTCTCTCTCTCTCTCTCTCTCTCTCTCTCTCTCTCTCTCTCTCTCTCGCGCGCGCGCACGCTCTCTCTCACGACCACACATCCTCATTCATACATAAAACAAAGCACACATACACTCCTTCCTATACACACATAATCGACACATACACACTTTCGCACAGGCAAATACACAAATACTCAACAGTGATACATCCACACAATCACACCTACACCCACTTTCTTACACAACGTGCATACATTTTATATGTAGTTTCTACTAGGGCTGTATTTTAAACAGCCGCATGACGCAATCCAAGCGATACATTTGGATCAAGATGGAAAACCTCAACTTTCCCGAACGCTTAATAGCAAATGTAAACTTTTAGCCATTATCCAGATGGGAAAAGATAATAAGCAATAGACAGAAGCCTATCCCCAAGGCCCGCCTTAATAAACGGAAGCTCCGCTAGCTCTAATTTCTTCCCCATGTCATTACCATGTATTTGTACACACTGGCTTGTAAAATGTTGTGATGGAAATTGCATCCATATGGCGATAGATGATAAATAACAGGTTAGAGTGCTGTTCATGACACCTGACGTAATATTTCACCAAACATAATAAATAAAGCATAACGGTTTTTATTTTGGCAGTCCAAAACATAATTACAGTAATGACATATTTTTGCAACGGCAATGGAAAACGGTAATATATGGATTTTAAAGGTTGAGTTAACATCTTACAGAAATTGCGTCTACAACTGACAATGAGACAGTAAATAATTACACATCTGCTAAAGGACACAAATGGTCTCACGGACAGCAGGATGATTGGGAGGGAATTTTAGGCATTGACAGTCTATGATAGTTAGTCCTCCACCCTCCACTGTGAGTTTGTTACAGTAAGGAGACAAATATTCAGTTGTTATGCAATTATCGAGAGCGGGAAAAGGACGATAGTAATATAAGGGCAGATAACTGTACAGTAACGATGTTATGACAAAGGATTCCTCAAATGGAAAAAAAAAATCATCGGTAAATTATTCTATGGTGACATTTAACGACATGAGTACAGTTTACGAATAACTATTGATCCTCATTGTGAAATGTATTCCTGACATGGATAACAACAAATTGTTTTAACTAGTATTTTATTATTTTTAACGTTGTGTATGCACATACCGCGTACAACACATTTTACACAAACGGTGAAAAGAGTTAAAGCTTTATTCTTGTATATAGCAAGCATCATAAGAAAATACAGAAGCTTTATCTTACTAGCATTGTAATAGTTGCGGCAAAATGAACCTCATAGCAGCAAGTGCAATATGTCCTTGTCACACGACTGTAACCAAGGCATACCATTTAAGACTTACATTTTTATTAGCAGGGAAAGGATGAACATCATTACGTACATAAATTATGTATTTCTAGGTTGCGGTATTAGCTTATTTGGAGCATTTACGAATATGATAAATTTGATCGTATTTTACAGGCTGGGGCTTAATTCCACCATGAATATCAACTTTTTTTTGCCCTGGCAATTTCAGATTTATGTAGACTGTCTTTCCAACAAGTGGCTAATGTCTTCTCCGAGGCATGCCGGTGTGCTGGGGAATGAACAGGCGGACAGATTGGCTGGCTCTGCAAAACTTGGTGGAGTATTGATGCATGACAAGGTAGACGTGGTTGCGGCCTTGTGGGAGCACGTGTACACCTCGGAGGAGCAAATGGATCATCATGGTCTGGCAAGAATGAGACAGCGAGGAGTGACGAGGGGATCTTGCTGACGCTCGACGCTCAGATGAAAGGCGAGACGGGCATATAATCACATTGCTACTGATACTATTGGTGTTGGAACTCTTCGCTGGCTGCTGAGGATGGGGACGGAGCGCTTATGGGAATGCCCCGAATGCTGTGATGTCGGTTCCTAAATCAGTCAATTAATCAATTATGTCTACGCTTCACATCTATACAATAGTACAGGCTCTATATAGCACTTCAACACTCTTAACACTCTTTTTCTTGTAGCAATTGATATATGTTTATTTGACAGTATGTTTTAAATCTTGCAAAAAGTACCTTCGCCATGGCGTTTCTTGTTCTAATCTCTTCAAGGCATCTCTCATCAGATGTTATGACTGTTCCAAGATAATTGTATCGATTCACTTATTTAAGAATATTCCCATTTACTTGTATATTACATTTTAGTATTTCCTGCGTCCTAGGGACCACCATAATCTGTGTCTACAGGACACATTACCCGCCATAAAAGAAGTTAAGTGTGCTATCAAAAAATTTGCTTCTGAAAAAGCTCCAGGTAAGGATGGGATGTTGCCATGAGATGGATACGAGAAATAGGGTAAATGTGTCGAACATAGAAACTATATAGATGCCACTAAGAGACACAGTGGAAAAATACAAGCTAACACCGGCGGCATGAGTGGGCGGAGTTAACGTGGTCACATGACTGCGCCCAAGCTGAGAACGAGAAACATTGTGGTTAGCCAGACGGCGCCGAGACGTGGACAGAGAATGTTCGATTGAAAGCGATTGCGAACAATCGAAAAGAACCGGTAACGATAAGATCATCTGAGACGAACTTCAAGTTTAAAATGTTATTTCCTTTGTGGAAATTTTACGATCATGAAGCAACACACTGAAGCTGACGCCTGAGGATGGGCCGCAAACGCCAGCAAGCGATAGTGGGACAGTTGACACTGTTTTGATAACACCTTCGACCAGAATGGCAGGCAGAGACACGCTGTGACAAGGACTGGTTGGTTACAGGTTATGTGCGTGAGTAGAAGTAGAATTGTTAAATAAGTTATCAAGTGAGTGTTACAACAGTAAGATATACAATAATCATCAACCAAAGTCTCTCCTGACGATTAGATTAACCATGAATTGTGTTGGTAGGCAGTGGGTGTGCTGGTCATACGCAGAACGCAAGAACGGCAGGAAGCCGGCGGTGTATGACAGCCACGCGTGATTACTGTTCTGCAATAAAATTAAATGAGTTGACTAAGGACGCAAAAGGCTTTTGTGGGTTGTGTGCATAGCGGATCTGTAAGTGGTCAAGTGTTTGTGCGAGCCATTACAAAGATAAAACCCTGGACAAATCCCAAGATTTCTGACACTTGACATCATGCCTACACTTTGTGGTGGAATCATGATTCCTACACTTGGCATGATTTCGGCACTTGGCAGATGCCAACAAAGGTTATCAGGAGTGGGCAAGACATATCCACTCTACAGGTCCAAAAAATGATAGAGCTATGCTGGCGAGAAGGACAGGTGGTACAGGATTTCAAATATTTAAGCATCATAACACTGCACAAAAACAAGGGGGATCGGCGTGACTGTAACAACTATAGTGGTGTCTTACTGTTATGTAGCGTTGGGAAGATATTTGCCAGAACTTCAAGTCCTGAGAGATCAAGTTTACCCCGAATGTGTGTGGCTTTCAGAGGAACCAGTCTACCATCAATATTATATTCTCATTGCGACAGCTGCAAAGAAAAATTGCGTGAACAGAATCAATCACTGTATATTGCTTTCATCACTCTCATTTGATTTGGTGAGTCATGAGCGTCTGTTCAAGGCGCTAAAGAAGAACGGCTGCCGGCCAACTCTTCTGTCCAATCTCTCCACACAGGCATGAAGGGTATAATCAACTTTTATGGTGTAACTTCAGAAAATTTTGAAATCGCGAGTGAAGCGAAGTTAAGCAAGCTTGTATGCTTGCTCACAGTCTCTTTAAGATATACTTTTCACTTGTGTTGAAATATGTCTTTCGTGATCAGAATGGCGGTATATACATACATTCACTCATGCTCAGATTGCGCCCTTTACAGTGCTAAGAGATTGAAGGCCAAGACCAAAATTAGTAGGGTACTGATAAGAGAGTTGCTTTTTGAAAATTATGCTGCAATTACGACCCAAACTGACGAAGAATAACAAAGTCTGCTATCTGCATTTCCCAATGCTTGTTATGAATTTGGTTTAACAATTGGCAACAAGAAGACACAGATTATAACACAAGGTGGAAATGGGGTATCATCAATCTTTTTTGACGACGCAGAGCTGGAGATCGTAGAACGTTTTACATATCTAGGATCAGAGGCAAACAAGAAAATATCCGTAGATCAGGAAATCAACATCGTGATTGGCAAGGCAGCAACAACAATGTTCAGGTTAACAAAATGCGTCTCAGAGTTCAGAAAGCTTACTGCCAAAACGAAAAGCCTGGTCTATGAAGCAATTGTCCTTAGTATTTTTCTGTATGGCAGTGAAGCCTGGTAAACTTACACACACCAAGAGAAACGTTTAAACGGTTTTCAACTGCAGTGTCTGCGACGACTAATTGGTATTAAGTGGCAAGATACAATGACAAATATTGAAGTATTTGAAAGATCAGGTTGTGTGATGGTTTGTTCCATGCTCAGTCTTCGTAGAATTAGATGGATAGGACACTTCATGAAGATAGACGACGGTAGAATAGCAAAGGGCATCTTTTTTGGTGAATTACAAATGGGTAAAAGATCTCGGGGTCTGCCTCTACTACGGTACAAAGATGTGTCTAAGCAGGACAAGATTGATGGGCACTAAAATGGGACCCAGCTACGCATGTGTATTTATGGGACATCTGAAACACCAGATTGAACTCAGCTATGATGGTCTACTCCCTTCTTTTTACCGACGCTACATCGATGACGGCATAGGTCTCACTGACATGTCAGAGGCGGAACTGAACCGTTTCATTAATTATGTCAATAACTTCCATCCATCGATACAATTCACCACAGAAATTTCCACTACCTCTGTCAATTTCCTTGACACTACTATTAAATTAAACCCTACAGGCCTCACGACCTCCGTGTACTACAAACCTACTGATGCTCACGGTTTCCTCCTGTACAGCTCATCCCACCCAAAAGCTGCAAAGATTCCATCCCATATTCCCAGCTACTCCGCCTTCGTCTTATCTGTCAGGACGATAATGACTTCCTCGAGAGAGCCCATGAAATGCTGGACTTTTTCCGCAGACTGTCCTACCCAGAGGACATCTTGTCCACAGCTTTCTGTCGCATAACCCAGGTCTCGCTGGAAATGTCCCTCGCCAAACATACGCGACCTCCGAACAATGAACCCAAGCTTATCCTCACCTTCCATCCACATGCCTATGCCATCAAGCACATTTTCCTGAGACACTGTCCTATCTTGGAATCCGATCCAACCACTCGTGAGGTTTTCTCCAATGGCCCTAGGGTAATTTTCCGCCGTAACCAGAGCCTCAGAGACCACCGTGTGCATAGTCGCCTCCCCACGGTTACTTCATCTGTGTACACATTCGAATGCCATCGTAAGATTTATTTAAGTTAAGTTAAATAAGTTAAAGTTTATTTTATTTTATTTTATTATTCATTTTATATATTTATTGAGTGCTTCTGATTTCGGATTTTCACCTGTATTGCGCGATACGATGGATCTCTCTGTAAGGTATGTGCAACGTTGTTGATGTTTAGTACGTTTCTTCTCGCAGGAGTTTATTATAAGTATTTGTTTCAAATTCCTTGATTTTAAAGCTCAGTGGATGGTAATTTACATTATAATACTTGTTCATTTGATATTTAACCATGTTTGGTACAAATCTACGAGTGCTTTTTGTTAAGTTTTTGTCGTTATCAGCATGAGCAAAAAGAACATACTAGGATAGACTATACAACATGTGTTTTTTATTATAATATGTTTTGAAATCTCATATTTTCAGTCACCTGGAACCAAGACCTTTAGAATTATATTGATCACTTGAGAAAGGTCACAGTGACTGCTGGTATCAATTTCATCATTACCATCATCATCATCATCATCATCATCATCATCATCATCATCATCATCATCATCATCATCATCATCATCATCATCATCATCATCATCATCATCATCAATATCATCAACATCATCATCATCATCATCATCATCAACCACCGCAGTCTTTTAGCACAAGAAGATGGTTTTGTATTTAACTTTTAAGCAGTCACGACCCCATAAAGTCAACGGCTTCTCTGTATGAACAGTTTTTAGCAAAGTTTCATTGAAAGATGATCTGATATCGCATTACTGTCTCTAATCTTTACTAGCTGTAAAGTTCATTGCTGCGAGCAGAATATGTTACTTAGCTGCTGTTGTTTTCTTCGAGATTGAATGCTGTTTCCGCTGATCTTGCTGCAGTCTTAAATATTAACTCATTAGATGGGGTTTTACAATGTTATACATCTTTTTCTCAGCTGTGTCCCAATTAATGTGTCTTGGATTAGCCTGGTATAATATTTTTGTTAAACGATAACCCAATACTCTGCAAGCATTGCAGCTCAGAATAGAAGAAGACAACAGAACAAGTTAATATATTTTGCTTTTATGGTTTAACTGTAGCAGAAGACGGCTGATTTAAGACGGACATTAGAATTAAAATGATGAAGGCAAAGAAGTATATAGAGAAACAATAATCCGAATTTCACAGAATATGCATCTTGATCTGATATACACAAACAAACTTGGAAATCATGTGACAAGAGAACCTATAATCAAATAGATCACATTTTAATTAACAACAGAAATGCATCAAACATACAGCAAGTCAGAAGTTATAGAGGAGCTGAGTGCCACAGTGACCACTTCCTCGTTGGAGCAAAATTTAAAATAAAACTTAAGAGAGCTTTCTATACTAAATTACAAAGATTACCCCCAACATATAACAGAGAAAAACTGCAAGACATTACAGTCAAAGAGAAATTTACAGATGAAATAAAATGTAAACTTGAAACTCTACAAAACCCTTTGGAGGAAAGCGTTGACCAAACCTGGTTGAACATCAAGAATACAATTCAGTCTACCGCAGAAGAATGTCTCGGTGTGTTAACCACGCATAGAAAGAACAGATGGTTCAATCAAAAATGTGAAGAAGCAGTCATTAGGAAGAAGAATGCCAGACATGAATGGTTAAATGACATCAATAACATCCAAAAGGAAGAGCATTATAGAAATGAATGTAAAGAGGCTACAAAAATAGTCAGACAGCAGAAGCGAGAATATATGAGTAATATAATCAAAGATATGGAAACTAATCACCAGAAAAATGAATCCAGAAAATTTTTTAAAGAACTGAAGTCAATGAAACGAGGGCACCAACAAAACACATATGGTTTAAAAGACAAAAATGGGAATATGCTAAATACCAATGAGGAAATGTGCAACACATGGAAAGAATATTTTATTGAATTACTAAATTGTGAAGCTCCAAGTCACATTTTCCCACAGGAAGAGGTTCTAACATGTAACCACAAATTGAAGAACCTACATTTGAAGAAATCCTATATGTAATCACACGACTTAAAAACAATAAGGCAACTGGGACTGATGGAATTGCTGCTGAATTTATAAAGGCAGGTGGCCATGCATTACATCTAAAGCTATACGAACTAATAATAAAAATCTGGAGGACAGAAGAATTACCCCATGACTGGAAAGAGTCATTATTGATACCTATCTTTAAGAAAGGAGACAAGTTCCAACGTGGAAATTATAGAGGAATATCACTACTGTCCACAAGCTATAAGATACTATCCGCAGTATTACTAAATAGACTAAAACCATATTCAGAAGACAAATTAGGTGACTACCAGGCGGGTTTTAGACAAAACAGATCAACAATAGATCAGATATTTATCTTACGACAAATAGCCGAGAAACATTGGGAATATAAAAGAGATCTCCATAACATTTTTGTGGATTTTAAAAAGGCTTATGATAGTGTCCATAGGAATAGTCTATGGAATGCTATGCAGGAATTTGGAATACCAAGGAAGTTAATCAACATGACCAGACTATGCATGGAAGATACTTATAATATTAGTAACACATAAAGGCAGGAAATCAGACCCCTTCCAAATAACATCTGGCTTGAAACAGGGTGATGCACTATCGCCGCTACTCTTCAATCTGGCTCTAGAGAAAGTTGTAAGGAAGGTAAAGGAGGAATGTGATATTGGAGGAACATCCAAGCTGCTTGGTTATGCAGATGATATAGATATTATAGGGCAAAGTGAACAAAAGACATTGGAAATATTGACTCACTTAAAGGGAAAAGCCCAACAGATGGGGCTGGTTATCAACCAAGATAAGACAGAATATATGGTAATTTCAAGAGACGGAATGGCTAGAAACTCTGGCCACATACAAATAGATAATATGACCATTAAAAGAACGGAAACATACAAATACCTGGGTACAATCTTCAACTGCTCCAACATCATAAGGGAAGAAATACAAACTAGAATCAACTCTGGAAATAAGATATACTATGCACTACAACATCTACTAAAATCAAAGGCGCTATCTCGTAACACCAAAATCACAATATACAAAACACTGATCAGACCAGTTGTGCTGTATGGCTCTGAAACCTGGAGTACAACGAAAGGAGACGAAGCCTTGTTACAAACCTTTGAGAACAAAATTTTAAGACGCATCTTTGGACCCATTAGGGATACACAAAGTGGAGAGTGGAAAAGAAGAAGTAACAAAGACATTTATGATCTGTTTAAGTCCCCGCTAATCACTGGTATCATGAAGGCTAATAGACTACAATGGCTGGGGCATATAGAAAGAATGGAAGATAATAGGTAAACAAAACTCGCTTACACTCAGGAAATAAATGACCGTAGACCCCGAGGTAGACCAAGAAGGCGGTGGAGAGATAATAATGTACAGACCTACAAGCACTTGGAATCAACGACTGGCAAGAGAAGGTCCACCAGAGAGACGAATGGAGACGGATTGTATTTGCAGCAAAGAACCTCAATGGCTCGGAACGCTGAAGAAGAAGAAGAAATGCATCTTGATCTCCATCCATCATGTGCTATACCGGTAAGAGTGGGCGGTCATGTTTTGCCATCTCACTCGATCACCAGAGTCGTGGATCAGCTCAGTGTTTCTGTCTCGACCATGCCACGAGGCCAAGCCATCCAGGTATTTGCTTCTAGGTCTTCCCCTTGGTCTGTTCCCCTCGATCTTGCCAGTTGTCACCAAGTTCTCCAATTCATTTCTTCTCATAACATGCCCAAAAAATTTTGACTGTCTGCGTCTAATGTCTCTAATCAGTTTAGGATCTTCATTTGTTTCTTGAAGGACTTGTTGATTGGTCTTTCTGGCTGTCCATGGTATTCTTTGCATCTTCCTCAGAAACCACATTTCCACAGCCATCAGATGTTTTTCAGCTTGACTGCTCATTTTCCAAGCTTCACAGCCATATAAATGTGCAGGTTCTATGTACCACCTCAACACTCTTTTTCTCGTTTCAATTGACATCTTTTTATTGGTCAGTATCTTTTTCATCTTGCTAAAGGCTACTTTTGCCATGGCGATTCTTGTTCTAATCTCTTCAAGGCATCTCCCATCAGGTGTTATTACTGTTCCGAGATAATTGTACCTATTCACTTGTTGAAGAATATTCCCATTTACTTGTATTTCGTTCTTCCTAGTGACGACCATAATCTGTGTCTTTTTACAATTTAATTCTAACCCTCGTTGTTCACTGTGTGTAACAACCGCATCTATTAAATGTTGCAGATCCTGTTCATTGTCTGCAATCAAGACTGTATCATCTGCATATCTAATGTTATTGATTTATCGTCCCCCAATGTTGATTTCTTCCATATCTTCAATATTTCTGAAAATACTTTCACTGTATAGGGAAAAACAGATCTGGAGACATTACACAGCCATGTCTCACACCTCTCTTAATAGGCTGATATTGGCCTACTTCATTAGCAACTCTTATGGCAGCTTGTTGTTTCCAATATATGTTTTTTACAAGTCTAATGTCTTTTCCATCAATTTGTAGAAATTCAAGCATCTTTATCATGTCGACATGTCTCACTTTATCGAAAGCTTTTGTGTAGTCAATAAAGCAAAGGTTTAGATCTTTGTTTACTTCTATAGATCTTTCGATTACGGTTCTCAGTAAATACACAGCATTTACTGTGTACCCTTTCCTTCTACAAACCCACATTGTTCTCCTATTTCAGGTTAGTAGTATACAATGTGCAAATGACTTATATTTTTAGGACTTTAGTCCTTCGTGGTTACGTCATATTTTACAAAAGTCATGATCCTATGCTCTGACGTCACCAAAATGAGTCCTTTTCGGACCACATTTTTAAAAAAATTGGAGGTTATTTTTTTGGGTCTGGGTGACCACTTCCGGTTGTCCTACTGACTACTTCCGGTCCCCGAATGTCCGAGACAGATGATAGGGTGACTAAGCTTTTTGCGAAAGGCAGTCATCATCGTAATCTCAGTGTCATGTATATAGTCCAGAATCTCTTTGGAAAGAATAAAGAGCAAAGAACCACCAGTTTGAATTCGCATTACCTAGTGGTATTTAAGAACCCACGTGACGGGTCGCAGATTACCAACCTGGCCAAACAGATGTATCCAGGCCGCGTTTCATATGTCCAAGAGAGTTTTAAGGACGCGACAACGGCTCCACACGGTTATTTGCTGTTTGATCTTCAACAGGAAACACCGGATCAGCTCCGCTTACGAAGTCATATATTTCCAGATCAGCGTCAAGTCATCTACGTGCCCAAATAATATGTCCCACCGAATAAAACGTTACGGGGCCATGCTGCGATTTCTGGACGAGGCGAAGCCGGCTGACGCGAAAGTCGTAATTAAATCGGCTTCCCCAGACCTCGTCCAATCAATTTGCGAGTGCTGCCACAATGTTTTAAAGGGTAATGTTCCACTGACACCAGTTCAGAAGAGACGATTGCAGCGACACAAGAACAGTCTGAGAGCGCTCACTCGTAAGAAGCTATCTATCAAGAAGAGGAAACAAATCTTGCAGCAAGGTGGTTTCATAGGCGCTTTATTAGGTCCTATTCTAAACGTGCTGAAAGACATCGTGGGCTTATAATGAAGAAAATTATCTTGATCGATCCCCGGATGCTGGAAGGACCTGGATGTACCACCCGACACACTAACAGATAACTTACTCGACCTGGATCATCAAATGCAACATGTCCTAGATAACGAAGATCTACCACCTCGGGAAAAAGCCCGCGTGTATCAACAGACTTTGCAACGGTATCTGAATCGACTTGAACAGTACAGACATAAGCCTCTAGGGACAGTGGATATCAAGAAACCAAAACCCGAAGTCAGCACTTTACCGGTGTCAGTAGCCGAGGCACCTCTTCAGCCGACGCTGGCTAAAAGTCAGCCAACACTTATTGAACCAACTAAAAGTCAAGTAGTCGAACAAACAGTCGAGACAACAACACCATACAGACTCAGGCGAAGCAAATAGAAGAGTAGGATACCTACACCCAAGTGGGAAAAATGGCCTCGCAATTAAGAACATATTACTACGACCCTCAGAATCCCGGAGCCTACGGTGGAGTCACCGCTTTAAAACGGAATACTAAATTGAAGAAGGTAGAGACTTGGCTACGACATCAGGATACATATACGTTACATAAACCGATCCGTCGTCGTTTCCAGAGACGTCAAACTATAACCGGTGGTATAAATCAACAGTTTCAAGCCGACTTGATAGATATGAGAAAATTACAAAGATATAATGATGGGATGTCGTACCTACTGACGTGTCTCGATGTGTTTAGTAAATATGCCTGGGCCATCCCGATCAAGAAGAAAACAGGGAAAGAGCTGGTGGACGCGGTGAGTAAAATGTTTGCTGATAGACAACCAATAAATTTTCAGACTGATAAAGGATCGGAATTTGTCAACCGGACTTTTTTAAAATTTCTGAAAGATCGAGGTGTGCCACCGCCACCACCGCCGCCGCCACCGCCCGGGGACCGGAAGTAGTCAGAAGGACAACCGGAAGTGGTCACCCAGACCTAAGAAAATAACCGCCAATTTTTAAAAAAATGTGGTCCGAAAAGGACTCAGTTTGGTGACATCAGAGCATAGGATCGTGACTTTTGTATAGTAAAATATGACGTCACCACGAAGGACTAAAGTCCTAAAAATATAAGTCATTTGCACATTGTATACTACTCAGGTTGTACTTTCCTCCTAATTCTTTGCATGATAATTCTTAGCAAAATCTTCGTGATGTGACTCATTATACTAATTGTTCGATGTTGATCACATTCCAAGGCTCCTGATTTCTTTGGTATTGCAATAAAAACAGAATTACATAATTCATGAGGTATATTTCCAGTTTCATATATTGTATTAAGCAGACTGGTAACTTTATCTATTCCATATTCTTCTAAAGCATTAATCATTTCTGTTGTGACGCTGTCTGAACCGGGGATCTTGCCAGATTTCATATGGTTAAGAGCATTTTGAACCTCCATCTTCAAAATTGCTGGTCCTTCATTATTATTTTGAACATCGTAGTGTTCGTCTCTGTTGTCATCATAAAGGTGTTTCACGTAATCTGACCATGCATGTAAGATCTGATCTTTTTCTATTATGACTTTTCCATCTTTTGTCTTTAGGCAGCCTGCTGATGTACGTGTTCTTTGATTAGTAAACTCCTGGATTCTTTTGTGCATTAGTTTCGCATTTTTACTGTTGTGTTGTTTTTCAATTTCTCCGCAATTTTTCTCAAGCCATGTTTCTTTTGCCTCCCTACATAAGGTTCTGATTTTTCTGTGAATTTCTTCATATTTGACAGGATTATTTTTGTTCTGTCTTCTTGTTTCCATTAGTTGTAAAATTTCTTCAGTCATCCATGTCTTACGGCCCACTTTCTTTAATTTTTGAATAGTTTTTTTCTGCTGCACAACTGATTGAATTCTTCAGCATTTCCCATTGATCATCTACATCTTGAAATAGGATCTCTAGATCAGACAATAAATCAAATTTGTTCTTTACTTCAATGTTAAAATTATCTTGTATTTCTTTGTCAGTTTTCAATTTGCACAAGTCATATTTAGGGTTTCCTGCTATATACTTGACTTTCTTTAACTTTACCATAAATGTGCCTGTAATTAATCTGTGATCACTGTAACAGTCTGCATTTGGAACTGTTTTTACGACTGTTAACGCATTTCGAAACCTTCTGTTAATCAGGATGTCATCTATCTGGTTTTTAATCTTGCTGTCTGGACTCCACCATGTCCATAATATTCTAGGATGCTGTTTAAACCAGGTGTTTCCTACAACCATTTCTTGTTCTTTTGTCCATTCTACAAGTCTGTATCCTCTTTCATTTCTCTCTCCCAAACCATGGTTGCCTACACTGCATCCATCGCCTTGCTTTCCTATTTTTGCGTTGAAATCACCCATTATGATACTTATTTCTTTCTTTTTTTGCAGTTCTTCAAAGCAGATTCCATGTCATTATAAAATTCCTCTATACTTTCTTCACTGCATTCACTTGGTGGGGCATATACTTGAATGATAGTTATTTTAAAAGGTCTTCCGTTTAATTTTACTAACAGAACTCTGCCACAGCTCGATATCCTTTGACAGAATTTGATGTTTGCTTATCTAATATAATGGCTACACCTCTTTGCTGTTCTTCTCCCCCAGAGTAAATAATTTTATAATCCTCTCCTGCCCCTTTCCATCTCGTTTCCGATGTTCCTAATATGTTAACCTTCTCTCTTTCCATTTCTTGTTTGATGTTTTCTAATTTTCCATCTGCATTAATTATTCTAACATTCCAAGTCCTTACTTTCAATTATATTCATCTTTTGCACCTAGTAGCCTGTTGGCGGTCTGGAGTCACCTGGTGCGCATAACTATCCCTACCGGGCGAGGATGCTCCTATGGAGCACCCATTTACGCCGTTTCTCTGATTATCGATGAGTCAACACAACATGATTTTTTTGGCAACTATAAAGAAGGTAGTTTGCCATTGCTTTTCTTCCCAGCAGTGACCATACTGGTCAGTGACCGTAGCCATTGTCTCCTAAAAAAGAGATCATCTGGTTTCAGGTTGTGGTACCAACCCTACCAGACATAGTGTTGCAGCATGACGGTTCACAAAAAAGCATGGTGAATTCATAAACAGGCGTCATGGTTCATAATCAGGCCTCGTGGTTCACAAACAGGCATTGTAGGTTCGTAAACAGTCACTTGCCCTTACAAACGTAGTGGTTTCAGAAAACAGGCATCGTGGTTCATCAACAGGCAACACTTGAAAGGAAAAGCGGTAGGTGAGAGTATTCGGCACCAACATTGGCCCACATGCATCAAATCACTGAATTAACAGCCTTCAGGTGATTCTAATTAGTTTTCATCTAATTAGGGCATCATCTCTATATGTGTAGAATTGAAGCATGGGTGTCAGTCCAATGTCAGATGGTCCGTAAAACAGCCCGTCGGAAAGATTAAGTTCCTAGAATGTCGAGTCTGATCATATGTCTCTCATACCACTATTCTTATGTCTGCTGCCGCTAGCATGAGTAGCTGTAATATTTCTATTATTTACATAGAAACTAAATCTCAATATTTCTATTAATTACATAGAAACTAATCTTAGGGAAAGGAGGTCTCTAGACCCCTCCCCTTCATCGTATATACAATAATTGTTATCATATTTATAACTACATTAGATCAATGAATAACTCATTAACAAAATATATGTACAAGCTTTCCATTTCGCTAGTGGGGTTTCCTTCCCACCTTAAAGCGAAACTCTTCTTGGTTTTACTATTATCTAGAGGCAAGAAGTTATCCAGTACAAAAAATGTTTTCCCCTACATGTTCAAAGGGGCACTCCAGTTCTGGTCTCCTCCCAAACAGGTTAGCCTTGGGCCATGACCGAACTGCTCGGCTGGCCTGGTTTGCCAGTCATATACTTAATAGAATTGCAAGAAGTCCGATATCCCATTTGTCCCCGTGTCTCATTCAACTTCCATGCGTCCTTCCATACATACATCGCATCAGCACTCACGTACTCATGCCAGTATGAAAAGAACAGGACAGAAAAGAGAAGACTCTAGAACGCCTTATCACATCGCAACCATAACGCAGAAGCATGTCGCGTCGAACCACTTCGTCGTTCGGTAAATCGCTCATGTAGGTGGTATCGCACTACATTACTTAATATATACGCAACAACAATATCGTATATATATATATATATATATATATATATATATATATATATATATATATATATATATATATATATATATATATATATATGATAAAGCCGAAATTAGGCTGGGGAAATGAGGGAATTTAAACAAAAAATAATCCTCAAAACGCATCCTATGCGCCGGCAGCCATACGATCGCCACTTAAGAAGGGAATAGAAAGGCCCATGGCCTTAAGCTTGACACCGATGCCTAACCTTTCTGGTGGTGAAGGAAAGGAGTGAGAAAGAGTGAGAGTTTTCAGGTGACTTCAGGAAGCTACCTGTGACTGATCGACTGGACCTGTCCGAGCTGCACCCTAGAGCTACTTGACAAAGCGGTTCCAGGAGCTGTCTGACAGATGAGAGCCTCGGTTCACTACAGTAGCCCACATCATTGCAGATGAGGAAGGTTACTAGAACATGTATATGTATATATCATGTTATGTTCTGAAGGCTTATTATACTGTTCTTGGGTATGCGCGAGATGCTGTTACGTGTGTCTCTGACTAGGTCCTATTGCCACAGAACCTACCTTCGATTTGGATGTCGTCTAGAGCTTCTACCAGGCGAGAGAGAGAAGAACATGGCGAGAATGTTAAGTAACCAACAACGTGAACTCCCCAGAGTTGGAGCAGCACCCGGTAATTCTGTGTGAGAAGGTCCTACCACACCATGTCTTCGACGGCTGATCCGATCGTCGAATATCAGACATATAATAGACATCCACATCTACCACCACCACAGAATGAAGGTAACATTACCTATTATTTATGATATCAGGCCATTGAGGCCCAGAGGCTGTGTTGTACGCAAAGACTAGGTCTAGCCAGAGACCTGGTATTAGTCAGAGCAGCATAGCTCCACCGCCATTAACTTGCGGCCTACATCTGAGACTTGGCACGCACTGCCAACTGCAGCCGTCCAGGGCTGATCTGTGTATGTTGATTGTACATGACGAACTGCATAGACTTTGCACAATGCTTTGTGTTCCTAAAGACCTCGTGAACTTTGTGCCAGACTCCTGGATGTCTTCATCCACTGCAGCCTACACCAGCGAGGCGAGGAGTCTACTTGGTGGGTTGCCAGAGCTTGAAGTAGTTCCTAGCCGCCACTACCCAGTCTAGAAGTCACGTTATTTGGGACCAGTCAAGGGAGTAGCTGTCCAGGCCGGGTGAGAAGACAGATACAGCAGACCGTGTGGACTATATCGACAAGGCCTGATGATGAATGCCTTGAACCTACCCTGCAGATCCTGAGTCTTCCTAGCTTCTAAACTACCTCCCTTTACCTACACCTATCTTCTTTGACTCTCTTGTATATAATACACTCATTTTTTTTAATTTTGTTTGACTAAACCAGAGTTGAGTCATGTCGTCTTGATGGGGCACTAGCGGTTAGCGTTCCAAGGTTGAGAGGGTGTGAAAAAGCGGGGTCCATGGACCGAGGGGGGAGGGGTGGGATTATAGTCTGAAAGCACCTGTACCCACTCCCAGAACATATCCTGTGCAATAGAATGTAGTAATGGTTCCGCAATCCCCACGGGCATTGTTACACCTAGGCCAGTGAATATCACATACAATTCCCCTCACTGTCCCATATAAAGAGTGGAACAGACAGCAGTATCGACAACCCAACCGCTCGTACATGCATAAGGCCGCTGCCAGAATGCTAACACAACAGTTCGCCACGAAAATTACAGTCCATCGTCGATGGAAGCGGCAGTCACTAGAAACACAGCAGCTTCACACCACATTTCTGCATAATGCAACACTAGCTAGTTTAGCAACCGGCCGCCGCCAATTTCTGAACATGCAGTTCACAATACAAACAACTGCGGACAGATGCAAAAGCACTCCACACTAAATTAACAGCTCACAGGGTCTTTCTAAACACTTAACTGAGTAGCTGGGCAATGTAACACCATGTAAAACAGTGCTATTGCTCATTAACATGACGTAAGAACACCATTGTAATTTGCACATGATCACATTGAGGTGATATTGAGGTTATATTGTCTTGAGCACTAATAGATGAATCCTTCGGAAATGCATCATTGTAAATTTATTTTTTTCTTTTGCCTTGGCTGTAGTCTTACATCTTGTATTTTATTCATCCACCCACCCTTGCATTTAACCATCCATCCAGCCACCCAGTCTTCATTAACCCACCCATCCGTACACCCACCTAACAACCCATCCACCTGTCAATTCATTCGTCTATCCATCCATGCAATCAACAATCCACTATTCATACATCCACGCACCCATCCATCCATACACCCACCGATCCATCCATTCACCCACGAACTCATACATCCGTCCGCCCGCCCGCCCGTCCGTCCGTCTGTCTGGCTGTCTGTCCTCGTCCGTCCGACTATCCGTCCGTCCTTCTGTTTATCTGTTTATTAGTCTGCTGTCATGCCTGCCTAACTGTCTGCCTGTCTGTCTGTCTTTCCGTCCGTCCGATGCGGACCGAACTCATGACCACACGAGCGACAGGCGATCGCCATCCTGCAAAGCTAACACAGCTCCCTATATGTACATGAATACGTACGTATTGTAAGTCAATGCAACTGAACGCGTGATTATTGGTATAGTGTGTATAATAATGACCGTGCAGTGTTTGAAAATATTGCCGGTCCAAGTTTTGTATTTACCTACTATGTTGCATGAACTTTACAGAAGGTGAATACAAAACTTGGACCGGCAATATTTTCAAACGCTGCACAGTCATCAAAATTACACCCTATATTACAAGTATAAAGAACTTAATGTGTACATAATGTATGTTGGCATTCTCGGTAGATTAGTGGCTAGACTCTCGTCTGCCAGCCCGGGGGCATGGTTCGAATTCAAATTAAGACTAATTCTGAAAATTGATCTGGGCATACCAGCTGACCCGATTAAGAATAGGTAGCAAGGAATGTCTTGGGAAGTGAACATCTCCGGCATAATACCACATCACGCATCGACTGACAGTTGGTCTATTCAAGTTTGCGTCTACCACCATATGTCCAAAGCGTCTGGAGGCGTGTACAACGGGTTTTTAACTGCACTATAAAGTTAACAATTAGATGCATGTCCTATACAGGAATTTACAATCAACCTCAGAATGTATTTATCATGTTTGATTTACTAGGCAATGTTAGTTCAATAGTTTGCCATTGCTTTTTGATCGATAGGTCAACATTTAAGTCAACTGCCCAGTTTGAGAAATGAACCCACTAACCTGTAATCGGCGGTCAGCAAGATAAGCTCGAGTGTCTTAAAACTCTCGGCCAGCTCGACCTCTTACTATAAAATATGTGAGGTTAAATGCACTGATGACTGACACAATACGAGACAGTTAAAGTTAGTTGCATATCCTTTACAGGACTTCTTGTCAACCTCG